>JAYKKT010000089.1:13655000-13992500 GCA_036023115.1 Brasenia schreberi | reverse complement strand
GGCCAGGAACCGATGCTGAGACCCAGTGCATAATGTACGAGTTGAAGAGTTCTTTCTAGTGTGGTATGAGGTCGGTGAACGTGACAAAGGGCTGGATGTCGTGCTTAAAAGTTTTTCCGGTTTTTAAAATTACAATACTCTTTTAAGATAAAAGATTCACCTTCTCTTTTCAAATTGAATTTCGAAATGGACGTTTTATCAAAACAAGTCTCGTTTTCTTCATGTGACTCCAACCGATGCTTTTAGTGTTGGATAAAGTTTAACGATCTGCTACATGTTTTGGCGTGAGTGATGTGGTTAGTTTTGAGATAGAGTTTAAGCAATTAAAGAAAACGAAAAGAACCGGATTCCGACGCACATCCCTACCACAGAGTTACTTTTTAAAGCATTAATCCCAAAATATGATGTGTTTCCAAAATATTATTGTTGATTTCCAAAATATTAACGAAAAGAACCGTGCTTAACATTAACTGTTGAAATCTTTTACGTAAAAAAGGAAAAAGTATCGAATACATGATATTAATGCATAAAAAATACCAAGGTACAATCACCGATCTTATGGATCACACGGTTCAAATCTTGCGGATTATTTAAGCACGAATGAATGTACTCATGAATAATTTTTCTTCCTCTCTCTCCCTATATATATATATATTATATATATATATAAGAGTGTAGAGAGAGAGATAACGTATATCGAACACGAAAGAACATTGATTTCACGTACTTTTCTCACTCCTACATGCATGTTATCACAAATTGGTGCACAACGATGGAACGTGGAAACCGTCATGCGTGTCATATACTCTCCCTGTCTCTCTCTGCTTACGCGCCGGCCAGCTATAGTGGTGATCGAAGCATCTTTTGGGGAAGAAGGATTTCACTCCAAATTTTCTTGAATTATTTGGCCGATACTTATTCCAATAACGTTCCTTCTACTTTCCCACTTGCACCACTGCCCTTTATATCCTCCTGAAATAAACCATGATCTTCAAACACCATCCCCCACCAATCCAATTGGTCCCAACCAATTCTCTTGATCCCAATCTGGTTGGAAGTTCGCCAGTTTAGTCCTTACAATTCAATTCAACCATTTCGTAGCCATCAAAGAGTCGCTCTCTTATGTTACTGTTTTCCATCTCTTCATACTCTAAGATATGCAGAGAGTTTGATTATCTCTGCGCCTCGAATTGGAACCCTGAGTGGCCGGACTGGTGGCCAGGGAGATCGGAAACCGGCCTCTGCATTTAGTCTTCTACGTAGTATAATTAAGATACACCCTTTTCTCGGCAATCTTTACAATTAGTACTTAATTTCTTTGGTTTTGGTTGGAGAATGAATGGGAAGAAGGGAAGCCATGTTGCGGTTGAGATTCATGATCTTGCTCCCTCTATGATTGCTCAGCGGTCACATTGCGGCAAGAATTCCAACGGTGGCGCACCACCTTACCTGAGTTTAGCTCATCGAGTGTGGGATTTTTGCAAGGAAGATGTCAACAGAGTGATCTTCTCACTGAAAGTTGGTCTGGCCGTGCTTCTTGTTTCTCTGTTGATACTCATCCAAGAGCCCTATGAGATTTTCGGCACCAATATCATATGGGCCATCCTTACTGTGGCTATAATGTTCGAATACACTGTAGGTACGTAAGTTTGGTCTCCATTTGATAATTTTATTTTTATAATTATTTTTAGTGCTCACACACGCACACGTATATATATATATATATTATTTCGTTGGATTGTTCTTCATGAGCGACCGATCCCAAGTCCTCGCCATGTAGGAAGTATATGTATATATATATATATATATATATATGACAAGACCTTATTGATACCATCTGAATCGCCCATCAAGAATGGTCCAGTGACCATCATCCTGCGAGTAGGTACTCGTGGAGTATGATAACATTCCTCTTCTCTCTCATATGTGGGAGAAAAGAGATGGTGTGTATGTGAGTGTGCATTTGTTTTTGCGTGTACTGATTATTTTAACCAGACTTTAAATCTAAACGTGTATAGTTCCTCCACACGTGACCAATTACAGGTGCTACTTTCAACAAAGGGTTCAATCGAGCACTAGGAAGTCTGCTTGCCGGAGTACTCGCCGTGACGATAGCTCAGATAGCCATCCATGCTGGTCGTGTTGGTGAGCCGGTCATCATTGGCATCAGCATCTTTTTCATAGGTTTGTTCCTACCTCTAACTCATAAATATAAATAAATAAATAAATAAATAAATAAATAAAATATATATATATATATATAGATAGATAGATAGATTAAAAGATAGAAAAAGAGTATGTATGATTGGATGTTGTTCATCTATCACAAAATATTCTCATGTTTATTTTTTACTTTTGAGGTATGGACAATAAATTATTTTTATATTTTTTCAAACATTTTTATAAAATTTTATGAATGAAACTTATGCCTTCTTAAAGAAAAGAGTAGATATTGTCGACCTCTCACACATCTTCAGGTCTACTTTTTTTTGTTGAGGACATGAATACAACCAAGATATCATTTATGTTTTTAAATAATATTGAAATTTACTGTACAACATCATGCCTTTCAAAAGCAAACAGTGGACATTAGTATACATTGTCAAAATAGAACATTTGGTTTTCATATATATATATATATATATATATATATATATATATATATATATATATATATATAATATATATATATCATCTTTGAGATGAGTGATTGAGGTGATAAAATAAAAAAATAATATATATGATTCATTAATCTAATAAATACATATAATAAGTAATAAATGCTAAAATTACATGAATCTATTATATCATCTTTGAGATGAGTGATTAAGATGATAAAGTAAAAACAATTAATATATATGATTCATTAATCTACTGCTAATCATATTTGAGTAGATTTGAGTATAAATAGAGTTTGAGCAGTTAGTCCTACCCCTTTTTTCTCTCTCTCTATATATGCTCTAATTAAATCGGATGGTGTGAAGGGTAGCATGGTCCAATATACTAATGGTGTATCTACGTGCGCGCACGAATGCAGGTACAGTGACGTCATTCATGAAGCAGTGGCCGTCTATGACCCCATACGAATATGGATACAGAGTGATATTCTTCACATACTGCCTCATCATAGTGAGCGGCTACAGAATGGGGGCCCCAACCAGGACGGCCATGGATAGGCTTTACTCAATCGCCATTGGCGGTGTCGTCACCCTTCTTGTCAACGTCCTCATATTCCCGAACTGGGCTGGTGAGCAGCTCCACCGTGAGCTTGCTAAGAGCTTCGATGCGGTTGCCGACTCCTTACAAGGTCTGATCATTGCATTCCTGTTACTCCTATCTCATTGATCTTGCTCTTCCTGCAATGATTTGGGAAACCGGATCAGACTGGTCGGCCAACTGAGCTCGATAGATTGAGATTAAATTGCTTATTTTTATGTTACATTTATAAGAATTTTAATATGATGTGCATATATCCTTTTTACCCTTCATGCGAATGATCGAATCATGCCAGTGATCGAATTGATAAGCTCGTTTCTACTTGCTTAATGATTTGGTATTCAAGATGGGCTTTGGATGTTTTCCACAGAGTGTGTGAAGAAGTACCTGTCGGAAGAAGGATTGAATCAGCCTGAGTTCGAGAAGACGGTGAGGGATGAGTTTTCCGATGAGCCGGCTTTTAAACGATGCAAATCCACTCTTAACTCTGCGTCCAAGCTTGATTCATTGGTATGATCAGTTTGAGGAATAATAATATACATGGCACCATTTTCAAAGTTATGGTCAAAATTAAGTTTATTGCACCGGGCAAAAAGATCCTGGTTTACTGAGGTAAAAAGGTTCTCCATATGGTTGTAGGCAAGCTCAGCCAAATGGGAGCCACCACACGGAAGATTCCGGCATTTCTTCTATCCTTGGGACGAATACGTCAAGGTTGGCACGGTTCTCCGGCACTGTGCATATGAGGTCATGGCTCTTCATGGCTGCATCCACTCTGAAATACAGGTCAGTTCGTTCATTTCCTTCGAAAGAAAGGCTTCACTGCAAGTTTTTGATATCAAAACATAGCGATCCATCCTGGTTTGCTGAAGTACCAATCTCAATCTTGTTGCCAAACTTTACTCCCTAACTAGAACGCAAACTCTTTATCTGTTTTCCCAAGAATCACCACTAATCGATAAGCAATCACACAAGAAACCATTAAACCCATCTTTGTCATAATTCATTCAGGCACCATACAATCTCCGGATCACATTCCAAACTGAGATCGAAGATGCGAGCACCAATGCAGCCGAGCTGGTGAGGAGCTTGGGCAAGGACATCAGCAGCATGAGACTCACCTTGAAGACTGGCCTCCTAAAGAAGGTCCACCTCGCGTCCGACCGGCTGCAACGCAATATCCAGACCCACTCCTACCTCCTCACTCCTGACAATGAACCCACAAAGACCACCAAGCTCACTCCTGCACCCTCTGGTCAAGACCTCGCCAAGCATCACACAGAGACACCCAAGAGCACCAACAAGAGCACACTAAGCCGTTCAGTATCTTACCATGAGCAAATGAAGCAGCAGCAGAGGAGGCTCTATTCATGGCCATCTAGGGAGGTAGATGAATTTGAGGAAGAGGGTGAAGGTCAAGGTGTGGTGCCAAGGATGAGGACTCTAGAAAGCACAACAGCACTCTCGCTGGCAACGTTCACCTCGCTGCTGATTGAATTTGTGGCGAGGCTTGATCACTTGGTTGAGGCTGTTGATGAGCTTGCAAAGTTGGCTAGGTTCAAGGCCGATGATGCAGACCGGGCAAATGCCTGAGAGTTGCGCTTTGGATGCTAGGCAATAACTACGCAGGGAATGCTTTTCTATCACATAAACTCACTGTAATAAAGTTCTCCTAGATGAGCTTTGAGTACATAATCTAGTACTCTGCATAATAAAGGTATCTATTATGTCAAGGCACTAATTGAACCATTGTAAGTGGTTTAGGTGATGCATCAACAGCTCCTTTTGGTGTGTGTGTACGTGAGAGAGAGAACCATCAAAATAAAACATCGCCTTTTGGAGTCAAATGCTATTGTCGCGCAAAATTGAGATCCATGTCAACTAAGAACTCACGTAACTGACCCCACTTAATGTCGATGACCTAACTGAACCAACTTGACAAATGTGAAGGTTAAGGGATTGCCCTACCAGCTACTGCTAGCCTGCGAAGCTCTCCATCCTCAAAGCACCAACTCACGTTAGGTAGTTTGAGACTTCGTCTTTTTTTAATCTTTTTTTCATGGCTTTTGTTGAGTTAACTGTCAAAACTAGTATGAAAACAAAGAATCCAAATGCTTAGCTGTTATTATTGGTATCTTCCCACTTCCCACCTAAAGATCAGTCACGACGACAGTTCATCATAGATATTTTCAATACGCCACCTGCCGATGCATAACCTCCCTGTTGGACGAAGTGGCTGAATTTGTTCTAGTATAAGGGCTTTCTTCCGGGCTCTACACAAGCAGCCCCAAAACAGATTTGCAGAGACATGAATACCAGAAGCAAAAACCAGATGGTTCTTTTGAGATCCCACAACGTTGCAGATGAATCATAAGCATATCTTCTAGACGTTTCCCATATATATTGTATTGAAGTTGAGGCAGCCAGATACCGTGCCGAAGCAATAGAGAGAAAACAGAAGTTGGGAAGAACTTCTTTAACCGCTTTATGAAGAGATTCTGTTGGACAAAGTCGTAAGATTATATGCATAAATAAATAATATGCAATAATCATAAATATGTCCATATTAATAAGAGTCCCTCAATCGCCTAGCTGGTCAATGAAGGATGAAAGTAGTCATTGAAGGATGGAAGTAGTCATTGCATGGACGAAGGACAGAAGTAATTATTATATTGGGGAAAAGGGAAGGATGCCGTAGCAAATTAGAGAAGCCTTGTGGTGTGTCTTCTTCGAGTAGTTCATCAGCTACTAAATATATAAAAAGATATGTGAAACTTTTCTTACCAGACTAAATTTTGTCACTTGTTTTCTCATGCACAAGTTCCTCACTCATACGTATCTTTCACACTTTAGAACTTTCGTGTTTAATGCATCACATAAACATTTAGGAATACTTAACATAAACTTAAGTGTCCCCCAATTTAGGACACTTAATACTTAAAATGTCTACTTGATCTCATTCAGAGAATAATCTCTTAATAATTTGAAATCATGACATTTTAAGTTTATAGGAGACAAACATATAGATACTAAAAGTATTACATATTATTAAGTGTTATCCTATTTACCAAACAACTTGTTATTATCACATTCAACCTACTTCATAGTATTTCATTCACTTATATTAGATTGTCACTACTTGTGAATAAATTGTGGGTTTTAATCCTATCTCCAACCTAAATTTTTCAATTAGAGCTATTGATAGTCCCTTAATCAAAGGATCAATTGTATTATCTTTTGATCCAACACAATCAACAATCATAACCCCATCAGACAAAAGTGTTCTTGACTTAAGTTTGGCTTTGATGTGCATCTTTTGTTTTTATTATACTTGAAACTACTAATTTTAATAATCATAGTCATGATGTCACTCGCGACTGAAATTATAGAAAGCAACTTTTTACCATAGATAAAGTAGAAATAAATCCCATAAGCTATTTTAATTCAATTTCAATGTCATTGAAAGCACACGGTCTCATAAAAAATAGAATGAGCTAATATGGTTTGTTTCTTAGATTTTTAGTTGATGATGTTACCACCCACAAGAAACACATATCTAGTGACCCTATTACTTCCAAAGTTCTTCACAATCTATATTGCATCACTATATCCTTGAAGAATAAAAAGATGTTTACTGTAATACAACTCAAGGAAAATGGTTCCTTTCAAATAGCGAAGCGCCTTATCTAGAGCTTTCTAGTGATTTTTATTAGGATAACTAGTGTATTTACTCAACTTATACATAGCAAAATCAATATCTATTCATATACAATTGGTTAGATAAATAAAACTTTCAATAATCCGATAGTATTATAATTGAGATATAAAAATACTACTTTCATTCTTTTACAAGGCATTTAAAAAATCATATGGTCTTAACATGTATATATTTTATATATTAAAATCTCTATAAAAAAAATTCAAAATAATGAAACTGAAAGATTACTATACTATCAATAGACATTAGAATTTTAAGCCCTAAAATCACATCAACTACACACTTATCTTTCATCTTAAATTTATTACAAAAGAATATTTAGTCTCATTTATGATTCTTATATCAAAACTAAACAATAAAATATCATCCACATATAATGATAGAATAATGAATGCATCATTAATTGACTTGGAGTAGAACACAAAATCATTAGAAATGAAGCCAAAGGATGATATAACATAATCAAACTTTTAAAATCTCTATAAAAACATTTCAAAATAATGAAACTGAGAGATTACTATACTATCAATAGACATTGGAATTTTAAGCCCTAAAATCACATCAACTACATACTTATCTTTCATCTCAAATTTATTACAAAAGAATATTTAGTCTCATTATATCAAAACTAAACAATAAAATATCATCCACATATAATCATAGAATAATGAATGTATCATTAATTGACTTGCAGTAGATACACAAATTAATTAGAAATGAAGTCAAAGGATGATATAACACAATCAAATATTTCATGCCATTGTTTAGGAACTTGTTTCAATCTACATAGTGATTTAAAAAGTTTACATACCTTAAATTCATTCCTACAAGCCACAAAATCCTTTGGTTGATCTATATAAAAATTTTCATGGATGTTACAATGTAGAAAAACAGTCTACAATTCCATCGGGTGGATTTTGAGATCATATACGAAAGTTTGTGCTTAAGCACTTATGGTCATCTGAGAAATAGGAGAATATACCAAAATAATCTATTCTTTTTTTATGTGTACCCTTTGGCAATTAACCTGGCCTTATATAATTCTTATGGAATCAAATTTTGCACGAACAAAATATGTCTATGCATAATTTATCTTTCTTTTTATGAAAATCCTTTTGCGACTAGCCTCGCCTTGAACTTTTTGATTGATCTATCCACTTTATATTTCCTTTTATGAAAATATATATAACCTATGTTTTTTTTCTTTTAAACAAATCTGTTAATTTCAAGAATTGTTTTTTCTCAATGGATTCAATTTTTTGTCACTGTTTTTTTCTAATCTAATTATTCAAATGAACTGATAGCTTGTTGATAAGTTAAATTAACAATTATCTCATCTAAATCTACTAAAATACACATTTCTTCTGTGAGGTAAGTATAATAATCTTTTAAGTATAACTAAGTATTTTGTGTCCACTTAAAGTATATGTTTGTATATGAAAGTCATTTAGATCACTATCTAAGAGTTTAAATGATGATGAATTCATATCCACTAGTTCATCAATGCTTTCATCATCACTTTGAAGGATTTCATTCTTAGTATCTTTTAAGATTTAATATTTCTACTTTCTATTAAACCATAGTTCTTGTTGTAAAGTCTATATACCTTGAACCTTTTAGGTATCTAATAAAAATACGTCTGAAGGACCTTTTGATTAATTTGTCTAGACTGATCAATGATCTTTATATGAACAATAAATTCTCACTTACATAGATAACTCAAGTTTGATTTTCTATCAAACCACAACTCATAGGGGGTAGAGAATACAGTCTTACATAGTAGTCTTTTTGATATGTACATTATTGTAGATACTGTTTTTCTCCAAAATATCAAAGATAGAAAGTATTTATTAACATGTATATAGTCATATTCAATAAGGTCTTTACAATATTCAAAATTTATATAGAGTTGTATTCACCACCTGTCTAATCTTAAGACTTTAATTGTATGCCCCGGTTGATTTTAAACTTCTTACTTTTATTCTTTAAATATATCTTATACTTCATATTTATGTGATAAGAGATATAAATATTCATATATTGAATAATCATTTATGAAGTCTATAACATAAATCTTCCTGTGATAAGAACTTATTATGAAAGGTTTATATATATATATATAAATATATGTATATATATAAATGATTTCTATTAGGATTGTTGCTCTAATTATTTTTCTTGTATTTTTTTGTATATATATTTAGATAATGGTTTTCTTATCATTTTCTCTTATATACATATTTCACAATTATTTAAATTATTTTTCTAACACCCAAACAATAAGTCAAGGTTGGTTAAATTTTCTAACTTGTTTAAACTTATTTGCCTTAGCTTTTGATGTCATACATTCACATCTATAATAAAGCTACAATCAATATAAGTAAAAGAAGATGCTTTATTTTTCTTAATATTTCATTTAAACAACTCATGTTTAAATAAAAAATAACAAAAAATGTTATCCTATCATGCTTTCTCACTGTGATCTTTTAAAGGAAAAACCTAACCTCAAATCCTTTCTTAACAAAAACATGCATAAACACCATATTGCACCTAATAGATGACACAATCAATACAATAGGGTTTATCCTATAATAATCTTAAATGATCAAATTTCTAGAACATCAGCAAAAGAGTTATTCTCTGTATATTTCTCAGGCATGTATTCCTTGTAGTTCTTTTCTTGCTCTTTGAAATATACCAAATAAGTTTAGAATTCATCCACCAACCAATCATAGGGCGATCCATATACAAGTACTCTAAAATAATGTAAATTATGTCATGCTTCCCTGTTTGGATATATTGTTGATAATTTCTCTCTTTTTTTATTACAGTACTCCCTTTTGAAGTGTCTTATCTTACCACAAATCAAACACTTGATTCGAAAAGTGTATCCCTCTGATTTCTTGAAAATTTTACCATCTTTTTCATCAAATTTGTCAATTATCTTTTTTCTTATTATTTCTAGAGTTATACTATAAATCGTCTTGAGCTAAGATAAGTTTATCATTTTTATTCTTGTTCATGTGCTCTTACTCAATAGCAAGTTTCAAAGAGAGTTAAGAAAGGGTAAAGTCATGTCCCAACATAAGTGTTGTGATTACCCTGTTCAAAGAAGGAAGGAGACTATGTAGGATAACTGAAATTTGCATAGTTAAGGATTACATACTTAGTTATAGCCAAATCTCTAGCCATAAGCAACATTTGATGGACATGTTCAACCACATTATCTACTTTCTTCATTTTATGTGAATTATATTTTTGAAGGAGTAATTGAGTATGCAGTTTCATAGTAGTGTCATATTTGACCGTTATGGAGTTAAATCATTCTTTTGTTGTTTTACACTCCTCAAAGATGCTAAATAGATCATCTTCATTAAGGCTAATTGTAAACACCTCGAAATCCCACGAATTTCTCAAATCAACCTGGTTTAGTAAAAGCAGCCCCAAAGGGCTATTTTGAGTTTGGAAACCCAGGAGCCTTCCAGACAACCCTGTACAGATGTTTTAAACTCTTATATGTTTTAAATATGTATAATATATTTTAAAAACTGTTAAAATATGTTTTGAAACCCCACGAAGCGGCTTGGTCTGATGAAAGCAGGACCAGAAGAGCTAAAGAGAGCCTAGAACCGGAGCACATGTCAAGCCTGGCACAACAACTCTCGTGTTGAATCCACTCCCAGGATCTCGAATGTCCAAGACCCTGTTATTATCAACATATCCTTTGAAATCATCTCCGGAAGGTGAAAACAGAAGCGGACGACCATGTTGGCGAAGACCCAACGCAGACGGAGTACTAATGCTGTCAGACCCCGCACAAACCGTTCGTTTCGAACACAGCCTGAAGGAGTCAGAATTTAGTTTGGATTGGATCTGGACCATATATATCCAAATCCCAATCCAAACCTATGTGTGGATTTGGATTTGGATTTGGATCTAGAGATCCAATCCAATATCCACATCCATGGCCCACATCACCTTCTCATAAATGGAGGTGGGGCCCACTTGAAATTCACGTGGGATTATGGGCATGAGAGAGAATGGGGAGGATAAGATTTGAGGGTACTTGTAATTAAGCTTGACTTGTGTGTCAAGTTTGGGGTTAATCATGTGGGTTAGCCTAATTAGCATGGGTTTAAGATTGTATTAGCCAAAACCTAACCTAGGGTTGCACCAACATGATGCAACAAGGTCTATGGGTTATGCAAAGGGAGCTTCCTAACCTAATCCTAAGTAAAAACCCCTAATCCTAGCCTTTTACCCTAATCTCGGCTTAAACCTAGCCTAATCACCTAACCCACTTCCCTAATCCCGGCCTAATCCCAACCTAATCACCTAACCCACTTCTCTAATCCTCCCCTAAACCTAGCTTAATTCCCTTAAACCTAACCTAATCACCTAACCCACCTCACTAAACCTCACCCCAAAACCAACCCACCTAGCTAAGCCCTAAACCACCCCACCTAAACCTAGCACACCATATCCCTAATACCCCCTAAATCAAAATATCTGGCCCCTCCTCAAAACCAGCCTACCTTATCACTACACCACCACCACCTAAACCACCTTACCACCCTCCAAATACCAGCCCCAACCGCCATCTCCAAACCTATATAAACCCCCCCTAGTGGGCGGGTTTTGCAAGCCTTTTCCACCTTGGGCCAGTCGACCTTGGCCAATCTCCTTCCAGCCGAACCTTCCACCTTGCTCCACCTGCACCACCTCCATCCGGCCAAGTTCCACCTCGCGCCACCATTGCCTCCCAGCCTGCTCCACACCACGTCGCCACCACTGCTCGGCCGAACTCCATCTTCCTTCACCACCTGGCTGCCCTTCTTCCACGCCCCAACTCCTTCACCATTCGGTTAGTACCTCAACCTAACTCTATCTCCTCTTCACTCCCCCTCCACTCTCAACCACCCATACCACCACCACTTAGCATCCTCCTTTGCCATCTGCCACACTTACCCATTCGGCCAGACCTAAACCCCTTCCACCACCCGACACTCTACCTTCGCCTAGTGACACCCAGCCACCTTCCACCTTGCTCCCTAAGACCTGCCCATACCACCTTCCACCAACCCTTAGTCCCACCTTCCACAACACCCTAGCTAGCTCCCTTCCCATCCATAACATCCCCACTACCCTAGCAGTCGGCTACCACTAAACCACCCCTTAGTCGGCCATCCCTAGCCGACTGCACGCAAGTCCTCCCGGCCAGCCACACCTTCTTCCTTAGATTTTCCTTAGGCATTCCTTTAGGCTCCCCTTTAGCGCCACCTTCCATAGAGCCTTCCCTCCCTTAGTGACCCTCTTCCATCACCTTAGCCCAAAGCACCACGACAGCCTCCTCCTAGCAGCCGGCCAACTTCAAGGCGCCCTTCCCGCACACCTAAGTCACCCGGCCAGCATCTCCCCTTACCGTTCCATTTCGAGGAGCTCCCTCTTGCAGCCCAAGGCGAAGCCAAGCCTACGCTCAAGCAAGTCACCTCCGGATCAGCTATAAGTAAGTGCCTAACTCGGTCCTTAGTTGTAGACTTGCTTAAATTAAATTTGATACGGGGTTGTAATAACGGAGCATTGTCTCCCCCCGCTTGTAATAAACTGGCTTGGCACACCCACACACATGTGCACTTGAGCCTACCTCGCTCTTAGTTGTGCACGATTTTGAACTCACACGGGCCTAATCAGCCCCTTTAAATATAGGTTTATGTATATACTTTAAGTTACGTAGGGTTTTGCTTGAGTTGGGTGTGTTGTCTTTACATTCTCGCACTCACACACATTGAGCCTTCGCTCTTATTTGTAAGACCCAAGTAAGGGCCGTGTTATACTATCCTTGGGTTTAAATTTCATGTCATGTGTGTAGTACTTCAATTCTAGCACTCACACACATTGAGCTTTCGCTCTTATTCCCAAGACCTTAGTGAAGGCCATATTGTAATTTATATTTAGGTTTAATTTCATGTTGTGTGCATAGTACTTCAATTCAAGCACTCACACACATTGAGCTTTCGCTCTTATTCCCAAGACCTTAGTTAAGGCCATATTGCAATTTATATTTGGGTTTCATTTGAAGTCGTGTGTGTTGTCTTCACATTTTCACACGCACCCACATTGAGCCTTCGCTCTTATTTGTAAGACCCAAGTAAGGGCTCATATATACTATATACGTATTTTCCTTTTGGCTATATCTTTTCAATTTGGGTTTTAAGGTTCAGCTGCGTGTGTAGTCTTTCAATATATACACGACACACACTTGCACAATTGAGCCTTTCCGCTCTTAAGATATAGCCATATTTCCCCTTTTGCAATTTCCCTTCGGCATTTACATTACAAGTCATTTCCCTTCGGCAATTTCCATTTCAAGTCATTTCCCTTCGGCATTGTCTTTTAAATTCGGGTTTTCCCTTTAGAGTTGCGTGAGTTTGCATTGCATATACGCCATACCACGAGTTAGGACGCATATTGCATCAAAGCAAACCCCATACTCCCGCTCAAAGTTGCCACATCTTAGTGGAGTGTTCATAACACACACCTAGGTGACCCTAAAAAGGGATAAAAAGAAAGACTTAGGCACGTGCAAATCCACGTGATCTAAAATCTGAAACCATACCAAAAAGACCCGAATCAAACACCTCGAACCACTTTCGTAAGTTCTTACACTCCAAAACTCGATTTTAAAAGCGTACAGACTGATCCTTGCGCATCGGTGCAAGAAGGTCTGCGACGACAAGAGCTTGCTTGCTCACAGTCGCCACGTTAGAAGTCAGGTTTAGAATATATCTTCGCTAGCTTAAGTAAGCTAGCTAGCACGCCTTGTTTGTTTAAATAGGACTTAGGTACATGAAAAGGTTCGCTCCAGGCCTAAGAACCAGGAAGCGAAATTTTTTTGCGTCTACACTAACATAATAGTCTTGGCTAAGGTATTGTATTTGAGGAAGGTTTGATATTTTTCTTTTTCTTCATCAATTGCTTGTTTAGTAGGAGGGGTTATTGTTTCTCTAAGCACATAGTCCACACCCTCTAATGTTAAGGTTAGAATTCTTTTCTTCTAAGTCTGAAAGTTCATGTCATTCAACTTTTTAATTTTTGTCAATTCATAAATGCACATTGAAAATTTCACAAGTAGAGGGCCTAGAAAATTTAAACAAACCCAACAAATAACACATAATCATATTTACATTAACATCTAAGGATAAAAACAATTAACTAGCCAAGCACCTAGTTGTAGTAACATAAAACTATGTATATTATCATGCAAATATCTATGAGCACCTTTCAGCAATTCTAGAAACATTTTAGGTACTGAACAAGAAATACTCCAGAATATAGCCTAAAACTGAACTCTCAAATTCACATAGAAGTCAGGGTAATAGAGTAATTTTTCTGTCTAGTAGGTTATTGTAATAGCCTATAACCTGTAAGGATAGAGAAGTCAATTTGTCCTTTTGGTAGTTCTGTAATATTTCTAAAGCAGCTAGAGTAAGTAAATCCTTCTTATTGTAGACATTTATGAAATTTCAACAAAACAATAGGAGCAGTAAAACCGAAAGTATATTTGATTATGTAAAAATTACAAAGCATCTATGGGCAACACTATAAATTAACACATACATTTCTATAACTACAATAATAAGGATTGGACAAAACTATAAATTCATCCCTAAAACAAAACTATAAATTCATCACTAAAGGCGTCCTATAAATTTTAGAGTTTTTGTGGGTAGAAATGTAATTACTCCCATGCTCCTGGTAATTTACCAAATGTAGGGTAGAATAGTAATTTTACTACACGATTAAAGATTTTGGAAACCAAAGCGGTTATGTGGTTTTCACTGCACTCTGACGGCTTCTGGCTTTCAGAGCGATTTAAAGAAACCAAATGTGGTTTCTGGATTTTTCCAGAAATCAAAAGCTTTCTGGTTTCTCGCTTTTGTTGTGTTGCCTCTGTTTAGATGAGGTGTCTATTGATCAAACAACCTCCCTCATCGGCAAAAGTCATCTCTCTAGTTCGATGGATGAGTAGCCACCTTTGGTCTGGCGAAGGACCTGCCAAGGGCTGCCTTTCGCTACTCATAGTATACAAGTCTAATGGCTTCCTCTTTGACGTCTCTCCTTCCCTTATTTCTTATTTATTTCTCTTTGTATTCTGTTCCTTGCATTATTCAGTCTTAGAACAGAACACAACAAAGAAAAAGAGTATAAGAAGGATGAAAAAATCACACAACAAATTTTTTTAGATAAGTGTTTCCTTCTCCTTCTTTTTCATTTTCTTGTTTTCATTTACATATGAATAGAAATATTAACAATTTATGTTCCTTAGAACCTATTGTTCCTTGATTCAAATAGACTCTCTTTTTCCTTTTAGGGATACTCTCTATTTCAGGAAGCGTACATGAAAGCCAAAAAAAGCACATGTTGGATCTTGAGGACAGACTGTCATGCTTTGATACTAATATTGAAGTTGAGGGAGCCAAATGTCATGCATAAGCAAGAGAAAAAACAGGAGGAGAACTATCTTCTTTAACCAATTTTCGCAGGAAAATTTGTGTATGACATGTAATGTATAGTATACAAGAAACAAATCATGTTTCTCTTATAGCCTGCATCTTTGTGGTTGCGAGATTTCTGTTTACTTTAATAAAGCAAAACAGTGTTTTTTGAAAAATATTTTATCTTTTATAAAAAAATTCAAACCAGAGAAGAGTGCTCTTCTTCCATGCTTTCTCGGATGATAGTTATCGAGGCTGAAAGTAGTCATCAGATAACTTACATGTAGATGTATGAATGATACTAAAATCATATTCTATATTTTAGTAAATAAATGGATCGGATGATTAAAGGAATCCGTGACTGTAGTATGAACGTGAGGCAAGAACCACCATTAAGAAATTTTTCTAAATCAAGATCTACCAACAGAACAGTTAACACTTACCTATAGAAGTGTACAAAATCAGGCTTCTTGCATGTAGCTGAAATTCATACCAACAAGTTAGTCAGCTTCACAAGAAAGAAAAAGTACCTTCTAGGTTGCTTATGAGTGTCAAAAGACTTGACCAGATTCAAGAGAAAATGAGTGATTCCTTTCTCTGTTTGGACATAAACGATCTCATGAAGATATGAGCAGTATGAGTCTCCACAGGTTCTCTACTCAATACTTCAGCACAAATCTAGCAAGCGTATGTGCAAAACTTTTAGTTATCTAAATCTATGGATTTAAAACTCATCGCTGTAAAGAGAACATTTATGATGGGCTGAACTGTTTGTCCTTCTTACTAGAAAATAGACAAGATCTTTCAACAAATTTACAACTGGAATAGCGTTCCAGTTGCATGGCTAAAGCCTAAAGGTGCCAAACCTACACATAAAGAACAGGAAAATGAAGACATATTAATATTAAATCCAAGTGCCGTATGTAACCAACAATAAAATTACCATTATGATGAAAGTTTAGTGTAAACGCGCTTGTATTTATTGCTAACAACCGTTATGGAATGTAGTATTAACAGTGGCAGGGTAACAAAGCTACTTGAGGTTTGTCAGACACGACAGGGACCCTCTTTCTATTCATCGGAGCCTTGCTTGTGCTTGTAACAGGAGCTACAACGCTCAATGAGGGTGATCTCTCTCGATGGTTTAGATTTGGTACGTTTGAGCCTTGTCTAGCATTAGGAGAGTTGACATGGATACATGAACACAATGTGATCTTGCAAAAAAGAATGATAATTTAAAAAGATTTGAGGGTTTTCGAAAAAGAATGAATGACAATATTATTATATTCTCACTCCCGAAAAAGTAATGATAAGGTATGGGTAAACAGCGTCAGTGATGGGCAAGATCCAAATACACACATAGTATATGTATTTATGTATATTTGTGGATATGTTTGGTTCTGGTTAGCTCAAAAGGTCAGTTCTAGTTCCAGTTTTGGACCAGTTTCAGTTTGAGTCTGAAACCGATAATTTAAAAAAATACTTTTATAAGAAAAAATTAAAAGATACCGGAACCGATGATTCTGGTTTGGATCTAGTTCTAGTTTGGTAAAAGATGAAACTGGAACTGGATCGAGTGACCCCTGGTTCTGGGTTCAGTTGGTTCCTGACCCGGTTTGTTTCCAATTAGAACCATTTGGCCGGTCAGGAACCGGCCATATCTACATGTACGTATGTAAAGTAAGTACGTATGCACTTTATTTATTTTCCTAACTGATATCATGGTGGTAGGGACTACCCAAACTAGGACCCCTATAGCAGGTTAGAGGTTCAATCGTTGAAATTCCTAAGTAAATGTAACTCGTAGGGGGTCTACAAACCCTATCTTGTCCGTTAAAACAAATATTTGTTTATTTATTCATAAACTCTTCTTTAAAAAAACATGTATTTTTGTATAAAAGTCTCTAGCGATAGACGTTTCAGAGTTGCTGGCATGATCGTGGTATTTGCCTTTTTTCTTTTTGAGTCAATTATGGATATTAAAAATTAAATATTGGATTTGTCAATTAAGATTCTTGTAAACCTTGCTGTTTGTCAAATGTTTTGATTATTTTAGATGATTATCGTGGAATTTATCACTTTCCTTACGTGCGCGGCATTAACAGTGGATAATCAGCAACCGTAAGGTGCGCGGCATAACGAGGTGCCCCCGGAGCCCACACAAAACACTCGAGCGAGAGGCCGCATGAGCCCGGGCTCACGCGTTGAGCTCCCTGAGGTGGTTTCTGCGGGCACCACGTTTCCAACGGGAATGCAAGCACGGCGCTTACGCGTCCCAGGGACCATAATTCATTTCTTTTGAGTTTTGAATGGAGTTGTCAAATTCATCGCCTCCCTCCCTGGAACCCAAACAGAGTTGAGAGTTCGCTGACTTTGACCTAAAACTAGACCCCAAGCAAACAACCATGGTTGGTTGGTTGGGCCTACAGCTGACCGACGAGATAAAATCCTGTAAGTTCGCACTCATGGTCGGCTCTTGACTCCATCAGATGGAGGGCGTGAGTTCGATTCCTGCGGAGTACATACCCACCTCCTTTTGTAACTAAAAAGAAAAAAAAGAATCAGGTAAGTTCAACTAGTGTAAAATTTGCACAGATGCGTATGGGTCATCAAAGAAAACAAGTTGGCTCATACTTCAATTTAAGAGGGGTCATCAGTAGGGCTGGTAAAGAAGCCAAACTAACAATTGGGATGAACTAGCTCTTGTTCATATGCTTATGAAAAATTTAAGTGATTGTGAGTTGTTTGTTATATTAATAACAATCTAAATTGGTGTCATCAAACGTCAACTGCATGCCGAAAGCCTTCGCACGTGAGCCCAACGGCACCACACGTGATCTACACAACACATGGACCCGGATTTGAAGGCACCATACATAATTTCAAGTGTTGGACTTGGATTCGATCCAAATTGTGTACAATCTGTATTAGTGTCATTGTGTCTTATTTGGTGCATCACTTGATGGTGTCATTAGTCATTAGTATCATGTATGAGGTCTTTTATACATTATGGTCCTAGTCTATATGAAGGTATTGACGCCTGTTATAGAGAAGATTTTGTCATAATCTTAATTTGAGATTTGTTGTTTCTTATTGAGTTTTGAGAGAGAGTTGAGTTATCAGCATGTGCATGATAGAGTGAAGAACGGGCTAATTGTTCGATAGACGGTCGAGCAATGTCATTACAGATCGGGAAGACGATACTTCCACACGGTTTTCAAGTTAGGTCGGAGCTCGAACCATGACAATTGGTAACCAATTGATTTCATACTTATTCGAACTAAGTGTCGAATCATGTTTGAGCTTGTTTAAGTTCTTGGTTGATTTTTATTTGGTTACACAATTATTCAAGACAATATCCTAATATTGCATAAAGGAACATGTATATTACCTATAAATGAGCTACTATAACCATGTACAAAAGAACCGTAGCTGATGTCTGCAGACATTTCACTGCATTCTAAAGTGTGGAAAGCCTGCTCAAATTGAGTGTTGCTGCTCAGGAACACTTCTAACCGTGTCATGGGTAAGAGTGACAAATCACTCCTGTTGTGTAGCAAACTAGCTCTCTATATATACGCACTTTGTGCTATATGTCATTACCATGATATATCACAAACGACTCGTTTTCTTTGGAGACGCACATAAAGTCTTTGAATTCGATCCAGTTCATGTGCCAAACATGAAAAAGCTGGTAAATAGCCAAACTTGAACTGATATGGAAGTAGCTAGGTTCGTGTACCAGCCCTATCGACCCATCAGCTTGATGTCAACGCTTGTGCTTTTTCAAGATTCCATGAACTGCAACTTGCTGAATGAACTGAAAACAAGGTACACTATACGAAGCAAATTATTGAGGTGGCGTAAATTTAATGATAGTGTGAGTTGCACTCGAATTTGCATCTCACACACACACGCAATTTATATGTATATATATATATATATATATATATATATATATATATATATATATATATATATATATGTGTGTTGTGTATGTAGAGAGAGAACCTACTATATGGATGCTAGCATATTAAAATAAATCTCAACCATCTACATAATAGATGATTAAAATTTGAACTAAAAGAGCAAAAGATAGTGTGTATTTTTTGGGTTATGTAATCTATTTAGTTCAAATCTTAAGAAGTTTTCCTTTCTTTATCATATGCACACTGCAATTATTTTATATATTTAGTTTGAAGTAGTATTACAAATATCATCTCACTGTTGGAGATTATTTTCACGCATTTATGAATGTCTACCATCCATATTGCATATGCATATCGTACCATATGACTGACTTTTGTCACATTATTTATTTTGAACCTAAATTTAATTGCATCATTGAATGAATAAATTACATTCATGCTACATGCACACCTCATTCTACTATTCACACACTCCTAAGACATTTACTACCCAAAATATCCTTTCTTCTCTCCCTCTTTTCCTCCTCCCTCCCTCCCTTATCATTCTCTCTATAGCACTTATATGGCTCCTTCTTACTCTAGACATCTCTCCTTCTCAGTGACTCTACTTATTACCCGGACATGCCACTCCCACTATCACTACCAAAGGTAAGTCTCACTCTTCCTTTCTCTCTTCTTCTCCTAACCTTCACCCTTCTTTCTATTATACCTTTTTTATCATCGGTCTACATCTTACATGTGTGGACATGTCTCCTTTCATCGGTCTACATCTAGCATGTGTGGACATGTCTTATGTGCATGTGTGGACATCTACTCTTTGGTATAGATGCATGTAAGCACTCTATAGCCCAATAGGTAATATGCCCAGGAGCATATGCTCTAAACTAGTTAATTTATATTCTTCTTTCATTTTACTTAACATATTCTTCTTTCTTTAACATAATGTCAAACAATATATGAGAATATGGACATATCTCTAATGAAGAAATTGATGGTTTCTGCATTTATTGAGTGGGAGGATGGAATTAATTATTTATATGTATTTAAGACCGATGAAGCGATTTGTAATTAAGACGACTTGATTCAGTATATAAGAAGGGTTGAAAGAAATTATAATACTGTGATTGTAATAATTCATTCAAAATAAAAAGTTGGAAAGGATAAAGTTTAGCTTTTTGATGATATAAGTGGTGAAAGTAAAAAAAAGGAGTTGATGTTGAAAATAAATATTGGATCGATTCAAAAAAAGTAAGGTGTTCATTTTTACCTTAGGGATATGGTTAGGTGGATGGATTATAAATGTTGACTGTGATTAATGAGATGCATGATCATCCTTTTAATTTGTATTTAGAAGGACATGTATATGTTGGTAGATTGATTGATGTTGAATTCAAATTGATAAAAGAGATGACAAAAGGTCATTATAAGTCGAAGTGCTTAAAGTTGAGTGTTAACTTAGATATTAATACAACCAAGCACATTTATAAAGTAAAGATGAAGATAAAGTAAGAAGAAATGGGTGATCAAATAGTTCCCTAGCAACTCTAATATAAAATGGATCATCCTCATTATCAGACATGGCATCAGAGCATACTAGAGACAAAATATGTGGGTGATATTGTATTTATAAATCATGCTTTAATTCAATTTTTAGATGCATTTCTAAAGGTATTGGAGATTGATTGCACTTATAAGATGAATATGTATAATATTTCTTTTATTGAGGTCGTGAAATTTTCATTTACTATATTTAGAATTTGTCTTATCTTACCATATCTTGTATACGTGACATGCAAAATTTGAAAACAAAATTAGAATTGGAGGAATATCAACCTTGTCACCCTTCTCATCATTCTCATGTGCTAACCATCAACATCACTATTTTTGCTTTCTATTCAAATAAAATCTCTATGACAAAAGGGTTGACTTTGTAATGTTGTTTTGAAGAAGGACGATGAGAAGGACAAATCTTATTCTCATGTGCTAACCTAGCCATATTGATAGGTGCTACTATAAGAAAGTCATACTTGTATTCGACATCATCGAATTGAGGTTGTTTGAATACCCTCATTGATTTGCGTAGAGCCATGAAGATATCCTCAATATACAACCTTGTTAACATGTTTCAGTCTTTATGAAATTTATGAAAGTGTGATTACATGCTCCTCTAATTTTTCACAACTAATCATACTTGATGAGAGAGAAAGGATAAATATAGGTTATTAATATAACTCAATTATAAGGCTGGTAAAAGAAAGAGAAAGAACTATGTGACAACGGACACATTTGGGTATATTTGTCTCATAAAAGCATGTGTATAGGAGCATTTTCTTTTCAAGCTTTGAGGTGCATCTTCCTCGAAAAGCAGACATGCCTCATAGAGAAAAAACATATGTTTTGAGGCGTGTCTACGTGTCTAAAGCAAACGTGACCTAATAAAACTATCTTGAGGAGATAGATGTGATGTGTGGGGGTGTTTGCCTTCATCTATAGATGCCCTTGTAGGTAGGTATATGCTTCACTATGATTGAAAAAAATCTAATAACCTGCTAATGATGGAGAAAAGGAGAGATGATAAGAGAGAAAGAGCGAGAGAAAGGAAAAGAGAAAGAGGTAGAAGATAAAATGACTCCTTCTTTGTCACCCAAGAGGAGAAACCACGAAAGAAACCAATAATATTGGTAGCAGGAGAAACCACGAAAGAAAGAAGAGACAAGAGAGAAGAGTGCGTGCAATGAAGAGAGCAATGGGTGTCCAAAGACTGTGAATAATGACATGCAATACCTTTCCTCAGGTCTAAACCACCAGCATCTAGCCCAGCTCACAAGGAACCCAATGGTTCTAGCTGGGTCAGCCCACTGTGGAGGCTAAAGTTCTCCTTATACTATTGATTTTGTCATTCTCAAGATTCAAATTTGAGACCTTGCTTAAGAAAACATGTGTCAAAACTACTTGAACGAAGTGTTTGGCTATTAATACAGCATTATATTTATATAGTCCCAGACGATACTCAATGTTCACAACAATATTGGTTCAAATGCTTCGTATTTCCGCCACAACCACGTGACCATCTTTCGCAACTGACAGTAAAGCGAGCAAAATTATCATAACAACCAAACAGGGTAGCTCGTTGGTTTAAAGATACGAATAACAAGAAAACGTCCATTCGTTTGCTAAGCCCATGGTTGAGGCCTTATACCATGGGCTGCTGCCTCTACTTGGGTCTTGCTTCCGACGGATTTGACCCATTTGGGTCTGGAGCTGGACTTTCATCATACTGTTCGCGTCTGTAAACGCCTAGCCCCTCTCTTCTCAGTGCGCGTCCCAATCATCAACCTCAACACCCAACTCAGAAGCTCCTACCCCAAAACACAAGGGTTGGCTATTTCGTGTTTCATGTCGTGTCTCAAGCAGTTGGTTCAATCTTTAATCACTTTGTGTTATTGAAATTCGTGTTCGTGTTTAAAAACAGGTTAAACTACAGAATCTGTTTGGGTAGAAAACGAGAACACTTTTTAAGGTCGGGTTCGTGTCCATATTGCCAGCACTCACAAAACACTTGAATTTGTTCTCAGTCTCGATAAAATCACGACACGCAACGTAATGACTAATTTCTATTTTTTACTCGTTAAAAACAGTCAAAATCACGCCGAATAAGAATTAATTAAGGAAGAAAAGGCTGGCAGTCGCAACTCCATACAACCAAAGCTGCCTGGTTTTGTTCTCCTCTCTTTAAATTGCCGATTTCTTCAGAAGAGGGAGAGAGAGAGACACACAGAGGGTCGATGGCTCATATCATACCGGCGGGGTCGATCCACGGCAGTCCGTTCTTTCCCGGCGACTCGTCTTCTTCCAGATCCGTTCTTACACGAAACGTAACCGAGAAGTTCGCCTTTCCGGCGAACGTTGTCGCAGGGAAGCACTGGAGGACCGCGGTGAGGGCGACGACCCTCAGAACGAAGCCCTCGGAACCCGATGTTCTTCCCCTCATCCAACGAGAATTCCCTCAGACGGTCTCTCTCTCTCTCTCTCTCTCTCTCTCTCTCTCTCTCTCTCTGCTTCGCGTTCCTTGTCGCTGTTTGGGTTTCTTCATTTCATTTTGCTTCCTTTTATGAGATTTCCAGGTTTTAGTTCTCCTTATCTTCTATTGCATTAATCGCTGTGAGTTTGTGTGTGTGTGTGTTTGTGTGGTGCACAGAGGCGAAGTTTCTGATATGGTCGATCATGACAAAGGAAACTGCGCTATTAAAAGTAGCTTATTTAAGTTAATAGGTATACTTGTTATCCCAAAAGAAAGAAAAGGTAGTCTTCACATCCTCTTTCGACTGAAGACCGAACCATTTAACAAAATCTGTTTATGGTTATGTTGAAAATTTTGAGCATGATTGACAAAGCTTTATTGGCGCTAAAATTTTCTGTTTCGTCTTCTATTCTGCTGTTCGTGTTTTGGAGCAAAATGCCAATATAACACAAGGTAGAGCATAATGGCAACTAAAATCCACGTAGCCACCTACCTAATGTTAGACAATGCTTGATTTTGGTTTTAGATCTGCTTATGCGGTGTCCTTACAACGTTACTCTTCACGCATAATTAGACAAGTTTTTATGACGACTCTGGAATTTGCTGTTCCTTAATCTGTTTGCCGGTGTTCTTACTTGTTCATTGATTTTTCCATTACATGATTGTTTTGGAATTGGTGTTGGGAGATTTATTTGCTTTTGTGAACAGGTAATTCCCAAAATTGATAACCTTAGAGATGAAAGAGATGCACAAGAACTCGTTGAAACATCAGCTACCGTCCAATCCGTGCCAAATGTTAGACGAAAGACGAAAATTGTGTGTACTATTGGTCCTTCCACAAACACACGTGAGATGATTTGGAAGCTAGCCGAAGCTGGAATGAATGTTGCTCGATTGAATATGTCCCATGGGGATCATGCGTCACACCAGAAGGTTATTGATTTAGTCAAGGAGTATAATGCCCAGGCAAAAGACAATGTGATTGCGGTTATGCTTGATACCAAGGTGAGCTGTTTGTTCTAGTTTTTGTCCATCCATTGAAACACGTATTCTTGAACAATTAATGCAAATAATGATGCGTGGAAAGAATTATTTATTGACCTTCTCCTGCTAAGTCTATGTTCTATTTTCTTTGAACTGGCGCTTTAAATAAACTTACCAATAAACCATTTTTAGAATAAATGTTTCAGAATGGTTTTTTAACTGAATACTATTTCAAAAATATTCTTGAGGAATCAGCTAAACTTAATGAAATTATTACGAGCCTGCAATTTAAATTCAGAAAGATGGATTACATACAAACCACCAAAATAGATGAAAAAAGAAACTTCAGGATCAGCTGATGCAAAACCAAGAATTCTGACTCGGGTTGATTCTGGACACCTCTTGAGCATGCATGCATGAAACCACTATGTTATCAATAGTGGTTAGTGGGCTGTTAGCGGTTGACCCTAATACAACAGTATCAGTGATATAATGGATTTAGCGGTACACTCTCATTTACAATTAAAAATAATATATATATATATACATATAATAGATTCTCTAATTTCTAATTTCTAAGAAATATCAAGGAACACATAACCACCATTCATAAATATGAACCAAATTAAATAAACAAATTCTAACAAGACAAACAGTAAATATAATGTGGTATATGGCATATGCATATTGAATTGTTAAACTTGAATTAAAAACTAAAAACGTAAATCTAATCAAGTTATTCTAAGCAGTAAGTAGAAGAATTAAAATGAACTAATATATTATACTTATATAGTTATATGCCCAAGTATAGTGGCTATGGTTCAATCTAATTTGAGGAATGGATCCTACTTACCTACAAAAAGAGTAAGATAATATTATGATGGAGAAAAAAATGCTCTTAAAACATGAAAAAAATTTCAAGATGCATAAGAAAATATAACACCCACTGAAAAATCACATAGTATAACAGGTTGAAGAATCAAAATATAACATTCTACCAAATGACCAAAATATTTGTAATACTTTGGCGGTGGTGGGATGGCGGTGATGAAAGCCACATGAGATAGAGAGAGATGGTGGTGGTGGAGGTTGTAGGAGAGTCTCAGTGGTGGTGGGGTGGCAGCAAGCCGCTCGAGGCATATAGAGAGATGGTAGAGAGAGAGTTATTGGTGGTGGACTTAGCCATCACGGGTGGTAATAGAAGGCGCATGAGAGAGAGACTCGACTAGATTAGGTATATATTTAGGAATTGGCTCGGGTCGACCCATGTCCATTGGATCGACCCAACTTGTATGCTATCAGCAATATAGCGGGCCACTATATCACTCTTGATGAGCCTAATATCATCCATGTTGGACAACTGTTAAGTTCAAGCTGTTATAGTGGCCAAGGAACCGCTAATATGCTATAGTGCGCTATTGATAACATAGTGAAACAGAAAGTTGCAGTTAACTCTTAGTTGACTGGTTGAGATCAGTTTGATTCAGTTATAATGATAGTGCTTGGTGGAAAAACTGCTTTTCAATCGGGATGACTGCATCTTCATGGAGCTTTACCCATACCCGACTTGGGAGCAGGCTTTTACTACTGAATATGAAGTTCTCTTAAGGATGAAAAGGGAACTGCAAACCATGTGGTACCAGTTCTTTTTGAGGTAGAGCACAACATGTTTAGTCAGATCACATGATCCGCTTACCGTATCCTGCCAGATTTTAAGTATGTGCAAGGACAAAATGAAGACTGGGATATGTTTCTGAGATTGACCAAGTCTTTCATTGGGTTTCACTTGATTATATTTTTCTGGAAATACTTGCATTTTTTTCATTTCATTTTGTTTTATTAAATTCTGCATTGGACTTATCTGTTTCTTTATGCTTCAGGGTCCAGAGGTGAGGAGCGGTGACTTGCCTCAACCAGTAACACTAACTCCTGGTCAGGAGTTCACTTTCACCATCACAAGAGGTGTTGGTTCAGAGAACTGTGTCAGTGTCAATTATGATGATTTTGTTAATGATGTAGAGGTGGGCGATATGCTGCTTGTTGATGGTATGAGGATATTCCCTGTATAAACTATCTACATTTTGCCATGTGGAGCTTCAAAACTTTCTGAACTGCTTGGCCTGGGTCTTAAAGGGGAAAGTTCATTGTTACATTTAAAGCCATTTCCTTGCTTAGAACATACAATATCATGGATTTCTGGTCTTCTGTACACACAATATTTGGAATGCCTATTTTTTTCACCACTGACATTTTTATTACCTGTTGTATCAGTTATCGTCTAACAATAGCATAGCCATTTGTAGCAGTAGTAGAAATAGTGTTTGTAAGCAATCTAAGAAGTTGCCATTTTATTTCACAGAATGAAGTATTCATGATGTTTTCCTATTAGAATGAGCCCTATGCTGTACATGCATCTTACAACTTTGGCTGATTGTTCAATGGAGGCTTGTGCTATACTATATTTGTCGTAACTTTTAAATGATGAACAACATTGATGTGTATAGGGGGTATGATGTCATTATCGGTGAAGGCAAAGACTGCTGACTCTGTGAAGTGTGAAGTTATTGATGGAGGAGAGCTAAAGTCTAGACGTCATCTGAACGTAAGAGGGAAGAGTGCAACACTTCCATCAATTACTGGTATATCTTTTGGGTGGTGAAGTTTTCACGATCCAAATTTTGGATATATGTAGTAACCTTTTGTTTTAAATGTTGCAGAAAAGGACTGGGAAGACATTAAGTTTGGGGTGGACAATCAAGTTGATTATTATGCTGTTTCATTTGTCAAAGATGCGGAGGTGGTTCATGAATTGAAGGATTATCTCAGACGTAATTATTTCAAATAATATTGTATTAGTCTTTTGGATTAAAATGTCCAAACACACATAATCTTGTAATGTTTTACTTAGCCGCATTTACATCTAAGGTCGTATGGTTTTTTCAGGACATTCTGCCGATATACATGTCATTGTAAAGATTGAAAGTGCAGATTCTATACCCAATTTGGATTCTATTATTGCTGCATCTGATGGGGTATAATATATTTGAACCTTTGACATTGTAATCCATTCTCTTCACTACTGGTTCTCGTATCTGTTATATACATCATTTCCAAAGTTCGTTCAAGTTAGTTTGCCCTTTTCCTTTTGTTGTTTCTATAAGCATGCAACTTTCCTCACGGTGTCAAGGAAGCTGCTGACTTTCAATTATATTGATAAGCTCGTCTGGATACTTCGTAGGCAATGGTGGCTAGAGGAGATCTTGGAGCTGAGCTCCCTATTGAGGATGTTCCTCTTCTGCAGGTGAGTCTGTACTTTCCAGTTATCAATTTTACTGTAGTATCATAGACTGCAAGCTGGATGTTGGAAGTTCTTTGCCTTTTTTATTTTTTTTGTTGATCGAATCAAATTTCGCAAACTAATTCTGTTTTTACTGTGCATAATGTTTGTTAGGATAAATTTCTACTTGTGTTTCTCTATGTATAGGAAGAGATCATTAGGATCTGTCGCAGCATGGGGAAAGCCGTAATAGTAGCAACTAATATGTTGGAAAGCATGATCGTTCATCCCACTCCAACAAGGGCAGAGGTTTCAGACATTGCCATTGCAGTTCGTCAGAGCTCTGATGCTGTCATGCTATCAGGGGAAACAGCTCATGGAAAGTATGTAATGTTGATTGGTACATTCTGAAGTAAAGTTTTTCAATATGCAGGAAACTCGTGGTCTATTTTGATGGAATCTTAACAACTAAAATCCTGTATAAGAATTGGAAATTGCTATGTTCTTGGGTGGAACCTAGGACAAAAGTCCCCTTATACTTCTGTGTGTGTGCACGTGCACGCATGCACTGTTATTCAGTACTTGTTTTGTTCAATATTGCAAGTTTTCAAACCGTGCTGTGTTTACCTTCTGCTGATTTCGTTTTATGCAGATTTCCACTGAAGGCGGTAAAAGTAATGCATTCTGTTGCTTTGAGAACTGAAAGAACCATTCCGGCAGGAGAAGCTCCGCAAAATCTTGGTCGAGCTTTCATGGTTAGCATAACATGATAACTTGGTTGCAGAATTGACTACTCTCTTCTTGTTTGACCTTTTCTTTATTCAAGTTTGATATTTCCGTGCTTGCAGGACCGTATGAGTGAAATGTTTGCCTATCATGCGACAATGATGTCAAATAATCTTAAAACGAACATCGTGGTCTTCACAAGGACCGGATATATGGCAATCCTTCTGAGCAACTTTCGCCCTTCTGGGACTATTTTTGCTTTCACTGATGAGTATGCTACTGCATTGCTGTGCTTTTTAAATATATCGTTTAAGCAGTTCATATAGTTATAAAATCAAATTCCTTAGGTAGGGGTCACATTGCTTTTGCAACTCAGGTGAAGATTGTAAGCTCCATATTGCCGGATATTCTCTAATATAAAGTATTTTCATATTTATTTATTTTTTCATGCAGGGAGAGGGTGAGGGAAAGGTTAGCTTTATATCAAGGTGTCTGCCCGATACACATGGAATTCTTGGATAACGCTGAAGACACTTTTAAAGCTGCCTTGTGTTTTCTACAGGTAAACAGTACATACTCGTTTGCATTATTTACATGTTACGTTGTTTTGATTCATTCTCGTTGTCATATAATTTGCTGCAGAAATTCTTCAGCTATCTAATCGTGAACCTCATTAGCATATTCGGAAGATATTTCAGTGGTGATACTACTGAATGACAATAACAAATATGTACATTGATGTTGGAGTCGCTTGTTAGAAATAGTGATGACCGCAATTATAAAAGCTCTTAGGGTTTTATCAATTTCTTGTCACTGTTACTCCGCACGAATCATCAACATATCAATCCACTGGCAACATATTCCTAGCTTGATTAAGCTTTTGTCCTGGTTCTTGCTGAACGTGTCAAAAAATCAGCATGTTGATCATGACCTTTGACTTTGTTCTGTATTAATTCACAGCCATGGGAATTACATATTTGTGTCATCAGAGGAAAATCGAAATACCCTTAATTCTCTGGGCGCTAGTTGGTTCGTAATTTAGTTTAACGAATTGTGTGAGCCATTTTTATCCATATTTGTTCATCTTTAATAGATCCCGTGGCTGTTGAATGACTCGTGTCCCATTTTCAGCGTCATATTGCTAAAACCATGGTTTCATTACCATGGAAATGCATTTTGATATCTGAATCTTAAGAATTTGGTAATTGTATTGTACATTTCAGGATCACCGGATGGTCATTCGAGGAGAAGAAGTTGCTCTGGTTCAAAGTGGTCGGCAACCAATCTGGCCTGCACAGTCGACTCACAGTATTCAGGTCAGGAAGGTTGAGTTATAAGCTAGCCAACTATTGCACGATAGAGACCGCCTGTCAATCGAGTTTTCCTCTTTTTGCGTGTGGTCTGGACGTGGTGTTGATCTCAGAAGCATACCATCAAATACATATTCTTTTTGCTGGATGATCTTGAAGGCTCAATAAGCAAATTTCATTTTTCCTATATGGAATATATATTGGTGAATCTAATGATTATTGTTTTGTTGTTCAGTTAACAAGAGTAAAGTTTTTGCTTAATACTGGACAGTTTCTTTTACAGAAACTGTAAATTTTGTGTACTTGTATCAGCTTCTTTTCTTGCCTGTATTGATGCAGACTTGTTTCTTCTAAATATGTTTCGACTTCTCTTCAACTCGAAGTTTTATTTCTGGTTCCTTAACAGCTGTACTTTCAGTTCATTTTAACATCTAACATCCTATCTATTTTACACACACACAGAGTACAGGTTCCTATTTTGAGTCGAAGTCACCTTGGGATAGAGACCAAGGACGTAAGGTTCTCTAGCACAAATGAACGGAAGAATTCCCTCGGCGAATGTCTTTGTTGTCTTTGACAGCAGCCTCACTCAACAACTAAATTGTTTTGCTTTCGTGAACAATAAATAATTGGTCAATGTCGGCTGAGCTAAGGTTGAACCACCAATGATCTTGCAGTGTCGGCTCACAAACTATGCCATCCATACTTTATGCAGCGCAACTTTGGATCATTTACCTCATCAATTTGCACTACACCCTGTGCTCTGGCCCTTTTTGAATTGACAAGTTGGGGTTAAGCCGATATTTTGGGTATCGAAGTCAGAACCTTCAACTTGCGGTTCTTTGTGCCTAGGTTCAATGTTCTAATATGCGTGTCAAGAAGTCATAAAATGCTGTTTACTGTAGCCAACTTTCTTTCTGTTTGTGAAAATTACTCAAAGTCGCGGAAACATTATAGTGTTGGTCTGTCTGTGTAACTATGTGACATTTTTATTTATTATTCTTATTTAAATTAGAGGCGTATATGTTTTTATCGCCATCATGATGAGTTCAATCTGAATGATGTTGCATACTAATTAAGTTGGATTATGTTGGGCTCACCTTCTTTTGACATGCAGAACGAAATATGAAAAATCAATTCAATTTAATGAATAGTTTATGTATCGTTCCAGAAATATACGAGTGGCTCTGCCTCTTACCATGACACAAGCAAGGTTGTTCATCTAAGTCTCTTTTTTCCAATATTTCAGGCTCTATCCTAGATTCAACCATTAACAACTTATGAATCAATTTTCGTTCTTCCGGGTCTTGGATCTAACTAATTGAGGGTGGTAACGGCTCCACCAAGAGGTGCTACAGGCATTTACATAGTATTCTTGTGGGCATAGCGACTGTGCTTATGCCAAAATCACAGTATAGACCTGCTGTTTGTACGCCAGCCTTGGGGTTAGAAATGGCCGGCTTGGAAACGGCTCGGTAGTTCCAAAAGGATTCAAACTGGGCCAGGAACTGGCTGGAAAAAGGTATGGAATGCGGTTTGGTCCATCTAATGAAACCGGAGCTAAAGCTGAAGGTTCCAAACCATCTGTTTCATATTTATTTTAATTTCAAAATTTTAAATGATTTTTCCAGTTCAGGACAGTTTAGGATGTTTCATATTTATTTTAATTCCAAATTTTTAAATGATTTTTCCAGTTCAGGACGGTTTAGGATTCAAAACCAGAATTGAACCGCCTCGGTCCCAGCCATGTCTGTGGAGTTTTATGTCGTGTTTCTCGCAAATTGAAAATTAAAAGATGGGCTGATGTCCTAACTTGAAAAAGTAAGAAGTAAATTAATGAACTGGTTGGTGACATAAAAGCGTGGGCGACCTTTGCTTTTGAAAAAGTAAAGCAAAAGGACTGGATTATGTGAGGAATGGAAGTGAGAGAGCTAAGGGGCTCTTTACTTCCAATTGCATGAGGTTTCCATCAGCTTCTCAATATTATGAGGAAAAGGCCTATCAGGGTGACAATTTGGGCGGCCATTCATGTATAAGGACAAGTTACGGCGGGGGACCATCAGTAGCTACATATCTTCCTTTCTCAAGACAATGGTTGCGGCATATACTCTATATGCCTACTTATACTCTCTCTCTCTCTCACTCTCTCTTAATGTATATATATATATATATATATATATATATATATATATATATATATATATATATATACTATATGTTCAATCATATTTATGCTAAGTCTACTCAAATATCTCTATCATCATGATCAGAGATATCAATTTAAAAAGTGAAATATAGCATTATACTTTTCATATTTCACATTTAATATAATATGATACATTTTATTTTTTAAATTCAAATCTTCAATATTAATCACATCGATCAAAGGGTAGAGATGTTTGAATGGATTTAAGCATGAATGGATTTGATCACGAACCAATTTTTTTTTTCTCTCTCTCTCTCTCTCTATATATATATATATACACATATACATATATATGTACATATATATACAAGGAAGGTGGCTTCACACTTTGATTAAAATGCTAAGGCTTGCTAAACTTAATGCATTGGAGCCCAATATTTTACATTTTAGGTAGTTATTCAGTACCATACCCATTTAGTATAAGCAACATTTCATTTATATATATATATATATATATATATATATATATATATATATAGAGAGAGAGAGAGAGAGAGAGAGAGAGAGAGAGAGAGAGAGAGAGAGAAAGTTGTACTTTTTGCTTTCGAATGTAGATCATAATCTACACGAATGGCTTAGACTTGTCCCGATATGCTAGCATATGTTTGTGAATGAATGTATGCATGTATGTGTTGATTGTGAATTGCGAGTCTTGTGGCAATGCATTAGACAAATTAACCAGGAAGAAGTTGGACATTCTCATATATCACATGGACTGCTGTTCTAAAGAGGAAAAAGAATACGGTGCTACTCCAAATGAGAAGCATGACATCTCCATTGGAACGAGAAGGCAAGTCACTCCTACGCCATCCAACGTGGTCCAGGTTAGATCCAACCCAATGTTTAGTTAAAAGGCACCGATTCTCTTCCCTTTTCCTTCTTCTCAATCTCCATCACGTGCTCCCCAACTATACCCTGCAACACAGGTAGTGGAATCCTCATTCATCACTTTAGTTTTTCATCAGAGAGTGAACCAGAAACTTCCACGACGACCCCCAAATCGAATCATATCCAATCAAGTGGATCCAACCGCAGCCCCGAATCATATAGCATCAAGTGTACCCAACTGGGAGCGCCGAGCGTGTGGCATCTGAAAGGCAAAGATAACAGGTTCAACCGCAGTGCGAAGATCGCACACGAATAATTGGGGTTGGGCTCCAGAAGTTGTCGTAAATTGGAAATTCACGCTTCAGAGTGAAAAATCCAACAAATTTTTGCTCGTCGACTACCCATGGCAAACCCCTTTTGTTCAAGTTTGAAAGTCGAAACCTTTCGTGTAAGCATAACCAGATCCAACCAATCTACCAATTATAAACACTGAAATGGATGGGGAGAGGGAGGGAGAGAGAGAGAGAGAGAGAGAGAGAGAGAGAGAGAAATTTAAAATTACATGCATTGCCATCAGACTTCCACCATGCACCCTGCCTTCAGGAAAGCAACTGACATTGGTATGTGGCCACCTTCCCCAGCTGAGACACGAGTACTTGCAACTTCATGAAGTCTAAAATCAGAACAAGTTTTCGCACCAGCTGTGCCCAGGCTACTCCCCATTTTCATCATATCCACATCCATGTCTTTGTCAATGAGTACCTGCTCTAGTTCATCTTGTTTACTAATATGAGTATCCTGAACAACTGATCCCAAGGAGACGCCTCCATGAACTCTCTTATCCTGCACTAGCCCACTATGAAGTGCACACAGGCCTGTCTTCCCCCTTGCAAATGAATTACAAGGACCACCCTGTTGACTGCTATATTCTGACCCAGGATGGCCCCAAGAGCATCTCTTCCCTCCCCCATGTGCCTTGCAAAAGTCAGTGCTACCTTGTGCACTCTTTCCACACCCTTCAAACTTGCATCTCTTGCCTCCCCCATGACGGACACAATAATCAGTCCGTCCTCTGGCACTCTTCGTGCACTCAGGTACAGCACACCTCTTTCCACCCCCATGTGCCACACAGAAATTGGTACCTCCATGCACACTTTTAGTACAAATTCCACCACCCTGGTATCCACAGCGTTTTCCTCCACCATGGCCCTTACAAAAGGGCGTGGTCCCCTCAGCACCTTTGGTGCACGATGGTGCAGTACACCGTTTTCCCCCACCATGTGCTTTGCAGAACATCGTGCTCCCCTGTGCCCCTTTTGTGCATCCAGGAGCTTGACATCGCCGCCCTCCACCATGTGAAATGCAAAGACCTGATAGGCCTTCTGCACTCTTGGTACAATTTTCTCTCTGACATCTCTTGCCACCACCATGCCGAATACACAATCCAGATTTCCCTCTGGCAGCTCGGATACAACCCTCATGAGTGCATCTCGGGCCACCACCATGGGCAATACAGAAATCTGTACGTCCTTCTGCACTCTTAGTGCAACCAAGATATTCGCATCGCCTGCCACCTCCATGAGCCTTGCAGTACACAGTCCGACCCTCAGCTCCTTTATGGCAGCCAGGTTTCTGACACCTGCTACCACCACCATGAGATATACAGCGTCCAGAAGCACCTCTGGCTCCCTTCCTTGGTATCAGAAGAGCTGGATGATCTGCCTAATTCGAGGATCAACAAGGATTTGTTCATGTTGCTCCACTTTCTTTTCACACCCTTTGCACATGACAGGAACTGAGGTGCGGGAGCACCTGGAAAATCCAGCCTTAAGGCAATATCTGCACTCGGTTGTGCGAAGAATTGTGTACCAAGGCTTTTGAAAGCGTTTACAGCAATAGGGTGCGTTGTGAAATCAAGTTGCTTGAACTTGGGATCCATCGAAGACTTTCTTGAAGAAAGTTGGACCTCTGATCTAGCACTCGCAACTCCGAACAAGGGAAACAGTCTGCCCGACTTCCAGGATCTTAGAAAAGAACAAAAGAACGAACTGTGTAAGACATATCAGGATTTGAAAGGCCAACTATATGTCGCATCCCCCACTGACAAATCCGGAAGTGTCGTTACGATCCATTCTTTTAAGTGACGATGAAGAAAGGCAGATGTGATCTACTTGGGCAGTATTTGAGGAGTCAGAACTCGATACAAGTACGCATAATCACATTTCATCAATGCATGTCTGATGGATCCTGTTTGATGTAAAAAAAGAGAGAAAAGGGAACTCCTTGAGCATAATAATTGCAGAACATAAAAGGTGATAAAACATACATATTAGCAACACATGAACTTGAAATCAAAATAGACTGGAGGTACCAGCTATACAGAAAAGCATGTACAAACAGGCAAACATGCGGTAGCGATTGATTCAGGCTAGAGTTTCAAACGGAATTAGACGCCAGCACAAACGCATAACAAACAAAATGTTGAGCCAATGAACTTCACAGAAATGCTTAGTGCGCCACAAACAAATACCAGTTGGCAGATGACCAAACTGACTCAACGAGCAATATCAACGATACATCTTAAATACATTTGAGTGACAAATTTCAGATTGCTGGGACAACTTTTAAAGGTTATAAAGCTCTATTTGCATGTAGTGAATCCTCACCAATCCAACAATAGCCGCATAGAACTCAGAGGATTGGTTCCTCTGTTTCAATTGGAAATAGAAAAGCATTCCACAAATGAAAAAGAGATAGACTGCCAAATTTTTTCATGACCAATTTCAACAGGCTATAACAAAAGAACGGAGCCCGCAACACTTAAACATCCTACATCTAAATATCTAAAAGGTTCCCTCAAGAAACGCATACTATTAAAGCACACATACAGTAAAAGTCTATTTTCAAAGCTTACGCATGTCATTGACAATGAGGTTTGAATGGTCCTCACCTACGTAGAACAGTAGGATTGATGGTGACAATGAGGTAAATAAAGATTTTCAGGACGGACATGATACTTCATGATTGTGAATAGATATAAAATGTCCAAGAAGCAAAGGTTGAACACAAAAGAAAGATGATTCATGAAGTAAAAGAAAAACAAAGAAGGTATTGAATCAAGCATCAAGACTAAAAACGGATTTATACTAGTTTAATAAACCATTATTAACTACGGAACAGCAAGAAGAAAAAAATTGGTACGAGAGAGAACTAACGGAAGAAAATATTCCAAGAAACCATGTTAGGTTGAGCATTTTTGTTTTTCTTTTCGCTTTTAACTAATACACCTTATCCCATCAGAACCTGAAGATATGTGCCGAACCCACTTTCGTTTAGGTTTTGTTAAGAAGGGAAGCAAAGGGCACGATAAAGGAGCAATAGGATGAAATCCGCAGACAACCACAAATGGTAAAAGGCAAGTCCAACATGCTTAAAAAGAAAAAAGTGAAAAACTGATGCAATTTGGGAAAGAAGAGACCCAGAAAAACAAAAGGTAAACACTTTCCAGACCTTCAAATTTCCTGAGGGAAGAGAAGTCAGATGTGCGAATGGTTAGAAATACGTAGAAACTACTCATGGCTCAATTACGTGGATTGATCTCAGCAGAATCAAGGTACCCACGAAGAACACAAATTTTATCAAGAAAACCAAATCTACAAAGTGGAATGTTAAAGGAACAACAAGAACATCAGAGGAAAAAATTCTGTTGACCTTTTTTTCAGGAAAGCACATGGAAAGAAAACCAGCATCCTGAAACAGCTTCAACTAGAAGAAAAAGAAATAGAGATAGAACATATGCACCGGATTTGGATCTAAAATAGTAGGAGAGACTATAAACCAAGCACAACTAGCATGGCGAACCGTTGAAAGGAAAAAAAAACCAGAAGGGGAAACCCAGAGCTGATGGCTAGATTACGTTTCTATGTTTCTAAAGAAGTTCAAAAGAACTAGAAGAGAGCGACTATGAGCTGAAACCACAAGCCAGGGCTTTTACTTACATAGATGGAGGATTTCAGAAAACAATCACAAAGGAGAGAAATAACAGTTCTCTAAGCGAGAAAAAAATGTTCCCACAAGAATGAAAGCGAAGGGATCTAAGGATGCGATAAGCATAACATATTCCACAGAAGAGGGGAACATAAAACGAGAAGCGTATGAAATATTACGTTCTGAAATTTATCATTACCTGAAAAAAAAAAGTTTTCCAAAAGCATAAGGAAAGGGTGGGAGAAGGATAGAAAACATCCGGAACGAACGAACACTCGATTAGATCAAAACACCGAGCGGAAGAAAATTCTACTAAAGAATTTACGGAAGAACTAACCAGTCTTGATTAGTATGGTAACAAAATCTCCAGAATCTATCGAAACGAGAACGAAAACTCGCGAAGTGAACGAGATAGCACCAAAAACTAGGAGCAGAAGAGATCAAGCTCATCGAAAACAGAGAAAAGATTGGAGTAGACCAGATACGAAGACATAAAAGGCATGGAATATATTGATTTGGATGGCTTAACCTAAAAAATCAACCGTTTTCTCATGGGAAAGATGAATCGGACGATCAAAGTATCAGTGAGAAGACAAAGCGTATTCATGCAGAGAAGTCACCCCAAAAAACAGCCTGAAAAATAGAACGTCTAAAGACGAAGAGCTTTGTGAAAGCATGCTTGTTTCAGAGAACAAATCAATTTTACGGGATAAGAAGACCTACTGAGAAATTCACCTACGGAGTGTAAAGTGGGAAAACGCATATGATTCAAACGGTTAAACCTAAGCTAATGAAACATTAGAAAGCTCATTGATAACGGAAGGGTTCACACAACTGGAGATGGATTTTAAGAAAACAAGGTGCGGAAAAGCCGAAAATCCTACCTGCAAAAGAAGCCCTTCAAATGCGACGCGCACTGAAAAATCCAAGAATTTCAACAAATTTGAGGCCAGAACATGCCAAAAGTTAACTGATTTCCAAAGAAACCGCGAATAAGACGAATCGCAGGAAGAAAAATCACAAACGGAAAGCCGAAAGGGCTGTCCTAGCCCTCAGACAAGTACATCATCAAAAGAGCAATTATTTCAAGTCAAAATCATCACAAAGAAACAAAAAAAGAACTTCATATTTTCCCCTCCGCAACAGAGACTCCTCCGCAACACACAAAGAGGCAAAGACAAAGCAGATTTCAGCTAGCGAGAACCTCTGGGATTCGCTTTTCGCTATCGGCGGTAAACGGCCGGCCGGAATCCGCTCTTCGTCACCCGACCGAGAGAGAACGCCGAAGAACAGCAAGGTTAGGTTGAGATTGGATGAGTCAAAATTCTCGCGAATCCAGCGAGGAAAAAAGAGCGAGCGACAGAGAGAGGGAGGAAACTGGAAAAGAAAGAAACAAAAACTCTCCGCACGCGTATTAACAATCTGTACTTTAAATTGTTACCAAGGACGAAGAAGAACATAAACGTCCTAGAATAACCCCGTCTTTGTTTAAAATGACTTCCGTAACATTCTATTGCCTTTGACGTTAAAGGTCTTGAACTTCTGAAGTCTGAACCGCGGCAATTTCGGTCCGGATCTGTAAGTTTGGTTCGACCCAAACCCGTCCTGAACTACTATGAGTTAGACGTGTATCTCTAGACAAAGCTCTTCCTTGTTTTAGGTTACGACGAAGGACCGAACACACACCTCCCCCCTCAGGGAATCGAACTCGTCACCTGCAAGTAGACATCAAAGAGCCCTACCCTTCATCCGCAAGAGGACTAAGGATAGTCATGAGTCGAAGGTAGTGAGTTCTATATCCAGAGTGTGCATCTGGCTCGTCGTCGTAAAAAGAAAGAAAACAAAAACTCTCTAAATGGAAAATGAAGTGAACAACTTTTGAAAGAAGCTAAATTGCTAGTAGAACAATCTCTGCTCAATATGTTTATGAGCAGAGCTCACAGTTCTTTTAGGAATTAAGCTTTACTAAGTTAAGACACAGATTTTAGGATATTCTAAATAGGATGACCCTTTATTTAGCATAAATGCACCAATATGATTACCTTAAAATATGGTTTAAGTAAAAATTATGAAATTGTTATTTAATAAGCTTTCACAAGTCGTACCAAGTCGAGGACACCATGAACATGGACGAGCCTGGGCAAGCCAGATTAAGCTGAACTACGAGTAGCCTGGTTCGTTTACTAACCCTACTTTCTCTCCTCGACAGACCACATCCACGAGTTTGACTTTCATGTTCCAATTGTTTTTTGCGCGGGATATTGACATCCAAAACCGTGATTAATGTTCAGCAAACCAGGTTGACTCGAGCCCACTTGGTGCAAGGCACCTGTTGACATTTTCATGGCAGAGGACTCACTGGTTTTAAAAGCTTCATGGGAGACATACCTCAGCGATGTTAAAGGACATGCCATCGTTTGGCATTTTTTTTAATACATTTAAGAACTAAACGTAGTTCGCATTCATAACACACACCAAAAAGGAAGAAGAACATTTTTTAATGCAACAAAAATATTAGAAAATAAACGAGTACGTCTTGTTTATTTTAGGTCAAAAGACGTGGTTTATGCAAAATCTACAAGTAATCTTACTTAAATCGCGACTAACAACCTGGCTTTCAGGTTATTCCTTTTGTAATTTAACCTGAAATTTGAGAGCTTGACGTAACTAGGGGAGGCAACTTCACACACAAGATAAATACCTAACACGAACACGACCCAAAAAGCTCCAGTAGGTAGGTGTCCACCCAAGCAGACATGAGAAACGGTGAATTCAGGTTGGCTTTTTTCTGGCATGCAATTGAAATAACATGATATGATTGCTGGCTGTATAATATCCAACACGAACTTGACACGAAACAGTGTTCGTGTCCGCTGAATGCCCTGCGTTCAACTGTCACTCTTGTGGTAGGGCGAGGAGGACGCCCTGATGGTATCACCATTAAACCATGAATGCTTGCGTCCTGGCATCAACGCGATCACGAGTCAAGAATGTGAAGAATAATCCATAGTTTCCAAAGAGAACGGTTCCGCATGAACGATATTTTTAAAATTCAATTTGCAGCTATTATTTATTGTTACAACAGGAGGCCGAAACCGTGCACCCACCAGGAGTCGAACTCCCTCTTGCTGAAGGGCGTCAGAGCACCCTGCCGTTGAGCTACCACTCTGTGTGCATTTTTTTAATTAAATTTCAATTCTAGACACTTATAGCAAACATCTAATAATGTGGATTTAATAGTGATTACAAGTATTCACGTTAATTCCTTTATGTGTTGACTTTTTTTTATAGGCAAACAGGAGTTAGACGAGCCCTGTCGCAATATGTGCACCCTTGGGTATTGACATCGGGACCTTTCATTGAGAGGTTTTTTTACACAACCACTAGCAAGGAGGGCTATTACTCCTTGTGCGTTTTCCTTGGCTTTTATGATAGAAACTTTAATGATTTCTTCATTGATCTAGACTGAACATAACTTAAACATTGTCTAGGTCAATTATGATTATGTGATCATCCTCTATCCCATTAAATTCGTACTTGGATTTTACTAAGATCTTTTTTTTTTTGTTTCAATTTGAACCAACTAACATCAAATTTCGTAAAAGACCTCAAAAGTGTTGAAAGAAATATGATTCTATTACTGTGGAAGTTGAATGTTAATATAAAGCTCATGTCAAGTACAATGGCTACTAAGAACCCATGCAGCTGATTCTTAGTGTGGGAAATTACTTAGATTTTTGTTTAGTGGTTGAATCGACTGAATTCTATCTAGAGAATATATATATGTATATCGTGTTAAATTATGATTATTTCACACTTTGTTTTTTCATTCAATGGAGATTTGATAGGACAACTCCACTATGATCGGTCTCAAGCCATGATGTGAAAGGAGAAGGGTTGTTGTGTTAGGCTTCTGATGTCCACCATCAAACTTTCTTAGATTTACTACCATGAATTTTGGACATTTTTAGCCATTCATTGTGGTATCTCATCTTAGTGATGCACTACAAAATCCAAATACAGTTAAATGTAAGTAAGAGCCTCTACGTTTTTGCTCGAATATAGTGAATCAATTGCAATCACCATAACCTAACTTTGTCTCGTTGCTTCAAGTTGACTCGAGCCAACTTGGGTATACTAAACTCACACTTGGATTAGTATCAGTCAAGTTATGTTCAGCATTATCACCCGTAATGCACACATTTACTGTTTCAAACAATCTTCTGTAGAAACATATTGATCACATTGTTGCTACCCACGCACTCCTAATTTACTATTCACACACCCCTATCACTTGTTTTGTCCCAAATATCCTCATTGATCTCTCTCTTGTCTTCCTTTGTCTCCCTACTGATACCTCCTACATTATCTTCCTCTCTCTCTTCCTATCCCCATTGTCTCTCTCGCTTGCTATGGCCCTGTCACTACCATCACTAGTTGCCATTTGACAAGGTACAGCCGCCCCTTCTCCATCTCCTTACTTTCCAATTTCTCCCCTTCTTTTTTCATGCTTGCATAATCAACCACATCACAACACGTATACTTTGTAGAGTAGATGTGTCATAGAGCTTCTGCTCCTAAAATCTAGATGTATCGAGAATGTCTATTTCAAGGAGAAGATGCCAAGCCGTGCGTATGCTCCATGCATGAGATGCGTCCAAGGCATGGAGCAAACTCCCAGCCTAGCGTCTCTCCCTGAAATGGGTGCTCTCCAACTCTTTTGGTTCTTTTAAGTTTATTTTCCTTCATATGTCTTAGCTTCTCTCTTATTTTATTCTTTGTCAATATTAGATGTCAAAGGATAGACAAAAATCTAGATATACTTATGATGAAGGAGTTTATGGTTATCCAACAAATGGAGTATGTTGCAATATAGAAAACTTAGTATACCATGTGAACACAAAATAAAAATATGAAGGAAAAACAAATATTACCTGAAGTGAATTAGTATGAACATTAAGCCACTGTGCCTTGAAGTAGAAAGCCTTATTGATATAAATAAGCAAAAGTGTGGCCACACCCGAAGCATACTCACTAACTGTGCAAACATAGTGAGCCAAAAACTGCAGAATAGTAGTTGATACCCTATCCTTAGACTTGTTTTGGTAGAGCTCAAATCCAATATAATATAAAAGATATAATATTGTTCATATCTCTGGTGTACAAGAAAATATTCAAGTTCTTTCATGGAGCAAGTCCATCTTCATAGCTTGTGTCTTTACCTCCTTGATACTTATGTTCATAAGGCTAGTAAAATAACTTTCTTCTTTTGCACCTTCATGTGACGCATGAGTGCAATTAGATATCCATCCATTCAAAGGTCAAGGATTTCATGAACATTACAAAGAGTGACAATCATCTCATCTTTGGGCATATGAAAACTGTTTATATTTGGCTATGATCATTCAATAAAAGTTGTGAGCATCACGAGCAACTACATGTCTATCCATTCGAAGGTCAAGGATTTTATGAACATTATAAAGGGTGTCGATCATCTCATCTAAGAGCATATGAAAACTAATAAAAGTTGTGAGCCGTGCATGATCCACCACTTTCTAAAGTAGCTCTCCCTTTATATAGTCTAAACCAATAGACAATCTCCCTCTATGTTTGAGAGTCTTTCACTATCATATTCTATATAACAACTGTTTTATATCATGAATGAGCAGTGATCGTCACTTTTAACATATTATGCAAGCAATACACATTGATTATAATAATATTCAACTTAAGAAGATTGACCTTGATTAATAACCACACTATTTTACAATTTACTTGATCCTGACACACCTTATATGTGATGCGACATGTAAAGCGTGAAAGTAAATTCAAAAGTAGAGGAGTGTTTTCCTTGCCACCCTCTTCATTATCATCACAGTTTGCATTATCATCATCACCATGTAGTACATCAAAATCTTTAACATATGAAGGAAAGACCTGATCATACTATTATAGAGGACCAACCTGATCATACTATTATAGAAGACCAACATCATCTCTTAAGATAGTGTTAACATCATCATATTGAGGTCGTATGACTCTTTATTTAGAACCATAAACATGACCATGAAATGTGATTTTCTTAAGAGCATTTTGATCTTTCTCAAGCCATAATTATACAACCATCCAATCTTCTACGAGAACCTGATAAAAAAGGACATATATAATAAAAAGTATTTTTCATACCTGAGTATAAGGAAGACAGAGAAAATAAGTTTGGATGTTCCATCAAAGACACAATTGTTTGTCTTCCTCTAAACACTTCCAAGAGTGTATGATAAGTTACCAGAGAAAAAGAGGGTGGGGATATGAGTGGGAGAGAAGAAGAGGAGAAGGGAAGAGTCTTAGATTTAATGTTCCATGTGATATTAATTATATTTGATTCATGTTCAATACTCGTAAATGCTTAATATGATATATCTTTGATAAACGTGAAAGTCACATGTAAGTGAAGGACTTATGTATGTGAATACTATTAACATTCTTTAGTACCATGTTGATGGTTAAAAGTATCGTATATCTTTTATATAGATGGTAACTCATTAGTTCAAAGAGCTTGAGGAGGACAAGGATGACTACACACGTGTATGTTGGGTCAGGCTTAGGTTCAAACTCAAAAATTATCTTCGGTATTCTTTTCAAATAAAAGAATTTTGATCTAATGGTCAAATGAGTCATTCACGAAAAGACATGAAATAGTTATGGAGAGGACCCAAAGAGGTGTGACTGTTTGGAGCCGAGATTTGTTGGTATTATTATAAAACCTTATTAGGACTCCCTAATCTATATGATTAACAAAAACATCTTTGTGTCCTCTCTCTTTCTCATCTCTCCTATGTCTGCATGTTGTTGTGCTTGTGGTGACTATTATGCTCTCCAATCGGTTAGGCCATAAGGCGTGGTCAAAGACAACTTGAGTCAAAGTATGAGCTCTCATCTATGGTGATTATTTTATCCTAGAAAAAGGTATTGGTATTTGTGCGTACCTAATAGTGGAGCATTGATTTCTCTAAGACAAGTCTATGGGGATGACTCAATCATTTACTGCTTTATTGATTTTTGTTTTACTTTATTTGGTTCTTACATTGTTTGCTTATAGATTTCAATGAATTTATGGTTTTGATTGATGTTAGGAAGTTATTGTTTGTTGCATATTACTTGTTTATACTTGTAGCCCTATGGTTTCTTTCAACAAAAAGTGCCTCCTATATTATGACAAAACAAAAGAAAATAGAACAAAGAGGGAGAGAATCAAGCACTTATAGACAACGGATGCAGTGGTGGCAATGACGGCATACTATTAATAAGCACAAGAGATGAGAGACACGAGGGAGTGTGCGTCCAAATGGGGTGTGAATAGTGACACCCTAAATAAAAAGTTGCAAATTGTCATGGCAAACAGGAAATCGTGAAGGCTTCGTTAAAATTATCATGGAGACTACTAGGGCTGAGCATTATTTGGGTATAACTGACCGAAATTTCTATTTCAATTCGGTTTTAGTATTGCCTTTAAAAAAATTCAGTTTATCTGTTAGGTTCTGTTCAGTTTTCAAGGTTTGAAAACCAAATAAATTGAATAACTAAATATAATATATATGTATATACATATGTAAATATGTATGTGCATATATATATATATATATTTACATATATATGCATATACATATATGTGTATGTATATATACATATACATATATGTGTATATGGTACATATGTTTATATATGTACATATGTATATACATGTATGTATATAATATATATACATATATGCATACATACACATACCTATATACATACATACATCTGCACACATATATATATGTGTGTGTATACAGTGTATATATATGTGTGTATAGTGTGTATATATATAGATATATACAAACACATATATACACATACATACAAATACCTATATATAATACATATAATACATACATATATACATACATGTACATATAAATATGTGTATATATTTATATATTTATATATGGGGCTGAGGATTCTTCGGGTATAACTGAATAACCGAACCGAACCATAATTTCTATTTTGGTTTGGTTCTAGTGAAATTCAAGTCGGTTTCAGTTTTTCCTTGAAAAAAAATTGGTTTGGTTTTCAAGGTTTGAAAACTGAATAAACCGAATAACAGAATATAATACGTATGTATATACATATATAAATAAAAATATGTATGTATATATGTATATGCATATACATATATGTGTATGTAGATATACATATACATATATATATATATATGTATATGGTGTATATGTTTATATATATATACATATGCATACCTGTATATATTTATTTCAATTCGGCTCGGGCATTTACACAAATTGGTTTGGGTTCGGTTTTCAAATTAAAAAATTTATTTTCAGTTATTTCGGTTCGACTGATGCACACCCTTAGAGACCACTTGCAAGTTTTTAGGCTCCCTTTATTCTTCTAGAAACTAGAGTTGATAAAAATTTATCGTGCGTTGCCAGCGTGGCTTGCTGTATTTATAAAAAATTGGAGTACACTCTGAATATTGAGTTCATGTAGATACCTGACCTCACTCAACGTGAGAGAATGCTTTGTTTGCCTTGACAATTTGTAAAGTCATGTCTGCCCTCCAAAGAATCCTATATCCCTATATCTCTTTCTCTTTCTCTTTTGAAGTGTTTACCATTAAATTTCTTATATATATTTGTTGCCACTGATATTATTGTACATATAACTGCCCAGAAAACTTAATGCGATAAGCGTTTTTTTGGTTTTATATTGATTTGTAATGCTTACCTTCTAATATGAATGGCATCTTCGAGAGAAAATTATTGTTTCTTGAAATGTACTCCTTTTCTTTACAAACAAAAGTATTTACATCTACTTTATAATGCACACACTCAGTGCACACACACACACATATACATACATACATACATACGTACATACATATATATATTCTCTGGAGTTTGATATTTTGCACTAGTGCAAATTCTCCGTGACATTTACACTTTAGTTACTTATGTTACATTTCCATGGTTGTGCGCGAAAATGCCGATATTTTTTAGCTGCTGTGCTATCTAAGGGAAAAGATGCAGTATCGAATAATTCAAAATTTCATCCATTAATTCCCTATTTTGTTTAGACGGGATTCATAACGCTTGAACACGTGCTTAATCTATTAACAGCGTTCCACGAGCAACTCTCTCTACATGGACCACCGGACCCAGAAAGTTTGTGCGGATATGTGATCCGATCCATTAACCACCAAAGCCCAGGGAGAAATCCGTCAATCAGAAACCAGGGCCGCAAGGAAACGAGGGCTGTTTCGTTCTTTAAAAAGTCAAAGGACAAAAGCGTGGAACCTTTCACTAGCGCGTAGGGTTAGTACCGTCATTTGGGTAAACAACGGCACCGTTCCTCGGCGGTTAAGTGGGGGCCAGTAGTTGGAAGCGAGTGGGACCCGCAGAGAGAGCAGAACCTTTTCAAGAGGCGGGCGACGCCGTGCTCACGCCACAGATGACGTCACCATCAACCTGCGGGCCCCGCCGAAGGCCCCCCGTTCTGTCTCTAAATGGGTCGGATTTTGTCCGAGTTCTAAACCCGAAGATGAAATCGGTTACCCGAATCAAATACGCAACATAGGATCCGGTTAGCAACTGGATTTGTATTGAGTAGAAAAGTTACCTCATATTAGCTGAACCTACCAAAACCAAGTCCTTTTATACTAAGTAGATGGGTTTCTAGCCATTACTGCATCACGATGTTACCTCATATTAGCATTTAACTCCATGAACAAATCATGTCTCTTGTTTCACTTGAAAACCAAGAAAATGACACATCAAGGTAGTGAAACATACCACGCTCGACCTCAAATTCTTCTTCAAACTTGTGCTTGTTAATGGCTTCGATAAGGAAGGCAACAACACCTGATGATTCATCAATAGAGCCTGATGTATGTTAATGTGAACCAGGATCTGGATTTGATTATCTGGATCCAACTAGTATGGATCCGGTATGGCTGGAAGGGTCTCGCATTGTTAGGAAGGTAGTGGCATATAAGTAAATTCAAAATTTTCTCTGGATAAACTGTGCCCCTAAACGGCCATTACTATTGGCGACAGGAACATGGTATTCCAGCGCTTCGAATAAAAGAAAATTCCTGACGTGGTTGTTGGCTGTCAAATTGATATGCCTCTGGTGGACAAAAGTACCCCGAATGAAATAGCATTTGACAATCTCGAATTTATTCACATAGGAAGGAGGCTAGGGCAATCTTAGTCCCTTATTTAGCAAACTCTTTTTGCAGTAGGGTAGTTTTTTGTGAAATATCTTCCACTTTGCAACGTTGGGAAAATAATGAATGTAGCCTTATTCCGCTGATTGAAGGAGGCTTGTCGAACAAAAATTACAGTAAAGTCCATTCTCTTATACATTTTACCGAGTCGTATAGAACTTCCATTGTTATCACAGAACAGCATCCCACTTCTAGAGTGCTTTCTGGAGAATCCGGAAACCTTTTTCTCCTTCTTCTGAGGTTGAAGCCTAACACAGACGCATGCACCCCCCAGGGATTCGAAGTTGCCACCTGCAAGTAAGCATCGGAGAGTGGTGGTGAGTGAACACACTGGATTGAAACTTTTATTGTAAATATCATTTCATATTGATATGATACAATGCACATCGTAAAGTGCATGATGAAAACATAGATACATAAATGTTATGTTGTATATGAGTAGTTGGTCCCTGCACTGCTTTGAAGATTTGTCTGTGTCAAAACTAGGTGAATTCGAACACAACCTAATATTTTCGTGTTAGCTTGGGTTAGCATGAGCATGGACTTCTTGGGTAGAGTTTGTGTCGATTTTCAGAATCGTGTCTTATACTGCACTTCCTACTATTCAGTATTTGTTCATTGAATTGCACACTGTTTAAAAAACTTGAGTGGTGGAAGCAGCTAGAACTAGCATGATATACTCATTTAATTAAAATATTGCATACATGAATAGCACAAGAGCGAATTACATTGAATTATGTTAGTATGTTTTAACTAAATGAACACTGTTTTCTGGAGTGAGTAAAAGTCCAGATGATGGCCTACAGTAAGACCTTGTGCTATTCATGTAGCTCATGACTAACCGTGGGCTATGCATTTTTAATCATTAGAACCATTTCTGTTGATCATCATTTGAACTCGTCTTATGAAATTCCCTTGCCATGTTAGGAATAACTTGACTTTTGACTTGGAATGGCAGCGGAGCAGTATATTAGAAACCCTTGCTGAACTACAACTTGGTGCCCTGTACCCACCTCCTTTTCATAAGACTTATGAAGTTAAAAGTATCTTTAATTTAAATCTCATCATTTATAAATTTAATTCAAATAATTGAAAGATTTTAATGCTATGTATTTGAAAAATGTTGAATACTTAATATCTTTCACGCACATACATGCTATAAGTGTGTGTGTGTGTGTGTGTGTGTGTTTGTGCCCCCACGAACCCCTAAAACCGAGTATTCTCCACTCCATTAAGATCGATTTGGGCTGGGGCTGCAAGTACTAAACCAATCAAGGGATGAAATGGATTCCCTTTCTCATGGAAATCCAAATTTAAGAGTAAAGCAAACCTTCGCTAGATGATGGTAGAGCGAAAACTTGACAAAGGGTATGGAATGGATTCCCATAGGAAATGGATTCCCATTCTCATGCGGATCCTGCTTTAAGGTCAAAGCAGACCTTCCCCAGATGACACACTAAGGCCAAAACTTGACAAGGGAAAGGGGGCACCCACCAGCAAGGAAAACCATGATTACTGATGTCAAATTGCATTTCCTTAAACTAAAAGCAATCACTACTACTCCTATCATCAACATTTTGAAGGTTTTTTTTCTAAGTCCATCCCTTCACTTCTTGGTCATGTTCAAATTGATACTTTTAAATCGTGTGTATTCATATTAACCTAATCATAAAAAATTAGATACAAATCAAATTTTGTACATAATATCAGAACAATTAACCCTGACTCGTTCCAACATCTATATAACTTGTATATAATATTTTATATATCATGGTAGTGGTCTATCTAATGTTGCTCTCCTTTATAAAACCATCCTTAAATTACCAATTTAATGTACCCATTTTGCTAATCTAAAATAAACTTTTCATACACAAGTCATTTTCATCCTTTTGAAAATATTAAGATTAAGTTTATAAAAACGTCCTTGCTTTACCAACAAGCCAACATTTCCATATTCTTGATCGATAGATATCAAATTTTGAACCGTGACATTTTATGCGGAGCATTGAATTTATGGAGTCTTAAAACATACAATTTCTATCATTTTCAACAAAGCCGACTTTGGCATCTTGTTTAATTAACAAATACAATATGACACTACATGAACACGACCTAAAACTTGAAACTGCCAGCCATAGTTATATTCTTGGTAACATGTTTTGTAAGTAGTGCATTAACAATATAATTAAACTAGTTGATAATGTTTGGGCGGCTTGTTTGGTAAACCGACATCCGAATGTATCCAGCCTATAAAGCTCAATCCAACTTCATAATTGGCCAATTGGAACCAAACGACGGCAATTTGGCGATCGAGGAATTTAAACATGTGTCTAATGTGCCACTAACTTTAATAAAACCAAGTTATAAATGTTTAATATCAATCCCAAGTTTTTAACTATTTTGTTTAGGGAAAGGCTTAGTTTTGTCATTTAAACCAGTGTTTAGAAAGTTTGTACAATAGTATTGTATACCGATACTTGGACAAATGAATTGCACCATAACTTATACGTACTATATAGTATGACGTTACAATATTATCTTTTCGAGCTCTAACTCAGCTTGAACTCACCAATACTCGACTCAAGCAACTGGAGAGCCTAACTGAGCTTTATAATATAAAGATAAAATTTGTCTATATTCTAAAAGCTTTATGTTGGATCAATTCATATTTAATTGGGCTAAGGAGCAAGCTCAATCGAGCTTAATCAAGTCAATCTTGTTTGCGCATGGCTCGAACAAATCTCGCCAACTGAGCTCAAGCCCAGCATTTTCTTAGCGAGTCAACTGGAGATTGCTTATACTTGGGCTCAACTCAGCTCGATTACACATCTATATATAAGTAAACACAGTACCGTAAGTTGTAGGATATTTGTAACACTGTTTTAAACTACTGAAGTCATATGCTACATACAACCTTGGCTAATATGGAAAAGGCTGTTAGGTCAAATGAAACAAATGAAAACTTTTATATTGAGAAAGTTTGGAACTACAAAAGGCAAAACATGAATTTCCCATACTCAAGACTCCTAAATGAAACTAGATTGTACCATTATATTAGGTCATTGCCTTCTTTGAAAACCACGTGAATTGCTCTTTTTCATAATGCATGACGTGGACTCTATTATTACTCTGAAAATTATGAATTAAAAAATAGGATCAAATTGTTCAAATGTAAGTATGAGCCTGCACTTTAAGTCAAGAAGTGCCCCACATAATCGTCAAACTTTCTAGGTTTTATGTTGTTATCTATGTGACAATGTAATTATTTGGATCAAGGGCTTAAGTATGAGCTCATATTATCTCGATACTTAGAAAACAGACTTGAAAAGACAATTCACCCGATTCGCAGCCTGAACTAGAACTGGCGCACCTTATTCTGCCGTCGGAGTCGTTTTCTTTTTTTTTTATTCATCGGATACGTCGGAGTTGATTGACCCATCAATGTGTCTTAGATAGAATTATAAATTTTAGGTGTTTACAACATGCTAGTGAAAATGATGTTATGATGGAACGTTTCTAAGGAGCATGTTTTAAATTGATAGATTGACTAAGGTGACACGATTTTTACATATAGAGAGAACTCTTGGACTCAATACATTTAGTAGACTTACATCAAGCATATGGTAAAGGATCATGGTATACCAAAAACAATCACATCTAGTAGAGATGCCCATTTTACTTCTCATTCTTGAGAAAGCCCACAATACTCCTTGGCAACCAAGTTGAGTGCAGATACAAAAATAGCTATCAAGTTAATAAGCTAGTATTAAGATGTGATCTCTTATGAAAGGTTGTATGGAAAAAACAAAGTGTTGGAATGAATATCAACCTATAGTAGGACATAAAATGCTACAAATAATCCTCTAACAACATGAATCTTATCAAGAAGCACATTAAGACGGCTTAAGATCGACGAAAGAGTTATGTAGATAAGAGACTTTGTGAGCTAGAATTTTCTGTTGGAGACCCTGTTTTTGAAGGTGTCTCCTACTCTAGAAGTAATTCAATTCAAAAAGAAAGGAAAACTTAGTCCTCAATTTGTGGGATCTTACAAGGTTCCAAAGAGAGTGGGAGACGTATCACAGCAATTATCTTGTTTCACTACTTGGAGTATATGATGTATTTGATGTATCATAGCTAAGACAATATGTATGTATATGAGATCGATCGCACATAATTGAAGCTGAATCATTGCAACTATGAGAAGATCTAGCTTATGATGAGTACTTGGTCGCCATCCTAGATCATGAAGAACAACTAGGATCACGAGCAATAAAGCTAGTGAAAGTACAATGGAGTCACCATTCACTGGGCGCGATAACATCAGAGCTAGAGAAAGAGATCAAAACCAGCAGTTGTCGACATAAGAGGCAAGGGAGAGGAGGCCAGGGCCAAGCGAGCAGTCTGATATCATCTATGGTGCCCGAGTCTTCAAAAATCATGGTGAAATTGACAAATATCATCATATTTTTGAGGTAAAGCAGCTTAGAAAAAACACCATCGGATTTCAAAGTAGCTAATCTCACTTGATGAGGAAAAGTTTGGTTTTGCTTTAGAAAGCGAACAATTCCAACAAAAGCCAAACACCAATAATTCGTGGGCTAAAAATCCATGTAGTTGACCTGTAGAAAAGGCCTGCTTTTGGTTTGGTTTTGTCTTCATAGGCCTGACATTGTTGGCCCCAGCTATGGCGATCAGGCTGATTTCGACTGGTTAGGGTGGGAATTGCCCGCTTTGATTTGGTTTGGTAGAACCTGAACACCTATGAGCATGAATGAGGCAACATACATTATATAATACCAAATCCCTACTCAATCCGAACTATATGAATGTATATAAACACAAATATAAGTACGTAAGTACGTGCATGCACCCACACCCACACACACACATATATGTGTATATATCAATCTTAAAAAAAATCGAAATTAAATTTAAGATTTTAATCAAAACTACTTTTAATTATAAGAATTTTGAGCTAGGACAATAGACGCCTCATACCGTGTCGTTGCTCGAACCAGTAACAAGCAATAAGGCAGGTACTTGGCACAAAATTTAGGTTCGAGTAGACATAGTCGCTTTTAGGTAAACCAAAAACCTAGGACTGAACCAGCCTAGTGGTTCCAAGACATGACCGGCCCATCGGTTTGAACCAAACCGAACCGCTTACAGAGACAGTCGAACTAGCTCTGGAACCATAACTCCCCGGTTCGTTTACGGTTCGGATTTGGGATCAACCTGATAAGTGGCGGTCCCAGCTTGGTTTGATCTGTCAGTCCGGTTCTGGTTTAAAACTACTGGTCCAAAACCGGTAGTTTCAAACTCTCTAGAACCTTTCCCGACCACCGTCCCCCAACCTCAAACCCAACACTTTTGAAAATCAACGGGTACCAAATGCGGTCTTGTAGCCGTCCCATTAAGAGGCTGTCAACTTGACGGCTTACTTGAAAAGACTGGTTGTCAGGTTACCAAAAAGTCTTTTTCATTATAAATTTATATATTATATATAATATAATACTAGCTGTATATGTAATATAATATAATATATAGTATACTATTATAAATTATATTAAAAGCAGTCCGTTGACTGCTGGAGACACAAAAAAAATTAAATTTTAAAGTAAAATATATATTTCAATAATGCAATTTAAATTTTTAGAATGAATATTGTTGCTCAATAGATTCGATAGTGCTCACTTCGTATGAATTTTGAACGTTAGAAGCAAACTCTCAAAATCTGGACTACTATAAATAGGTCCTCTTACTTCACTCATTTCAACAACAAGTACAAACTCATGAGTTACTGATTCTTGATTCTTCATCTTTTATTTCTCTCCTTTTATATTTACTCTTTCACTAACTCTTTCCTTCTAAGCATTTCTTTGTTATCTTTCTTTATAATTAATATTTTACATATTCATATTATCATACACTTATCAATTTATTAATCTCTTTCTTTTGCTCTTAGTCACAGTTTTAACTCTACAAGTTTTTAATTTATTCAATTTTTTTAGACATGCGGTTCCAAACCACTTGTTCCAGTTTGGTTGAAATCAGGATCCATAAGGAACCACCCCCTCAGGTTTGAAGGTTGGTTCTAGGTTGTTGTTTCAAGGCCGGTTTCGGTTGCGATTCTTGGGTGGTTTTGGTTATGATTTCAAGGTTGATTCTGTGCTAGTATTAACTTAAGTTTATAAGACAAATAATTACATTATATATATAAGTATATATATACTTATATATATATTTAAGTATATAAGATATTAAAATTAAGTTTCAACACTATAAATTACAACCAACCATACATCATTAAATATATATAATAAATAAAATAAATAACGAGCTTGACCATAATTCATTAACCTTTGATTAAGCCTCCTATATATATCTATCCTCTTAGGTGAAAAGGAATAAAAGCTTACGTAACTCCTTATCTAAACTATTATACTCTAATTTTAATTATCATTATTGTTCCATACTTGCATTGTGTCAATAGTTGTGGTATCCATACTAGTTTCTCCTTAATAGTATACACATATCTTTTATGTCAAATGATACTTTTTCACACTCAAGTCATTTAGGTAAGCTTAAGCTTCCAATATCTCAGGTTATAAGTGCCAATATATTCTTACTTCAAACACATCCTTAGCAATTAAAGATAAAATAAGATAATCAACTTCATGCACCACTATTTTAAAAGAGTAAAAGAGAAGGTGACGAGTTTTCCCGTGGTGGATAAGAATGGAAAGCAAGAACCTGAAAATATAACCGTCGAGAAAGTCAGCAACGTTGAATCAGGGGCTGGTGCAATACATACTGTACAAAAGGACGTTGCACACACGGAGAAAAGGCCATTTAACGAAGGGACGAGTGATGGATATTTTCTGCCTGTTTATCGCGGATTTCTGGTGAGGAAATGGAAGCCTCTTGAGAAACTTAGGCCGATAAAGAAACTCCAACAGCACGTACCCGAAATCACTGAGAAGATTCACGATTTAGAAATCTCTTGGAAGCTTGAACCGAATCAGAGGGAAACGGCAGTGGTTGGGGAGTACATTATGAGTTTGCTTCAACAGCTAGGCACAATACAGGTAGAATTTCACAATCTTGAATATGGTCATTTGGGTTTCTCTGTTTCGTTGCTGTCTATGCTTGGTCCTGAACTTTGTTTCTGTTGTTTCAGGGACTTCATCCAGTCGTTAGAGAAATCAGGAAGTCTGTTGCCAGGCAATTGGTTACTCTACAGGAGAAGCTTGATGTCCTCACTGCTATACCGGCAGACAAGCGAAAGCAGACAGTGGCCGAGAACAAGCAAGCAGAAGAAACCTGCGACAGTGGAACACCTCATGAAGTGTACAAGGGGCAGGAGGAGGTGATTAGTGAGCCTAACAATGATGATGCGGACAAGTTAAATGAGGGAGGGTTGGAGCAGAAGTGTGCAGATGAAAGCAGGGATTATCAAGCACCACATGAAGTGTTGAGCGAGCAGGAGGCAACTGGTGAGCCTAACAACGATGTATGCAGAGTTACAAAGGAAGCAGAACACAGATGCACCCGCAAACAAAATAGAAACGCAAGCTGCTACTGCAGGCGCTGTACTATCATATCTGGAGGCACTCCGCGTAAATTCTCATGGTCAGGAAGATCGGGATCTGACTTCTGAATTCTCAGGGTCCACCCTGTCCTCAGTGAATGCATATGGAATTATTGATGAAATTGCCTCGGCAGATGTTGATGTGTCTGGAGAATAATCTTCTACCTGCACTTAGCCGATCCAGTTTCTGAATCAGAAACAGTAGGATTCACAGGGTCCGCTTCATCGTCCACTGATATTAGCGGAAATGTTACTGAAGTGGCTTCATCAGATGGTCATATATCTGGAGGTAATCCCCCACCTGCACAAGCTGATCTGGCTTCCGAATCTGAAACAGTAGGATTCACTGGATCCGCCCCAACTAACACAACTGAAACTTTTACCAAATTGGCTTCATCGGATGGTAATGTGCGTGGAGTTAATCTCGTATCCGCGCAAGTTGATCCCTAAGGAATTGAAATGGCGGATGCCAATGGGGATCCTGAGGACCCTCACGCACCATTCAATGAATCCCATCAATATGGAACACAAGAAAACATCATAGAAGAACACATAGCCCCTGTAGCTGATGGAGGTGAGATGCCTAAAGTTGTTGCAATGGCGACGCATGGATTGGATACTGCTGATGGAGCCGCTGAGAAATGGGAAATCGCAGTCAATGGGGGCGAACCAGTTCGGTATAACTCGGCAGCTGGGGTTCATGAAGCAAGCCATAACGTGCTTCCTCCGGGTGACAAGTTGGGTTCTTGTAAAGGAAACTCTGCACATGAAACATGTAAAATCGTCCTGGATAGCTCTGAAGAGCATGATACTGGGGCGGATAATCCTGTCAAGTGTAAAGTGGTTCGGGAGGCATCAAGAACGAAAAAATCCTGCCTCTCGTTTTTGCTGTTGAGGTCAACCGTGGTCCAGATTCCGGCAAAGAAAATTCTGCTCATGAAGGATATGAGAGTGGTCTCCATGCAGTGGAAGGATATGAGCATGGTGATGTTGATTTGAAGGTGAAGGAACGATCAGTTATTGGTGAAGAAGCTGCAATGACTGGTAAAACTGAGACGGATGATCCTGGTCCAACCAAGGATTTAGACCGTCAGTTTCTGTCAACTAATTGCGAAGAGGAGCATAAAAACATAGCTATTGACGCAACGCTTGAAGGAAAATCTGGGGATGAGATGGTTTGCACCGTGGCTGCGGAAGACGTCTCTGGTCCTGGGAGCGAGATGCTGAAAGACTTGGTGAATAAGTTGATGGAGGAGAGCAAGAAGCAACTAAATGTGATCCAGGAGCTAAATGGGAAAGTAAGAGACCTGTAAGTGAAATTGAAGAGGAAAAAGGGCGTTAAAGGGCATTCGGTGAAATCTTGTTTGAAAACTACCTCTTTTCCTGTGGATACATCAGTGTTCTGAAGGTTGCATTTGCGGCACATAATAGGGTGTAATATGCCAAGTTGTCTACATTTTGTATATGTAAGGTTGGTCCAATTTGTGATAATAAAACTGGATTTCATGATGGATTCCTATGTTGTATAAAGCGAATGGTCAAATTCAACGTTGAGGAACTTCCTTTTAATAACATTCTCGCTCTTGGTTTGACATTGTACACTGCACTTTTATTTCTCTTTATAAAACTGCAGCAATAGCGCGAATGCGACTTCGTGTGTATGTGCGCGCGAGAGAGACGTGTTCATAAATTTTGTCATAAAATCCGGCGGCAGCGAGGTACGGATGGACCTCGTAGGACGTGCTCATAAATTTTGTCAAAATACTTTGAAATTTTGTCATAACTTGGTACCAGAAAACGGATTTCGTTCCATTCTCTTGGCATACAATTCATGAGTGTTTCTCTTGACTACAGGAATAACACTGAAACCAGATGTCATAACTTGGTACCAGGTGTATCTAAGCTTCACAATGTGATTGCGTATGATTAAACAACCTTTATTGATACGAATTAAGCATCATTCTAGTCTTTATTCTTTTAGATTATTTTGGTTGGGCAAATGAAGGAATTCTCTAAATCCTTTGTGAAATAACTAATGCAGAAGACAAATAACAATTCAGAAACCACATGCCATTAATCGACAAGTTTAAGAATCTCCTTACACCATCTAAAAAACAAGGATTAAAGTCTGCTTGATCGAGTCTTTGGGAAATTAATCGCGTTAATACTGTAATTATTCAGTGGCAATTTTGATCCACAACCACTCATCAGAACAGGTAAGAAGTGGGACGTAAGAGCAACCACATAAAAAGCAGTAATTGGTCAGGCAAAATCTTAGGAGCAATTTTGGACATTTTCCTTTGTCGAATTCAACTGTTGCTGTTCTACTCTGGTCGGTATACCACCATGGCCTCTAATAACCTTAATGTACATTCAGTTTACGTTACACATCTCGTCAACATCTTCATTTTGTGACTGCTGTCTTCCTGCACGTCGTCGATGCATGACTGATCAAGAAAATGATAGGAAAAAGAGGAAAGTCATAAGGATGCTCGGGGTGCGTCTGCATTTGCGTGTGTGTGTTTGCTTCCCATTGTTGACACAGTGGCTTCAGCATTTAATTAGCGACGCCAAAAGCGTCTACTTCTAGCCATCTTTCGGGACACTGTCAAATAATCGGAGAAAAGCGATGTTCATGTGATGATCAATTCAAAGGAATGTCTCTTGTCTCTTGTTAGAGAAATGAATCTGTCTATATACGTTTCCATATCTGCTGTTCTCACCGATAACGCAAAATCTACCAAGATTCCTCAGAACGTAGCAAAAGATAAATATTTTCTAGAATGGCAACCACATTAATGGTTTCCTTTCTTTTTCCTGATTGGGTGTAGACCTCTACCTACTACAATTGCAGGAACCAACGCGCTATTAAGTTAAAAGCTTCTGCATGTGCATGGTTTGCTTCACCACCATCTCCCTCTCTCTTTCTCTCAAACACAACACACGCGCGCGCACACATACAACCATTGATTAACTGGTATATAGTAGCTGAATTATGTATTAGGCATTCCCAACATTATGCAGAATCTTACTAATTGATGGTGGGTGAAATTTTAAACAACTTTAGCTTTTTATTTTTATTGACCTTCATTGCACAGTTCGTTCCTCTTTCCTCTTCATGTCTTTTCTTTTCCTCCTTCCATTCCGTGTTTTAGTAAAAAGGCAAAAAGGAATTGATGAAAAGTGTAAGTTCTTGCCCATCCCTCAAATCAGACGTATAATGGCAGCTTGTACGTATTGGCATGGCACATAGTTCACTTAGTTTCATGTAAGTTATCATAGTTCACTTAATTATGATAACAAGTATCTGTAAAAGCTTAATTGATAAATATTTAATAGAGTTGAAAAGTTTAAAGTTTTAAAATCATGTGTATAGGAGGGGTTTGTGCATATAAATATTATATGATATTCTTCAGTCTCACATTACTTGAGAAAAGGATCATACATATCTTATAGTCAAGGCTAAGGTCATGTTTTCGGTCTTCATTTTCCTTTTGTATAATAAAGTTTTATTACTCAAATGACTTTCTCACGTAAAGGTGTGGAAGTGGTTATGGATTGGACGAGGTACTATGTTATTTTATAATAAAACCTGTATTTAGAATCCAACCTCCATCGAAAATAGAAATTGGTTTGTCGCCTCTTCTCTCTGTCATTTCTCTATCATGTTTTCTTGTTTTTTCTTGTGCTTTGTTCGATCAGCCGATGATTGAGGCGTGATCCAAGACGACTTGAATTGAGGTATATGTTGTTGTTTTATCTTAAAAGAAAGGTGATAATACTCGTACGTTTTTTAATAGCATGACGGTGATTTCTCATAGGCAAGTATGTAAGGATATGAGTGACTTGTTCTATTTTGTTTATTTGGTTGTTTACGGCTTTCTCTAAATCTACGTTCTTGGTTGATATGGATATGTTAACATTAGTTGCATATTTTATATTTAAGCATGTAGTCCGTCAGTTCCTTCCAACAGATTGTTCCAGCACATGCCTTTTGGAGCTCTTAGCATCCATTTATGCTTGTCTAAGAAACCAAGAAAATAACCCTGAAGTTGATTGGTGCACTTGTATATATAAGTGAGAGTCATACTACTGTAGTTGCCGATGTACTGTCAGAGATGAGATTTATCAAATGCCATATAACTCAATCACTCATGCACTGTTTAAACATGAAATCACGATTCACATCTTTGAAATGACATCTTAATTTTTACATTGTCCACTGAGTTGAGCAAAGAAGACATGGAGCCAAACTTTTAGTTAAGTTTTGGGGGTCGCTGATAGATAGATATTCCATGAAGTTATTAATGGTTCAATATCTTCTTATTCTGGCATGCTACTGGCTAAAGAGAGGTCACTCTGTCTGCTTTTGTTGTGTTAAACTCGTCAAGTCAAGCTCTGTTCCGATCTCATTGATCATATATATGCTGTGATTAGGATAAAGATCCATTTGAGAAGCCCAATTCGATGTTCAAATTGTCAATAGGATGAGCAGAGGTAGTACGTGAAAATTGGCGTTGTGCAAGAGGGACTTAGTAATTGGTGGTACTGTAAATTATATGTTACTTTCAAAGAACGTCGAGTTTAAGCATGTTGATTCAAAAGCATTACAATTTTATATGTTTGTCACAGGCGTTTTAAGTGTCGATATCGCTTTCTTTATCCCTGTGGGAATGCAAGAATATGCTCATTGCAAAGTACTACACGAAAAACAGATGATTCAATGGAAGGAACCACACCTCTATATCATACGGAGTCAAAACCAAAACTTCCTACCGTTTGGTTCAGGTTGGAGTCAGTTCTATCACCTTTCCTTGTCGATATGGCGTGCTGTCCTACTGAGGGGAGAGAGAGAGAGAGTTGGTCATGGGAGAGTTGGGCAAGGAAAGGGCGTTTCAGTCGATAGATAAAATAAATTTAGAAAACTTACTAAAATGGCAAAATAACTTCACTCAGCAATGTTGGGGAATTATTGAGAAGACGACAAAGTTGACAGCGTTGCTTTTTGGGCATTACATGAAGGGCAAAATTACACCTTCTCCTACACAAACATATTACGTGCGTGTCATGTTATATAAAAGGAATCTCAACCATCCAATTAGCAAAACGCTATAAATATGCATATATATATATATATATATATATATATATATATATATATATATATACTTTTCATGTTATATATTTATTCATTCTTGTAAATTTCAGTCATCCGGTCGTAGATATTAAAAGGCAAAAGCAAAAACTAACCATTTAAATTAAGTATCAATCGTGAAAAATATGGTAATTTCTTGCTTTTAGTTTCAACTATCTATCTCTTTAATTTTATGATATGGTTGAGATTTGTAAGAATATGAAGAACCCTAATATGCAAGCATATAGGCTCAATCATATAAGAATAACATATATATATATAAAGAGAGAAGCAAAATGACACTTCCTACCAGGTTGAGAATTTGACGCCGTTTGTTGCATGCATTAGAAAATAGTGCAATGTAAGCAAGCAAATTTCTGAACAACAGTGCAAATACGTACTATTGACTGTACACTGATAGAATGAGGCCCAACTTTTAAGATGCTTGAAAAGGCATCTGCGTGTACACTGACTGCCCTCTTTATAATATATACGACAACGGTGTCTAGATTCACGCCCATGGTGTTAAGATTAAGAAAACTCCTTAGCGGACTCACAGACGTCCATGTGCGCACATAGCACAGTTTGCATCAATGCATGATCGACACAAATCGTCAAATCAACTTTACAATGAGAATAATGCGAATATTGATGACCGTAGCTACTGTTTGCATGATTGCATGAACAACAAAAATGGTTTAATGTTTAATAAACTATAGAATGAGAGCGTGTCTAACACCTCCCAATTTCTCTCTCTCTCTCTCTCTCTCTCTCTCTCTCTCTCTCTCTCTCTCTCTCTCTATATATATATATATATATATATATATATATATATATATATATATATATGTTATCTATGATAATTTATAATCTTTCGTTATGATTAATTAATAGGAAGGTAGTTCAACAATCAAACGAAATAGAGGTATATAGATACTACTTGTATTTAGGGCCGAAAAGATCGTCTCTATTCCCACTGGGTGTACTTCCAAATGCACAGTCGAACTGTTGTACCATTTATAAAAAAAAATGCATTGGATTTTATCTCGCTTTGATTAAGGACAAGCACCAAATTTATGATCCGAATTAATAAGAATTCTCCAACTATATATTTATAGGGGAGCAGAAATTATTGCTTCTTGAAACTCTTTAATTAGCAGTGATTGTGTAAACAGTATTGTAGTTTAACTTAATAGTACGACAGAGAGATGAGAGATGAGAGAGAGAGCACTCTAACATTCTTTTTCTAAACTATGAGAATAAGTGGCAGTAGGCTGGAAAGTAGCTACCAGTGTTGGAAGCCAGTGCACTACACAAGGAGCTGCTTTAGGCCACTGAATCCAATATTATTAGTAAACTATGATACAAATAAATTTAGTGGGTCATTTAGCCTACATGGGTTCTTAGTTGTCATTCTAGTATGTTCTTCGTCATACTCACACATAAAATTCCAAATCCTTCTAACACTTACTTTTTGCGGAGCATGAGTAACCTCATATTTCCATAAAAATCTGTGCAGAAAATCTCTTAAAATTAAATTGCATAATTTGTTTTGGTACAATGGGAGTGACCCATCAACATCCACTACACGAAATTGGCTTTTAGTACGTCCTCAGCCAACACACGGTTAACTTTTTAATGAAGAAAATACAGACAAACACGATATATATATATATATATATGAAAACCAGTTCCTCTCATCTTTGACATACTCACTTATTGTTATTCAATGAAAGGTTTTTAAAAAATACTAAACGTAATATTATTACACTCATGTCTTCGAAAAGCATTGATCGAGCATAAATCTCTCTCTCTCTATATAGGAAAACTGCATAATGCTTTTCTCTAACATGCTCACTCATCCCCATCCATTATTTTTTGGTGACATAAGTGTAATTTAAAATTTTAAAAAGTTTTTGAAATATATGAAAGACAATATTATTGTACTTATGCCACCAAAAAAACAATAAGTGGACAAGAATAAGCATGTCAAATATAAGCATGATCTAGTTTTCCTATATATATATAGAGAGAGAGAGTGAGAGAGTAATTGGATCATGTAATTACATGCATAACCACTTTTTACTTTTGAGGCCATGAGTGTGCATGTGATGAGTTTGCAAGATCTATATATATATATATATATATATATATATATATATTGAGAGAGAGAGAGAGAGAGAGAGAGAGAGAGAGAGAGACTTATGGCTCAGTGAGGCAGCGGACAATTTATAGGCCTCGTATGTTCTTATAGGGTGCGTATGGATGGTGTATGAGCTGGTGCATCAAGGGAGATGAGAGAAGTATTCAGGTTGGTAGTAAATAGAAGGAACTTTTGGTTCTTTAAGTGTAACGATGTGCTCGCAGTGCAGGTTGGGTGCGGTGAACAAACATCTTAACCAACTATATGGGTCTTAAAGAAATTAATCTTCTTGGATAGATCTTTAGTTTCTCACTTAAAGTGCAAACTTCATGGTAGCAAACTTCAAAAGAAGAAAGTACCAGATGTGTGTGTGTGTGTTTCGCATGGTTCCAATCGCATCGAACTTGTTTAAACAGCTAAAGTACAGGGCATAAGCAAGGAATCAATGACGACGACTACCTCCAAAGTAATTTGATGGTTTCAGCTTCAATTCAAAAGCAAGAGGTCCATATTCACAATGAAACTTCTATAAGAGAATACATTTTCTAACTAAATGAACAGGGTTCATGATAATAAATTTATTTTTTCAAGTCATGGATCTTATATATATATAAAGTTATTCACATAAGCAGCTCATGTTTGATTCACTTACTCAGATTCCGTCAGTAATGAGATGAGCCCCAACTACCGCTGGTTGGCCAGCTCGGTTTGGGCACCAGCCTAGGCATGGCAAATAACTCGCCTTCGACCAACTTCATAGATCGTTGTTTCGGTATCACAGGGTTTTCGCATGAGGCGGCCGGCTCACCTCACCCATGACTAGGTCTGCTGCAGATCACACTGAATGGGCTCTCGAGAACCTTTGAAACTATATCCCCGAAGTTCAATTACATTGTCAAATTCAATTTCCGAGTCTTCAATATCAATGTTCATTTTTGGATGAAGCTTAAGTAAAGGAGAAGAACTTTGCCACCAATGAAGCAAGGAATTCTTTTACTAGAAAGAGAGGTAGTAGTAAATGTATAATGTCTTTTGAGTGTAAAATGTTGTATAAACATGTCCATAGTTTGATTGATATAATATTTTTTAGTATATAATCTTGCATAAACACATTGGCATAATCTTTTATAAACATCATCACCGTGCATTATATATAGAGAGAAGTGCATAAACATTATCCATGGTTCAATTGAAAAAACTATTATTATACTTTTTCACTTTACGACATTAAATGCCTTTTGTTTTATTACTTTAATTATAAATGTAAAGATCGAATGGTAAAAATATTTATAATACATTTACCACTATATATATATATATATATAGTCGAAAACTATGTCGAGCATGACCTAGTAGCAAAGGAAATAGGTGGAAGAACATGATAACACAGATGAAATGTGAGTGAATTGATTTTATAATAGCAAGCTGGTCGGGGTTGTGGGTACGCTCCTAATAGATGCACAAACACCCCCATGAGACTCACGACCAAGAGAATTGAAATCTTGACCTACGAGAAGAGAGCCAACCCTCTAGCCAGTGTTTTCCCCCTTTTACATCAAAAGAATGATGGGGTACGGAATTTGTGTGTTTGGATCTACATTCTCGTGAGATGTGGCGACCGTTCCACCCAAAATTCTAAAATTTTTCAATTATATATCTTCATTTCTATCACACATATTTTTTGTACATATTGATGATTAACTGCTACACTCCGAACCATAGAATATGATAGGCCTAATTGTTGCTCTATAATATTTATCTTTTAACTTTAATGATATCTTCTTATTACAAAGAATAGCTTATGCTCCTCTCCATTTTAACCAACCACCATTAATTCTATGTCTAACATCTCAATCAATTCTTTCATCGCTCTGAAAAATTGACCCTACATATTTAAAACTTTCCTTTTCGAGAATGCAATGTGTGCCGATTCTTCATTTCAATTATATATTGGATTTTTTAAAAAAATTGAATTTTTTAGAGCTTGGTCCAAGTCCACCACACCCGAAACAAGCTTCCGAATTCGCCGCTGGCTTGCTTGGCTAGGGGGTCGAGTCGCAAGTTTAAGGCAACGAGTTCTCCATAAGGAGGGAGACTGCATCTAGCTTCAGCCTCCCCATTGTACCAAAAAAAAATTATTAATCACGGAGAATGATGGAATAGAGCATTGTGATCCTTAGTGAAGCCTAACTACAATCACAAAAAAGGAAAGACGAGCACTATTCATCTACGTAAAAGACCTACATTATTCAACCCTACAGTAACATTGGCACTTAAAAGGACACGACACGAGGGCGGTTAAATTTTCCAGGTTACGTAGCTTGAAAGTACGAAACGAAGACAAAAAAGAAAACCGGAATGAAATTAACGTATGGTATTATTTATTATTATAAGAAATTTCTCGAATAAAGACGGGTTAATTAAATTGCCGATCCAACATCAGACCATCCTGAATAGTGCGAAAGCACTCGTACCGAGAGAGAGAGAGAGAGCGACAGTGGATTCAGTGAAGAGTGAACGGCAAAAAGAAACTGTCAATGTTAGAGAGAGAGAGAGAGAGAACTCCTTCCGTTTCTTGCCTAGTCTCCTTCCCTTCATTCCTCTCTCTCTCTCTCTCTGTGTGTGTGTGTGTGTGTCTTTCTCGCGCGCGTTTATTCTTTTTGGGTGTCTCTTTGTTTTATCGCAGAAGCATTCTGTTGCTTCCTGTGAGAAGATCTGAGGGTTTGTCTGACAGATTTCGAGATACCCATAAGCTCGGACTTGAGAAGAGGAAGGGGTTTCTCCCAATCTCTCTGATTTCGGGTACGTATTTATAGCTCTTTCTGCAAGTTTGTATTCATCGATCTCCCTTCGTTTTCTTCTCTTATTGTTGCCTTTTTCTGCTTTCTGATGGATCTGATACTTGAACGTCACCTGCATTCCTTTTTCTTTTGTGGTTAGATGGAGGGCCGAATCCCATTCACCTCTTTTTGTTTTGCCTGAATAATAATTTTTTTTTGAGTTTGACTGCTGTGCATAAATGTCATTGGCATTTTATTGGCTTCCAATCTCCGCCCATTTGGAATCTAGTCTCTCCCCATTTTGCGGTTTAGCTTCTTCGGTTCGTTTTTCCTCCGGTTCTTTTTTCTTTAATCTGTTGAGGAAAAATTTTTATTGGTTGGGGCCTGCCTTTTATGATCGTGTCGCTTACTCTTTTGCTAGATTAGCCAGTATGTTAGTTAAGTTCTTTCTCTTTATTGTGATATCATTATTTTTGCATTTGCATTCATTTTAATATTGTTTTTACTTTTGATTTGGGTATATGGATCCCCGGTGAAAAGGGGTGATGTATTAGATAAAACACTTTGAAAGAGAGGAAGGCCTGGAAATAATTGAAAAGGGACGATAAAGCATCAAATCTTCGGAGTTGAATGCTAATACAACAGAAGGTTGAGCTCTATGACCATTAAAAATCAATGCTTTCAACTCCTTTTAGTATTGGAAAGACCTGGTTTTTGTTTTCATTGTTGTTGATCTTGTTTTGACTGATGCTTTCTTTTCTTTCCCCCCTTGCCGATGAAAGCTAAATAGGTGTTCCAGTTTCTTGATTATATCTGTCGATATCGAGTCTTACCCTGCTTTTATATTTTCGCATTTGCTCAATTCTTTTTTATCTATCGTAGTCCATATACACTGATTGTTTCTGGAACTGTTTGTAGGGTTTCTTTCTCTTATGAGTTTTAAGATGGAAGGTGAGGTATCTTGGGTGACTAGCGGTTTTGATGAAATAGGAAGAGATCTTCAGTGTTTTGAAATGATGTCAGAAGGCAATGGTGATGCTGAAGATGATTTCTGTCTGGTCTCTCTTGATTTTTTGCCTGATGATTTGCTAGAGAGAATTCTTGCTTGTTTGCCCATCGCTAGCATTTTCAGGGCAAGATCTGTTTGTAAAAGATGGATACAGATTATCAATTCAGAGAGGTTTCTATGGCATTTCTCTAATATTTTATCACAAAAACCTTGGTACTTTATGTTTAAAGATAAAGATGATCCATCAGGATTTGCCTATGATCCGATTCTTAAGAAATGGTACAACATTGACCTTCCTTGCATCGATGAGCGGAGCTGGCTGAAAGCATCTTCATGTGGTTTGGTCTGTTTCATGGAGAACAGGCGCAGGAATGATCTCTATGTCTGTAACCCAATTACCAAGGTTTATAGGCAGATAGATGCCCCTCCCGAGATGCAATCATCAGATTATACTGCTCTTGCACTCTCTGTGGACCTTAAATCCAATACATATTCAATCGCAGTCGCCAAATCTAGGCAGGTGCCCCATGATTTCTTTGTGTGGGATTTGTTAATCCAAGTTTATAGTTCGGAGACGAAATCTTGGGTCACCCCTGTCAAAGAAGTATTAAGGGGATGGAGGGGAGGTGATGAAAGTGTAATCTGCGATAGGGTCTTCTACATAATGGTTTACTCTACAGGGGTTGCTGGCATGACAGGGCACCGGCACGGTCTGATCACGTACGATCTTGCAAGTCGATCCTCTCGTGCATCTCTGATGCATAACTCTATTCCTATGCCATGTTCTTTAACTAGCGGTCGTCTGATGAATCTAAAGGATAAATTGGTGATGGTTGGTGGGATTGGTAAACATGATAGGCCTGATATAATCAAGGGGATCGGGATCTGGATGTTGAACAAGACCGAGTGGCAAGAGATCGCGCGAATGCCGCCCAAATACTTTCAAGGATTCGGGGAGTTTGACGATGTTTTCTCTAGCAGTGGAACCGATGATCTCATCTATATTCAGAGCTATGGTGCTCCTATCCTGCTTGTTTTCGACATGAGCCAGAAGCAGTGGAAGTGGTCTCCGAAGTCTCCAGTGAGTAAGCGTTCTCACTTGCAGTTGTTCTCAGGCTTCTGCTTCGAGCCAAGACTTGAAGTTGCCCCTTGATTTTCCTCGGTTTCTTTTGTTAGTTTGTTTGGTACCTTCAAGCAAATTTGAAGTTCGAATTGCACCAAGTGCTAAATATATTCACTATTTTGAGAATGGTGAGCTTGTTGTTTTGTTATGTAACCGCATGATCTCTTGATCAGTATAAGTTTATAGCATCTTGCTCTTGGTTTAAATGTATTGGCAGCTAAGAATAACTCCAATTTTTGCTTTGTTATGAAACAACATCGGTCGATTCCTTCTTTTTTTTAGTTAAAAACATGGAATTGGTAATCATTAAGATTACAGTCAAATATTTTTTTAGATAAAAACATAGAATTGATAATCATGAATATGTGTACAAAAAGATAATATTCATGATTCATGACAAAAATGAAGTTTCTAACATGAATGACAAGGAAATAACATATATTAAAAGTGACATTAGATGATAAAATGAGATAAAATTATTTAAGATGATCGAAAAAAGATAATCAGAGAAAGTTTCAATAGGAAGGTATGGAAAATTAGATTGTGAAAATGTTAAAAGAGAAAAAAAATACAAAAGTATTTGAAGAAAACAATCAAGAATGACCTTGCTTATGTTGAGTTAACTGTTACTATTATACATGATTGAGAGTTGTATGAAAACAAGGAATAACAGAGAATCATGTAGCTGAATCAAAGCAAAGAAACCATGTAGCTGACTCCATCTCAGTCTAGTGTGAGAAAAGACTTAGTAGTTGTTTTTCATATAAAATTGAAGGATCTACTTAATGACCACATTAGTTCAGTTAATATGGTTTTCGTATGTATGTAGGGGCTATTTTTACTTTGCTATACAAGCTTATACCAGTAGACCAATTGTGTTAGGTGGAAATGCTTGGGCTTTCCACAATGTGGTTACCAGCAAATGCCTGAGCCAGCTCATGTCGGCTCATTTAAATCCCTCCACAGAGAATGAAGTAGCACATCAAAAGCTCAACCAAGCCAAATCACAAGCAACTGGTTTCATTTACAGACTTAGGACATGGATAAGCCATGCCTTCGCCTGTGTGAAGTTAGGCATGGCAATGAGGCGGGGCGGGTAAAAAATCCTACCCAGCCCCACAACAGGGCGGGTTTAATCCCTTATGAACCCGCCCCATGTAGGGTCCGGTCCGGTAGAAATTGCCCTCCCTATGTGAGATAGTGACAAAAGATAGGCAGATGGTGAATAATTCTTTATACTATCTGGTAGAAATCAATGCAACCTTTGATAAGACCACGTTTATTACGTTGTAATCATATATGATTATGACATTACCTGCAACTCGTAAGCAGTGAAGTTGTACTAATGGCAGACGGATGTGAACAGGTGACATTCAAGTGGGATCGCGCCGTACATTTAAATTTAGGTTTCGTCAGATTCTCTGTAACGATTCAGACGTATAATTATGTAGGACATATTAAATCCAATTAAAATTCACGCAGAATTCAGATTTCCTTAAAAGATATGCATTTTAGCCAGCAAAAAGTTCAACAGTGTGAGAACAACAACAACGTATTATTATTATTTTTTTTTACTACTGGCAAGTTGAAGTTAGAGAGACCCCTAACAAATGTGGTTGACCTTCAACTTGAAGGTTGTTTTGAGTTGATCTATTACACGAGAGACTTATTTCTACTGGTATTCAAAGGACCAATTAAACCGATCCAAAACCAGCACTTTTGGATTTCGGATCCCTTAGATACCTCCTTCTATGGCTCAACGGCGGATCCAGCGAAGCTTGAATTCGTAAACTCCGCAACAAGACTTTGTTCTTGTTTGTGAAGTTTTGAACTTTGGTTTAGCTCTCTTTGAAAATGTCACTCCAGATCTCCTTTACAACAGCTACCTCTCGTCCCGCATGTCCCTCTTGCTCACCTCTCGTTCTCCCCCACTTGGACACACCAGATACCCCTCCCTCTCTCTCTTTGCCTAATGTTTGAGAATGTCACTCCACCACCGTCACCAAAAGGTTGGTTCTTTGCTCTTGCTTACTCGTTTATTCCCACTCTTCATGTAGGCATGTTTGGTTGTTGCACTAGGTACACCTATACACAACTTATATAGATTCTAAATGTCCCTATTCGTGTATGTTGTTGACATCGAGCATGCGTAGGTGCATTTTGGTGCAACAATCGACTCTACCTTATCCTTCACCCTTGGAATCTACTCTTCAGAGCAAATATATGTAAGCGTGTCTGATGCTTAATAAGTGATGTGCCCACGTGAATATGCTCTTAATTGTTTTATTTATATTTTTTACCGTATTTTTATTTTTTTAATAGAATATCAAACGACATACGAGAATCTGGGTATACCATTAATAAAAAAATTGATTGTTTGCATCTAATATATTGATTGAGTGTAAAGGTAATGGAATTGATTATTCGTTTGTATTTGAAATTAATGAAGCGTTTTGTAGTCAAATAAGTTGATTCAATATACAAAAGGATTGTAAGATATTATAATATTGTGATTTTGATAATTAATTTATTGAAAACAATAAGATGGAGAAGATAAAATTTGACTTCATAGAAATGGTGAATATAGAAACAAGAAAACAATTGGTGTATTGGACTTATGTAAAAAAGTAAGTCCATTTTCACTTTAGGGAGCTTATGGGGTTGATGAATTATGGAAGTAGGTTGTGATTAATGGGATGCATAATCATCTTCTTGAGTTATATTTAGAAGAATATGCATTTATTAGCATATTGACTAATGTTGAATTCAAATTGACAAAGAAGATGATAATATTGTAAGCCAAAGCAAATATTAATATAGTCAAAGTTGAGTGATAATAAATGTTAGCACAATCAAACACATTTATAATGTGAGGATAAAGATAAAGCAAGAAGAAATGGGTGGTCCAACAATAACTTTTATATGAAATTGATTGTCATCATTATCGAATATGACATTAAAACATACCAAAGATAAAATATGTGAGTGGTATTATATTTGCGAATCCCATTTTAATTCAATTTTTACATGTATTTTCAAATATATTGGAGATTGATTGTACTTATAAGATGCCTTTCGTTGAGGTCATGGGATTTATATTTACTAATAAAACTTTTCCTATGGCATTCGCTTTCACAAGTTCTGATAAAGAAAAAATCATATTCGAGTGTTGAGGTATTTAAGAGGGTTATATGCTCTGAGTAGTTTTCTTAATATAATATGCATGGATCATGAACACTCATTGATAAATGTAATTGATATTATTTTCTTTACTCAATATATTTATTATATAGGCAGCATATTATAAAAATTATTCAAAGACATATTATTCAATTGATAAGAAAGAAAGAATATATGTCACTATATTTAGTGTAAATTAGAAAACAATTATGAGTATGAAAATGAGAAGATTTATGCCAAGCAATTGGGGTTAATAGAAGTAAAGTGAAAGAACTTTCTATCTATACTATCCTACGTTAAGCATGAGTTGTTGGGTCTCTATAAGTAAAACATTGTGTCAGCATGGATTTATCGGATTTTGAACTCTAATACTCACACAACTAACTTGCATGAAACATGTGTATATATATATGAGTGATTGGATCCTACCCACCACTAAAATGTGCCCTCTCATGTCATCATTGCTTTTGGGTGACATGAGTATAAAAAAAATATTTTTCATATTTTTCTAAAACCCTTAAAATTTTTGAAATTATACTCATGCTAATAAAAAACAATGGGTAGACATGCAAGAAGTGGGTAGGATATAATTTTCCTATATATATAGATATCATAATATCTTTTAGTGCATAATCTTGTATAAAATCTCCATTTTTAGATTGACATTATCAAAAATAGAGATATGAAGTAAAAGTATCATTGCACTTTTATATTTTATATTTAATGGATAAATGTGTTTTATATTATCACCTAAATCGCTCATATCAAAGATCAAATAAAGAGATGTTTATGCAAGAGTGTGCAACCAAAGTCATTATATATTATCACTACCTCTCTCTCTCTCTATATATATATATGAAAATGTAGTAAATGTACAATCCATTTGTTTCTAAACATCCTTAAAGATGTCAACTTTAGACCGGTGAGATCAACAGTTGAGTTTTAAGTTAAAAAACAAAAAGTATTATTGTACTTCTTGTACAATGTATTTAATGCACCTAGTACTATTTTACTTTTTGTTTAAAGATCTCAATGATCTATTAGTTGAGATCTTTAAGTAGATTTGAGTATAAATGAGTCTACACATAGATTATGCTCTCTCTCTCTCTCTATATATATATATATATATGCATATACATATGTGCAAAGATATATATATATATATATATATATATGTATATATATCAATCTATATATGTCATAATGATATTGTTTATAGAATTATATATGATCCAAAGTATGCATATAAGGTTGAAAGGATTTATTGGAAACTCTAGTAGGAGGTTTGATGTGACATGGACTAAACTTCATTTAGTGATTGAGTTACAAATCACGGAATTAAAGAAATCAAAATCTCAAATTATTAACAAACATTATCTTACAGATTTCTTTGAGCTTGGTAGAATGTTGAAGAAAATGATTTCACAACATGCACTTGATTTAATTATAAAAAAGATGAATCATGGAGAAGTTATTAGTTTGAATCCAATGAAATGTTGGTATTGGCAATGACTTTCATGTAGATTACCATGTGCTCATGGGATATTTATTTGCAAGCATATCAACTGATGTAGTTGTTGTCCATTGATATATTTTAGAGAAAGCTTAATATGGAGAAGAAACAATGTCATACACTTGTTGATAAAGATGCAGAATGGAGAGAGAAAGTTGAATTATAAGAAATCTCTCGATTGAAAAACCATCAAGTTCAAGATTGATATAGGCAACTAATTAAGCCGTTGTATGAGGGTTTGAATCCTCAAACATCTTTGTATGAACCTTTTCCCTTGTCCTAGAGGTCAACTATCTAGGAGATCTGCAAAGAAATGTTGTTTTAATGGGAGTATACAAAGAGAGAGTTGCATTTTGAGGTAAATTTACTTGTAGGAAGAGTTCTCTAGTCTCACGATGTCATAATCATGGCCGAGGATATGTCTTTGTCTCTAGTACAAAGGCCTAGTTCGTTGTCAAGTAGTGTTTTCCCATTGACTAGTATTTATTCTAGATAAACTAAGTATGATCATATAATAGCAAGATTCCTTAGTTTATGATATTATATATTGTCAAATGAATTGATATTATGGTGATGATACTGTGGATATAGTCGTTGGGAAGCTTTTGGGAGAACATGAGACAAATTAAGCTAATATCATAGGGAATGTTTTATGAAAGTATATATATGTTGTGGTGCAATTCCCAAGTTTTCATAAAAGATAGTGTCAATGAAATTCTACATCATATTACTTGTAGTGTTTCTTCATATAAACCAGATTGATGGATGTTGATGCTCGACATAGGTTGGGTAATTGTTGTCGATGTCAAGACTTGTATCAAACTAAATTACTAAGTGAAAGGGTCGAGGAATACCCTACCATATATCCAATGTATGGTGTAATTATATAAATAAAATTATAATACATTATTTGTAGTCAAAAAATAAATAAGAGTTAATACATATCAAGTACAAAAAATAAGAATTGCTCCTCAATATCATCAAGAGTATAATCTTCTCGTCCTCTTAGTAATAAATATTCTTTAAAGTTATAGAAAGGTGAATATTATGATAAATACATTGGGTCATTTCTCGTCAATACCATATCATCCTTAAGGAAGACACATTAGAGGGTGTCTACCTTCATACACATATGCCTCTACATATGTCTTCTTTGTATTGAAGGACTTCCTTCGAAGTTCAAAAATCTGATAGCAATAGGAGAGGAGAAGAGGGAGAGGAAATGAGAAGAGAAGAGGGAGTCAAGGGACTTCTACTAGGATAGATACCCACTCTTTTTATTGTCATGATGTAGAAGAGAAGAGGGAGACAAAGGGGAGAGCTACCAGTAGTGATGATGGTAGTTAATAGGAATAAATAGTGGTTGTGGCAAGAGCACTAGAAGAGAAGAGCGGAGTATATGTAGTGACAAGGGTATGGGGTGTGATGATGATAAAAAAGGGTATACAAATAGCAAATTCTTATAAGACATTTGGAATATTTTTTTTGTCTTATGAGAGAATGATATTGTTTACCTTTTGTAACCTCTCTTACTCTATTCTCTTCCTCTTCCTTTAACTGTTGTCTCTTCCTCTTCAGAAAAGGTGAGAGAGTAAGAAACAATTATTGAAGTAATTTTATACTAATAGTAGTTCTTTTTGTACTTCCAAAGGTTTTTGAGTAAGTGTTTATATGTCAAAGAACGAAAGTAAGGTTTCTCTTTGATAGTGAGATACTATGTCTCTTGGTGGTGTGTCTTTATAAAGTTGTTGACTAACATTTGTATTTTATTTTTGTTTATCATTATATATTATAAGATTTTATATTTTCAAAGATTTTGTATTGTGTGTATATTTTTTTATTATGTGCTACTATTTGTAGCCTCTTTTACCTTTTTCTTTCATGAATGAAGTTACTATATTTTTGTGAAAAAAGATTGACAAATGCTAGTATTATTATAAGCTAGCTATCTAATCTATTTTTTATCATATATGATGGTTTCCTACATATATCTATGCAAACATTTTGGTTCTAGTGAACAACCAAGACCTATGACATTATTCGTTGAGATTTAAAGTTTAAGTGTGAAATGTGTGACTCGGATTTCACCGGTAGTCTTCTATCCTTGACGAGGTAGGGTAAACCTCACGTATTAGTGGTTGCCAATATGTGTGTGAAAGTAAGGAGGTGGCTATGGGTGTTGAGTGACTCAAATTTAGGTAAGGTTGACTTAAGTTAGGGTTTTGATGGCTATCAATGAAGCCCAAACCGGGTTTCGTGCTTCAACTTTAAATTTCAAAGAATCATATCATAGGTCTCGATTCTTTATTGGAATGAAAATTTACGCATACAATTCTCTTTTGGTACAATAAGTAGGATTCAGAGGACTAGAGGTCTGTTATTAGGTCTACCCATATTTTGTATGTATGCTTTGTATTGATTAATTGTATACTTTTATGTATTTAATTTGCTCTTGATTACATGGACCACTCATATAACACAAGGTCCAAATCCATGAGAAAGTCGAGTGCCGCGGAGATGTTGAACCTAGGATTAGAAATTACCTCACCTCTAATAAGATGAGAAACTTGAACTCATTCTAGGGAGTCAATCTAAATCACCCTCATTTTCTTCACATGAAAACACTAAAACCCATATCTAGTTCTAAAGCTTGTCATAGATTCAAGACCCAGATCTAAGTACAAGTCCTACGAATCTGACTCATCTAGTGACTCAAATAGGGATCCTATAACTCAAACTATATACTACGATGAACCTAGGCCTAGATATAGAAGGACTTTTGGGTGATGCTAGGAATACAATGCGATATAATCTTTTGCTCCAAAAGCCTAGGACCTTCAAAAAAGATTATTCAAAACTTCAAAAAAATCATGGAGAAGAAGGATAAGAAAATATATGAAATTGAATACTTCCTACTTATGGGATTTGAAACAGACTCAGATGATGAAACTTCAAAATTCTACAAATTCAATGATTTTGGAGATCGTTGGAACTGTCTCACCTTTTGCATCAAGAAGGTTTCAACAAGAGAAGGATAGTTCTAAGTGGACAGATTGGTTCCTTTACACGGTCTTAACGGAGAAGCCTTTAACTGGGTTTGAAGCTTGAACTTCATTGAAATTAGCGATTTCAATGACCTAACTACCTACCTCATGGATATTATTCCAATACACTATGAAAACCATATCCACCTAGTCTACTCTAAAAGAATTAAAGCAGAAAAAAGAAGATGCTCATATATTCATCATGAGCTAGATGATGACCATGAATAAGATTAGAAAGCCAACAAATGAAATATGTGCAGTCATATGATAATTTTGGAGAATTTCAATGAAAACTTGAGAACCACGTTAGCTATACAAAAGGTTATTATACCTTTAAAAAACTCAGGGAATTGGTTGCATGACACATGACACAAGATAAATATTAAGAAATGTCTCTATGATGAGTTTCTTACGAGTATAAACTCAAGAAAGAGGAAGAATGATATTAAGAGCCATGAGTCTAAGAGCAATGTTGATACCTTGATCAAGAAAGATAATTTAAGCACAGAGGACATATAGAACCAGAAAGAGAGGAACCTAGGCTCCCTATGAGGAAGGAATACCAAGAACCTGTAAGGAGAAAACCAGAGAGAACTTAAAACCATGCTTGGACTCCAAACATAAAGTTTACTTTTCTTGGGCATCATTGAAAGATGTCTTAAAAATGCTATTAGAGAGGGACCTCCTTTGGTTCCCTTGAGTCCCAAACCCTCCCTAAAAACCAGTACAGAAAAGTAGGATTTGCCAAATAAAATTTTTAGACTTGCCTCCTTTGTTAAGCTTGGTTAGCCTCAAGGTGCCCACTAAAAACTTACCTGCTTACTTCACACCTGATCTTATTAGCTCAACTCGTCAGCCATTAAATCCCAGCCATACTTTCGCAGACATCAACTGAACTGTATCTAACTAGCCAAAACCCTAATTCATCCTAAACCACCAGCCAACTGAAAGTCAATAACTCATCTGAATCTTAGCACCACCCTTAACAACTCAATTTAGAAGTTCACTCATATCCATCATCTAAACCAGAAGTTCATTAAGCATCACTCGTCCTGAACCTAGTAAAAAGATACATACAACCTACGTTCTACCTTAATAATTCCCAACCATATAGTCTAACCCTATAGCATTTAACCACAAGTTCGACGTTAGGTGAAAGCCACCCAATTAACCTGTACCCTTTGCTGTCTTACCCAGTCAAAATCGACTCTGACCAAGTTTCACCCAGCAAAATAAGCCTGACTCTCAACCAAAATTCAGAACCCCAACTTACGTCAACCTTACCTAAATTTGAGTCGCCCAACACCCATAACCACCTCCTTACACACGTGCGTGCACACACAAATCCAACAAACACACTCACACAAATTTTCTCACACCAATATAATCAAAATCCCTAACACGTGGAGGTTGACCCTGCCTCACCAGGATAAAAGGACATCAATGAAGCCGAAGCCGAGTCTTATATTTCATACTTAAATTTAAAATCTCAAAACAAACCATATGGTAGGTCTTGATTCTTAACTAGAATCAAAATTTACGCATAGAAGCTAACACATTCTAACTCTAGCAACTTTCTTGGGTCCTAACCCCGCATGTCTTTAATAAAAAAGAAAAGATAACGATTGATTAGATGCCTTGCCTCTTTTCTTCCTATTTTTTCTCTGTTTTTCTACTTGCCCAAAAATGGCAAGAAGAAAATCCATGATAGAATAATCCTTGCTAAATTTGGTCATCATGTCAATTCTTAATAAGTGCAGCCTTTCTATCTATGTCTCGATCGTGCATTGAATAGCCCTCCTCGTCCATTACAAGCATGTCCATATCAAGTGACCTCATTATTGGCTTTTGACATTCACTTGGTCTATGTTTGGATGGGAATGACTTTTAGGGGAAAATTTCATATTACCTTCTAATTCAAGTTCTTATGTTTGACTTTCACTTTAGAAAATGATGATTTGAAGTCCTAATACTTCAAATTCACTAATTAGATTTCTTGCATTCTTAGCTGGGGATTTCAGTGCCCATGAATACAAAAATACAGTGACCATGACCAATGCCATAACTTATGACCATGACCAATGCCATAATATGAGTCTGAATTTTGGAGACGCCAGGTGTCAAACTCATGACCTTCAAGTTGCGAGTTGATCCCCTAATCAGGTGAGAATCTGTACATTGTGCATCATGTTCTTCGGTGAAGAACCCGGTTCTTTGGAATATAGAAAAAAAATATAGTAACTGGGATCAATGCCAACATCTAAGAATTAGAGATATTTATAGAAAACATGAACACATTATGATGTAAATTGGTGCGGAATAAGATTTTCGAACTTCTGATTGTCGAGAAAATTCTTACAAAATTTAACCAACGCGTTAGCTGGTAATTCGGGCTCTTTTCCCCTTTTGTTTCATTTCAATCGGTATACCAAGTGGTTGGAACTTTCGTCAGGTGAATTTAGGTGAGGTGGTTCATATAACTTTCAAAAAATTCTCATGGACTTTTTTTATTTATCTTCACCTCTTCCATGCAATAATCGTGATTTTAGAATGTAAATTAACATGACTTTGTGATTCCAAAAAGCACTTAATCATGCTTATTAATTTTGTTATGAGTCAATTCATCGGTGTATAACAAAATTAGTAAGTGATTTAATGTCAACCATGTTGATCCTGGGGTATAGAGAAAAAAACATTAGAGTTTACCTCTCTAGAGATTCTATGAAAACCCCACTTTTGACTACCAACCCATCCATAGGTCTGCCATTGTCCCATATGGTAATGGATGAGGTCATTTTGAAATCCGCGGGATGAGTGGTAAGATGCAATAACAGAAAATGGCAAGTAGTTATTTAAGTATCTGCTGTAATGAGGGTTTTCTAAATTTTAATATCTTTTACGGGAAGTACACATGAATCATGCTTTTGGCTTAAAAGACCCCATAAACCTCGCCTTTCAAATTGCCTATAACACCCTTCATGATTTACTACATTGTTTCGAGAATCCATCAAATCAGAGTTGTCATTTTCTGAGCTTCCCCTTCTCAAAAGAGCTCCCTCTGTAAAATTCGCACCACCAGAGTCGCCCCCCCCGTCCACAAAAGCACAAAAAGGAAAATGGAATTTCAGTAGAGAGAGAGAGAGAGAGAGAGAGAGAGAGAGAGAGAGAGAGAGATGGTGCTGGTGGTGAAGAACACGGTTCAAGGGGGCCTGGGCAATGGCACACAAAGAGGGAAAAGTTCCAAGTTTTCCTGAGAAAATGGAGGAGCGGGTGAGAAATGATGGGGATGGAAAAATAAAGGTGGGTAGAGCGGAAAGCAAAGGGAAAGTCAGTGAAGAAGCGGGAAAGCCGGAATTTTTGGGCATAAAGTTGAGGAAGGGCATTCTGTTAGGGAGGAGAGGAGGAGCCTTAACTCCCGTTCCCTCATGGAAGATGGAATTGAACGATGAAGATGGATGGTGTGGAAATGATGAGAAAGGTGACAGAGTGTCTGCTAGAAAACTTGGTGCTAGTCTCTGGGAGCTTCATAGGCTTTTACCGTCAACACTACCCTCAAATTCTGGTAAGAAAATGAGGAAAGGTGTGAGAAAGATCAAGCAAAGTAGGGATAAGGGTATCCAGTTTGATCATCGGTTGGGTGATCCTTGTCATAGTCATGCAGAGAAACAGGTAATTCAGTTCCAGGCCTTCTTTCCTTTTTTTATGAATGATTTCTTTATGGTTGATCTGATTGAGATTTTGGGTATGAATCATTACAGTGCTTTTCTTGCTTGGTGTTGTTGACTAGTGGTTCCCTGTGCTCGTTAACTTTTAGGTGGTAAATTCTTTGTTCTGTGGGGTTTATCTGTCCCACAAAAGTTCTTATTTTTCAAGAATTATTGTCTTTCTTAATACCAATTGTGTATTTGTAGTTGACTGATTGGTTCGCTTGGAAATCACTTTGTGAGAAGAATTGTTGTCTGCTTATTGTTTCTGGTCTGCGAATTGCATTATTGATCTTATATGTTTTTACTAGTAGATGCTGTTTTCTTATGGTTTTAGGCCTTATCTTTTCTTTCTACGAGATAAGAGTCTTGGCAGTTGGCACAAATACGTACGACCTTTGCTTCCTAATGCTTGTTTTTCCGTATGCTGGCTGAACTGTAATCTACTCTCTTTTCTGCTTACCCTTCAAGGAATTTAATGGATTTAGTGTTTTGCCTGTTCTCTCTCTCTCTCTCTCTCTCTCTCTCTCTCTCTCTCTCACGCGCGCACACACACACACACACAGAGTGAGAGAGATGAATGCACGCAGGCCCATATGCTTGTGAGATTGTAATGGTCATTGTTAGATGTTATATGCATGCCTTGTCAAGTAAGAGTTAATATGTATTTTTGTACATAAATCCTTTACGTTCAGCGCCATTATAGTTGTATTAAGCATAATCTTTGCTCTTGCCTAATATTTTGTTCACCTAGATCCATCCACCAAGGGGCGTTAGTTTGAGTAGGCAAGTTGCAGCTTCAATTATTCAACACCATAAATTTGGTGAGGGAAACAGCCAGGCTATGCCACCCCTATCTTCTACAAGTTTTAGTTCAATGGAGGTAATTCGATGCTATACCATTTGCATGCATACACACACACACTATATATATATATACATACATACATATATACACACACATATATACATACATACATACATTACATATATAATTTGTTTAGCATGAAGGCATAATTTTCTTCTGAACTGAACTTCATAATGTAAGTTTATGTTGTTTGTTATTCGCAGATTGCACCCTACAATCATGCCAGAACTCCAAGTAGCTCATCAGATATCAAGGGTAGGCCTGGACTTCTGGGATATAACCTAAACACATCAACAGAATTATTGGGAGTACTGAACCGAATTTGGGTCCTTGAAGAGCAGCATGCATCAAATGCATCACTGATTAAGGCATTGAAACTGGAAAGAGATCATGCAAGGGCTCGGGTTCAAGAACTAATACAAATTCAGCAAGCAGATCGTAGAGAAATAGATAATCTCATGAAACGGTTAACAGAGCTAATGAGAAAGAGCAAAGAGCATCAAAGGCTTGAAGCAGCCGTTCGGACAGTAAGGAAAGAACTCGAAGATGAGAGAAGGATGAGGGGAAGTTCTGAGAGCCTGCACCGAAAGTTGGCAAGAGAGTTAGCTGATGTGAAACTGGCACTTTCAAAGTCCATAAAGGAGTTGAAAGGAGAAAGGAGAACTCGATCACTTCTAGAAGATCTTTGTGATCAGTTTGCTAGGGGAATTGGGGATTATGAACAAGAGGTACACGCTCTGAAGCAGAAGTATGAGAAAAATCACTCCGATAGAGAGGACAAATTGATCCTTCATATAGCTGAAGCATGGCTGGATGAAAGGGTCCAAATGAAACTAGCAGGGGAAAAATACGATCCTGAACAAAAGAACATGATAATTGATAGAATACAATGTCAAATTGAAGTTTTTCTTCAAGCTAAACAATCAAACAACTCAAAGTTTGACATCCATTTCAAAGAAGATTTGAAGGATGACTGTCTCCATCGCCATTCCCTTGAGTCCTTTCCCTTAAATGTGGCCACTGGCAGTGGACCCCAATATGCTGCGGAAGAAGATTCAGCGGTTAGTGATTCACATTCTTTTAGCATAAATAAGAGCAGTGGGGAAGTCAAGAAGTGCGAGCAAACACATGCCCGTGGAAGAAAAACTGTTGCAGACTTGGAAACCATGATCAAACCTAGTAGTCCTAAGGCAAAAGCTGTTTCTCATGAAAGGATCAAGGCTCAATCTTCTAGCTGTCAAGGACAACTTGAGGACAAGATTTATCCCTCCAGATTGCAAGGAAGAAAACAATTCACAGAAAGGGTAATTGTTAGTCACACTGATAACAAAAATGAGGACAAAGCTACCAGGTTCAATGAGATTGAAGTACCTATTTATCAAAAGTCTGAAAACTGTGAAGCACAAGACGGCCTTCACTTTCGGAACACTAACCACCACATAAATGATAAATTAGTCAGAAGCCAGTCATTGGTTTCTGATGGCAGTGGGGTGCGCTCAGAAATTAAACACAAGGAAAAATCTGATTTGCAGAAGCCACTTTTGGTTCTTGGCTCTAAAGATGAAGCCTTGAACGGTGAGAATGAGATATCAAGCCCAACACAGAAGTGGGATCGTAGTCAGAGGTCTCCAGAACTGGAATTGAGTGAAAGTTCTACGAAATTGCTAGAGAGTGTGAAGAAAAACTCCCTGAAGGCTAAACTGCTCGAAGCAAGGCTTGAAGGGCAGCAGGCTCGGTTAAGAGCAACCTAAGGTTCATAATTTCCAGGAGCACTTGTATCATATTTCACAGAGTTGAGTAGCTCTTTTCATTTGCTTGTTGCATCTGCTTTTTCTAGCCATAAACTTTGGCCTTTTGCAAGGCCGCTGAGGTTGCACATTTTGTAAAGCGTTGTGGTATGTGTCTTGCTTGAAGCTAGTGTGGAATTTTGACTAAACTGTAGTTTGTAAATAAGGTTGTGGGATGAATATCTTTTGTATTTCTTTACCTTTTCATTGATTGCGGCATAAAATGTTCTTAAGATAGCCCTCGTGAACTCCTCTCTTCTGTTCCTTCCCCCCCCCCCCCCTTTTATTGGAACTGTTTTTTTTATGTAAGACTAGTAAATGGTATAGGGTGTCGAGTGTTGTAATCAACTATGAACATATAGAGGATGTTTTTGATAGAAACAAATGTTGAGGTGGATGTGAGGCTGCACAAGAAGAAAATTGGATTTCGAATGAGGTTATTAGATAATGAGACACTAATTGAAGATAAAGTGCACAAGACATGCTTAAAGTGGTTCAGACATTTGAAAAGAAAACCATATGAAGCTCCCATGAGTACATGTGAAATTTTGGATGGTTGACACTTTAAAAGATGGAGAGGAAGGCTTGTAAGGTGTTGGAAGGAAACAATAAAACAAGTTTTTTTTTCTTGAGTTAAATGCTAGTGCAACACAAGATAGAGCTTAATGCTAACGTGCAATCCATGTAGTGGTCTTAATGTATGAAAAGGCTTGGTTTTGCTTTTGGTTGGTAGGATTCTGCTTTTTAGCCTCGTCTACAAAATATCTATTTAGCCACCAACAGTTTCTGGTCTTATACCCATAAAAGTTTGATCAGGTTTAACATAGAATCTTCTGAAATGTCATGGGCTACCGTTTCAACCGATGCTGATATGTTTGACTAGATCGTAAAGCATATATGACGAGTTTATTGTTGTAGGAAACTGGTAAAAATGTCATTTGAGAGTTTCAGAGTGGTTTGGAATTAATGAAGTAAACAGCTAAATGTATTAGTTTTAAAAATAAGCAAAATGTCACAATAATAACACCTTGAGAAGTTCGATGTCTAATCTGTTTTCTGTAGAATGATATTATTAGTTAATTTCAGTGATAACTAGATGCTTGATAGTCAGCAGGTGCTTCTATACTACATAAACATTTCTAGCAAGGTCCACACCTGTGTCGACACTCCTATACTGAACTTTCTACTTCTTTCAGTCTGACCACATGCTATTTGTTTTAAATATTTTGTAATGCTATGTTGCTAACATATTAATGACTACTAACTTATTTTTACTTTATAATCAATTAAATTATGACAACGACATTTATTTTTACTTTTAAGAGATTTTATCAATTATATATAACAATCTAAATAATACATACACACATATATGTATATGTATATATAGCAGTGTTCCTGCACTCATGATTTTTGAAGTTTGTTATGTCATTCATCTCCACCTGCACTGATGTCCGCACCTGCACCCCTGCACATGTAACGTAGCTTCTGTATGATTATTACCTCTTTACATTCCTCATATATTTTCTCTGATCCATTGTGGACCTCTTTTCTTTTTAATTTTTTATTGCAGTAACATAACATTTTTGCCTTAAGGTCATATCCACTTCTACTGCACGAATTTTGTAAACTTTTTGGTATTGAAGGCCTCTTTGTTTAGGAAGAGAACCTCTTTTTGGATGGGCAAGCTGGGTTTTGGCAGACCCAACTAGATGCACGGCATGGCTATAGAACTCGACTCAACCCCCCTAGCCGGGAGTCCCGTGGCTTTCTGTGTTTAGGAGGAGAACCTCTTGAGCACCTCTATCATTGTCCCGATTACACCAGTCATTTAATACTTGGCTTTAGCAGCCATTATGTCTATGCATGAAGGTGTTGGAAATTTACATTGAGAATCCTTTTCTTGCGAAAACCATCCCTGGTACACTGTTTCCATGAAACGTTGTTCTCAAACATTAGAACTTTTGCTAAAACTTCTTGTCACATCTCTTCCTGCCCTTGTGAGGTAAACCAGAACCGACAATTTCAAATCATTGGTTCCCGTTTACTTGGAACAGAACCAAACCGAAACCAGCCTGATTTCAGTTGAGTTTTAGTCCAAACCATCAAGAATAGAAGAAAATATTAAAAAAATATAAACAACAACTAAGCCTTTTCCCATACTAGATGGGGTTGGCTACATGGATTCTTTGTTTCCACAGATCCCTATCGTGTGCTATGTTAGCAGTTAACTCACAATAAGTTAGATCATTCTTTATTGTTTCTTTCCAACACTTTTGTGGTCGTCCTCTAGCTCTTTTAATACTTTCCAAATTTAGTTTTTCATACCTTATAGGTTCTTCTTTTGATCTTTCTATATGTCCAAACCATCTTAAACAATATTCTCTCATTTTATCCTCTATTGGTGTCACTCTTAATTTGTTTCTAATAACCTCATTATGTATACGGTATTTTCTTGTATGACCACACATCCATCTCAATATCTTCATTTCTGTCACAAACATCTTTTGTACATGATGATTAACTGCCCAACACTCAGAACCATAAAACATGGCAGGCCTAATTGCTGCTCTATAATATTTACCTTTTAACTTTAATGGTATCTTCTTATCACAAAGAATACATGATGCTCCTTTCCATTTTAACCAACTAGCATTAATTCTATGTGTAACATGTCCATCAATTCTTCCATCACTCTGAAAAATTGATCCTAGGTATTTAAAACTTTCCTTTTAGGGGATACAATGTGTGCCAATTTTAATTTCTATGTCCTCTTAAGTAACCAAATGATCAAACTTACATTCCATATATTATGTCTTTGTTCTACTAAGTCGGAGGCCTTTGCTTTCTAATGTTTCTCTCCATAGTTCCAATTTTCTATTAACTTTTTCCTTAGACTCCTCCACTAATACAATGTCATCTGCAAATAACATACACCAAGGTACTTCATCTTGAATATGTTTTGTTAACTCATCAATCACCATTATAAATAAGTATGGACTTAAAGTTGATCCTTGATGTAACCCAATATTAACTTCAAAGAAGTCTATCATTCCTTCATGAGTCCTTACACATGTTTTTGCACCATCATACATGTCTCTAATAAGGTTAATGTATGTCAATGGGATACCTCTTTTTACCAAAGTTCTCCAAAGAACCTCCATCGGTACCCTATCATAAGTTTTTTCTAGATCAATAAATATCATGTGAAGGTCTTTTTTTTTTTACTCTAAAATGTTCCATAAGATGTCTCAAAAGGTGAATCGCTTCAAGAGTAGATCTGCCTGGCATGAATCCAAATTGGTTCTCTATTGTACTTGATACTTGTCTTAATCTACGTTTGATAATTCTTTCCCACAATTTCATAGTATGGCTCATTAACTTGATACCTCGATAATTCACATAATTTTGAATGTCTCCCTTGTTCTTATATATGGGTATAAGTGTACTTGCTCTCCATTCCTCGGGTATCTTTTGGTTTTTCCATATTTCATTAAATAGTCTTGTGAGTCAAGTGATTCCTTTTTCTCCTAGTATTTTCCAAACTTCTATAGTAATATTATATGGTCCTACCGATTTACCATCCTTCATATGTTTAAGAGCCTCTTTGACTTCATTCTTTTGAATACGTCAATAGAAATTGTGGTTTATATACTTTTCTCATTTGGCTAACTCTCCTAAGCTAATACTAACATCTTTATTTTCATTAAAAAACTTATAAAAATAGTTTTTCCATCTATTTCTTATATCATCATTTGTCATTAGACTTTTTTCATCCTCGTCCTTGATGCATCTAACATAATTAAGATCTTTAGTTTTCTTATCTCTAGCCCTATTTATCCTAAAAATATCTCTTTCACCCTCTTTTGAGTTGAGTTTTTAATATAAATCCTCCCAAATTTTAGCTTTTGCTTCACTCACGGCCTTTTTTCGCTTCCTTCTTTGCTTTCTTATAAGCCTCTAAAGTTTTATTAGTTTTCTTAGCATAATGTAATTTGTAACATGCCCTCTTTGCCTTGATTTTATTTTGCACTACTTCACTCCACCACCAAGCTTCTTTTTGTGCCGGTACACCTCCCTTAGATACACCTAACACATCTTTCGCCACTTTCATAATATGTGTAGCCATATTGTTCCACATATCACAGGGTGTACCAATATAATTTCAAACCTCTTCTTGAAGGACTTTCTGTTTAAATATATCTTCTTTTTCGCTTTTGAGGTTCCACCATTTAGTCCGAATAGCTCGATGCACTCTTTTCTTCTTTGTCCATTTTCTTATTTGTAAATCCATAACTAAAAGTCGATGTTGGGTGGTTAAGCTTTCTCCTGGAATTACCTTGCAATCTTTATAACACGCTCTATCTTTTTTTTTAATAAATAAAGTAATCAATTTGTGTTTGTGATAAGCCACTCTTATAAGTAATTAAATGTTCATCTCTTTTTTTGAAGATTGTATTAACTATAAAGAGATCAAATGCCATAGCAAAATTTAAAATCTCCCTACCTTCCTCATTTATATCTCCAAAACCAAAGTTTTCATGAATCCCTTGATATCCTAATGCCTCTTTACCGACATGTTCATTTAAGTCTCCTCCTAAACAAATCATCTCCCTTTGTGGAATCTTTTGAATCACCTTATCTAACTCTTCCCAAAAAGTTGTCTTTATACTATTTTCTAGTTCTACTTGGAGTGCGTAAGCACAAACTATATTCAAAACCTTTGGTCCTAACACTAATTTCAACATCATGATTCGGTCACCATATCGTTGTATGTCTACTACACTATCCTTTAAATCTTTATTTATAATAATACCAACTCCGTTTCGAACCTTTTTTTTACCTGAGTACCATAATTTAAAACCTGTATCCTCTATCTCCTTTGCTTTTTCTCCAACCCATTTTATCTCTTGTAAACATAGAATATGAATCTTTCTTCGAATCATAGTATCTACCACCTCCATTAGCTTACCGAATAATGTTCCGATATTCTAAGAACCAATACGAATCTTATTATCTAGGACTAGGTTTCTTACCCCCCGCATCTATCCATATTCAAAATGCGGAGATCCTGTCTGAAAATTATTCACTACATTCGGGCGGCAATATAGCAAGAATAACTTTTTTACCCACACCCATCCATGATGTGGGAACCCTCTCTGCAATTAATTCACTATATTTGGGCGAAAATGTAGTGGCCCTTGCATACTTATTACTGTATTCGGGCTTTGCAACACGTCACTAAGCGGGGACGCCCCAAAGCAATGCTTATAATTTTTGTAATCATGTTATAAAAATCCGATGAAGTTTACGCTGGCTGTCAGAAGCCTAACACAACCCTCCTCATTTATCCGGGCTTGGGACCGGCAATGCAAGGGTGATCCCTTACATGGGCGAAGTTATTAATATATTCTAATTTTGGATCGGTTTCAGTTCTATAGAAGGTGGAACCAGAACTAAAGCAGACTGTCCCCGACTCTCGGCCTGATTTTAGTTCATGGTTTGGTTCAGTTTCAGTTGGAACCACCAGGACATTTCGGAACCGATCATGTCCACTTGTGGGGCACGAGGAAATTGAACGAGAAGTGCCAGTGACATTTTTGAAGCAGAAGGGCGACATACTGAGCACAGCAGTATATGGGCCAGAAACACTATTTTGTGTTCTATGTGATGATTTGGTCAAAATAGCTTCATGGTATACATGTATACATGCCTGTGTGTGTGTGTGAGAGAGAGAGAGAGTTGGGAATTTAAATAAATCATGTGAGAAAACTGTCGGGAAAAGTTTGGAACATTTCGAAGGGAAGGCCCAGATTATGAGCCAAGTTGCTGTTTAACAAAGTGAAGAGAATTCATTCTTCCGAAAATATAACGCAGTTAGAGAGGGATAAGGGAAGAGACACGTTGGAACTTGGAACTATGTTAAGAAATATTAAAGGGCTTTGCCCTAAGTGCCCTAAACCCTAAACCTTAGAGCAAGACCCTAATTTAAAGACTTAGATTACCTAGCACACAGACATTGTTACTTTAATAATATCATTTTTTGGACCATCTCTATGCTTGAGCCTGCCAATGGCATGCATGGGGGGCATCACAACGCAACTTCCACTATGTGAGAATCACAAATTAAACCCACTAACAAATACTTAAAACATTGTCATGAAAACCACTTTAGAGCGACGAGAAATGGCTCACTTGGCATGGGGGTTGGATCATAAGTTGAAGATCAAGAGTTCGACACATGGGGGGTGCACCTAGCTTCAGCCTCTTCACTGTACAGAAAAAAGAATCCCTTTAGAACTCCAAATCTCTAGATACAATGCAAACCTCTAGCTGAGCAAAACTTGAAAACATCGTGAGATATACTTTTGAGTTGATACAAAAGCCCAGATTTGCATGTATGTTGTAGAGAACCTATCTCAGTGCCTCGCAACCTAATTCCTTTGCTGGTGGTGGTTCGCCCTGCATTAGCACAAGAATTTAATGGAGTCGTTACGAACAAGCAACCTACGTAACGAACGCTATACCCGAATTAAATAATATTCCTAAAAATGTAACAAGATTATCCTCTATTTCTGAATTCCAATTACTCTAGTTTAAACTTTAGGGTAAACTCTATATTGGAATATGACAACCCTGCTATGCATACAACAGGCAAAACCAGCTATATATATATATATATATATATATATATATATATATATGTATATGTATAGATATATGTATATGTATACATATATGTATATGTATAGATATATGTATATGTATACATATATGTATATGTATACATATATATACAACAGGCAAAACCAGCTATATATATATATGTGTATATATATATATATATATATATATATATATATATATATATATATATATATATATATATATATATATATATATATATATATATATATATATATATATATATATATATATATATATATACTATATTGGAATATGACAACCCTGCTATGCATACAACAGGCAAAACCAGCTATATATATATATGTATATATATATATATATATATATATATGTATATATATGTAGACGCAGAAAATTCCCGCTCCTGGTTCTTAGGCCTGAAGCGAACCTTTTCGTGTGCCTAAGTCCTAATTAAGCAAAAGGGCGTGCCAGCTAGCTTACTTAAGCTAGCGAAGAGATATTTTAAACCTGACTCCTAACATGACGACTGTGAGCAAGCAAGCTCTTGTCGTCGCAGACCTTCTTGCACCGATGCGCAAGGGTCAGTCTATACGCTTTTAAAATCGAGTTTTGGGATATAAGAACCTACGAAAACGTGTTTGAGGTGTTTGATTCAGGTTGTTTTTGGTATGATTTTCATATTTTATTTCATGTGGATTTGCACGTGCCTAAGTCTTTCTTTTTAACCCTTTTTGGGCCAACTAGGTGTGTGTTATGAACACTCAGCCTAAGTGGGGCGACTTTTGAGTGGGAGTATCGGGTTTGCTTTGATGCAATATGCGTCCTAACTCGTGGTATGGCGTATATGCAATGCAAACTCACGCAACTCCAAAGGGAAAACCCGAATTTAAAAGACAATGCTGAAGGGAAATGACTTATAATGTAAATTGCCGAAGGGAAATTGCGGAAGGGAAATTGCAAAAGGGAAATATGGCTATATCTTAAGAGCGGAAAGGCTTAATAGTGCAAGTGTGTGCTGTGTATATATGTAAAGACTACGCACACTGCTAAACCTTAAAACTCAAATCTTAAAGACATAACCGAAAGGAAAATACTTATACTATATATGGGCCCGAAGGTTGCCAACGTGTTGCGTGGGTGTTGTGTATATATTGAAAGACAACTCACACGACTTAAATAAAACCCAAATATAAATTGCAATATGGCCTTAACTAAGGTCTTGGGAGTAAGAGCGAAAGCTCAATGTGTATGAGTGCAAGAATTGAAGTACTACACACACGACATGAAATTAAACCCAAATATAAATTGCAATATGGCCTTAACTAAGGTCTTGGGAGTAAGAGCGAAAGCTCAATGTATGTGAGTGTATAATTGAAATACTACACACAAGACATGAAATTAAACCCAAGGAAAGTATAACACGGCCCTTACTTGGGTCTTGCAAATAAGAGTGAAAGCTCAATGTGTGTGAGTGCGAGAATTGAAAGACAACACACACAACTTAAGCAAAACCCCACACAACTTAAAGTATATAAATAAACTTATATCTTAAGGGCTGATTAGGCCCGTGTGTGTTCAAAATCGTGCACAACTAAGAGCGAGGTAGGCTCAAGTGCACGTGTGTGTGGGTATGCCAAGTCACGTTATTACAAGCGGGGGGAACAATGCTCCGTTATTACAACCCCGTATCAAATTTAATTTAACTTAAGCAAGTCTACAAATAAGGACCGAGTTAGGCACTTACGTATAGCTGGTCCGGAGGTGACTTGCTTGAGCTTGGGCTTAGGCGTCGCCTTGGGCTGCAAGAGGGAGCTCCTCGGAATGGCACGACAAGGGTGTGTGGCCGGGTGACAAAGGAGCACGGGTGTGGCGCCTTGGGGACTTGCCGGCTGAATGGGATGGTGCTGTTGTGGTGCCTCGGGCTGAGGTGTTTAGAGAGGGTCACTAAGGTAGAGGGTTGATGCTACGGAAGGTGGAGCTAATGGGTGACTAAGGAGGATGGTTTAAGGAAGAGGGTGTGGCTGGCCGGGTGACTTGGGTGCAGTCGGTTGTGACTGGCCAACTAGGGGTGGTTTAAGTGGTGGTCGGCTGGGGTAGCTAGGGGATGTCACGGATGGGAAGGTAGGGTGCTATGGAAGGTGGAGTTAAGGGGTGGTTGAGAGTGAAAGGGGCAGGTCCTAGGGAGCAAGGTAAGGTGGCTGGGGTGTCACTAAGGGGAAAGTAGGGAAGCAGGTGGTGTAATGGGTTGTGACAGCCGAATGGGGAAGGATGGCGGGAAGGTTGTGGTGGTATGGGTGGCTGAGAGTGGAGGGGGAGAGAAGATAGGGTGAAGTTGGGATGAGGTACTAACCGAATAGGAGAGGGAGGTCAGTGTGTGGAAGGAGGGCAGCCAGGTGGAAGGTGGATGGAGCTGGCCGGGCAGTTGGTGGCGACGTGGAGTGGAGTAGGCCGGGAGGTAGTGGTGGCGTGGAGGGGAGCTGGCCAAGAAGTGGTGGTGGTGCACGTGGGAGAAGAGAGCAAGGTGAGAGAGGGCTCGGCTGGCCCAAGTGCTGGCTGAAAAAGATGAAAAACCCGCCCACTAGGGCGGGGGGGGTTATAGGTTGCAAAGGGGCGGTTGGGGCTGGTTTTGAGAGGGCGGTTTGGTGGTTTAGGTGGTGGTGGTGTGGTGATAAGGTGGGTTGGTTTTGAGGGGGGGCCAGATATTTTGTTTTAGGTGGTTTTAGGGATATGGTGTGCTAGGGTTTAGGAGGGGTGGTTTAGTGGTTTAGGGCTTAGCTAGGTGGGTTGGTTTTGGGGTGAGGTTTAGTGAGGTGGGTTAGGTGTTTAGGCTAGGATTAGGTTAGGATTAAGGGAATTAGGCTAGGTTTAGGGAAGGATTAGGGAGGTGGGTTAGGTGATTAGGTTGGGATTAGGCTGGGATTAGGGAAGTGGGTTAGGTGATTAGGCTAGGATTAGGCCGGGATTAGGGTAAAGGGCTAGGATTAGGGGTTTTGGCTTAGGATTGGGTTAGGAAGCTCCCTTTGCATAACCCATAGACTTCATTGCATCATGTTGGTGCAGCCCTAGGTTAGGTTTTGGCTCATACAAGCTTAAACCCACACTAATTAAGCTAACCCACATGATTAACCCCAAACTTGACACACAAGTCAAGCTTAATACAATTCTCCTCATGCTTATCCTCCCCATTCTCTCTCATGCCCATAATCCCACGTGAATTTCAAGTGGGCCCCACCTCTATTTATGAGAAGGTGATGTGGGCCATGGATGTGGATATTGGATTGGATCTCTGGATCCAAATCCAAATCCAAATCCACACATACGTTTGGATTGGGATCTGGATATATATGGTCCAGATCCAATCCAAACTGAATTCTGACTCCTTCAGGGTATGTTCGAAACGAACGGTTTGTGCGGGGTCTGACAACATCAGTACTCCGTCTGCGTTGGGTCTTCGCCAACATGGTCGTCCGCTTCTGTTTTCACCTTCCGGAGATGATTTCTCATGATTTTTGCTGATAATAGGGACTTGGACGTTCGAGATCCTGGGGATGGATTTAACACGAGAGTTGCTGTGCCGGGCTCGACATGTGCTCCGGTTTTGGGCTCTCTTTGACTCTTCTGGTCCTGCTTTCATCAGGCCAAGCCGCTTCGTGGGGTTTCAAAATGTATTTTAAAGGTTTTAAAAGCATATTATACATATTTTAAAACATATACAGTTTAAACATATGTACAGGGTTTGTCTGGACGACTCCTGGGTTTCCAGACTCAAAATAGCCCTTTGGGGCTGCTTTTACAAAAACCAGGTTTATTTGAGAAGTTCGTGGGATTTCGGGGTATTTACAATATATATATATATATATATATATATATATATATATATATATATATATATATATATATATATATATATATATATATATATATATATATATATATATATATCTTCATGTTCAATACCTTATCTCAATTTCTAGCAACTTCCCTCCCACGGCGCAATGGGGGATGATCCACATTGCTATATAATTATGGGCTTACTCAATTAGAACAAGAACATAAAATGGATTTGTCAGGAGTAATTAACATATACTAAATTTAGATTAGAAACATTTAAAAAAATTGAAGTAAACCTCAGGTATGAAGGTGACAACTCTACTTTGCATGCCACAACAAGAAACAGCTGCAACAAACTTGATAGTCCAATGGCTTATACAAATTCACGATAACTATTCTCCGACCGACCTGTAACAGCAATTCTCCACATTGCAACTTAATTATGGTCTTACTCAACTAGCACAAGAACTTGATGGGGTTGTTGTCTCTTAGAAATGTAGATAATGGTTACTAAAGCCATATTAACTGATATTTTCTTTTTCCTTTCTTTTCTTTTCTTGGGGGGTGTATACAATGAGGAGGCTGAAGCCACATGCACACGTGGGTATCAAACTCATGACCTTCAAGTTAAGAGTCGACCCCCTAGCTGGGTGCGCTATTGCTCTTTGTTCATATATTAACTGATATTTCTAGGAACACAATAAGCTCCTCCATTAATCTCCAAGAGCCACATCATTTGGATGTACTGACAATGATTCCTAATCGATGTATTAATGACTCATACTAAGCTTATTTTAATTTAATCCTTGTGAAAGTTGGTTCCAGCACAAAGAACAGTCCAAGCACTTGTAAAAACTCAAATCTTGTATTAGTATAATATGGCTAGAGAATCTTAGTGGATTCTTTACAAAATGATGAGCAGAAAGAACCTTCAAGCGAAGACTGGGTTGAATTAAACAGGCCCAACTTGCAAATAAACAAATAAAGATAAGAAATTATATCACCCAGATCATTAGCTCAACGGCAGGGTGCTGAAGTTCCGTTGCTGGTGGTGGGGAGTTCGACTCGCAGAGGGTGCAGGTGTGGTGTGTGTTCTTGTAACCAAAAGAAAAAAGATAAGAAAGTATAGCAAGACACCTGTAAGGAGCCTTTGTCTGAATTAATTTAAATAGGCCCTAATCTGGACAAGAATATGGAGAAAAGAATGATTAGTGGTTGTAATTAATAGCTTAGTCCTATTTGTGGTAGTTTCTCCTTTATTCCTTCATCTTTGAATCTTTGTTGGGATGCTTTGCACGCCATTAAGGCTCTCCTTTTTCAAAACCTAACGGTCGACCTACTTCCCAAACCAGAGACAAAAAGGAAACACCAATTTCGGCACCACCCACGTGAATTTTGCTATTTTCCAATAAAGGGGTTTCCATTTTTCTCTCTCTAGAATCTAATGGATATCTACTGTTCCTTATCCAACGGCGGAGGATGAATCTAACGTTTCAACCCTTCCCTCCGCCCGAGCTCTATATAAGGAGTCACAAGTCATCAACGTTCCCTCGAGTATCACTTCACAATCTCTTTCATTTGGCTCTTAGTGTTGTGTTCTGGTCATTGTTGTTTTAAACTATTTGTAGTTTTCAGCTTGAAAAAGTGGTTTCCATGGTTTGCTTTCCGGGAAAAAAATAACTGTTTCATGTGATCACTCCATGAAATTTGTCACTTCTCGGTGCCGGAAAACCTTTGGTGTTTTTAATCTTTTGCTTGTGCAATCTATGAATTATGATGATTTTGTTATTGAAAATGCTTAATTTTAGCTGATGCAATCACCATATGTTCTGCTTTTTCATTTGTGTGTGTGTGCGTGTAAGATTTCTCGGCTGGTTCGCGAATACCTGCGGCTTGTGTTTGGCAAACCAATGGTGCGCATGACACAGGAGACGATCCTGGCTCTCCCCTTCTTTACTTGGATTGAAGGGAGCTCCACCTACAACAACAACTAAGCCTTTTCCGATACTAAACGGGGAGCTCCATGCATGACACCTGCAGAAAAAATTCTTTTCTTTTTTCTCTTTTATCTTCTACGCAGAAAAACTGGATCCATAGCAAGGCTTAGAGGAGAAGTTAAGGAGGTTGCCAACTCAAGCTGACGTATGAAGATATTAAAGGATGACATATATGTGAGTCTTCTCATGGACTTCTTGCCGATTCCTTGCTTCTGTCGACCTCCCGGTGCCCTGATCTTCTTGCTCAGGTACGCAGTAGCAGAAAACAAGTATGTGATTTTGATTTTTTGAGGTTTCCTCCCATGAGGTTTGTCTGGGAAGAAGGCTCTCTGTTTCTCGTTTCTCGGTATTTCTCTTTGTATCAACGAAGGATTAATAGATGGATGAACACCGATTTGTTGCGCTGTTGGTAGTCCCCAATGCTTGACTACATTTTTGACGAAGAGTTCTGCGGTCTTCTCAGCCATGCAGTTCATGGGGGCTGCCATAAACACCCCATACTTGGAGAATCTATCTACCACCACGAAGATAGATTGGCATCCGTTGGACTTTGGCAGATTCAGAATAAAGTCCATTGATACACTTTCCCAAGGTCGCGTAGGCACCGGTAAGGGCTCCAATAAACCTACTGGACGTTGGTTATCAACCTTGTCTTGCTGACAAATCAAACAAGTCCGCACATAAGTCTCGACGTCAAATCCCATGAGACCAATATTATCAGTGACAGGGATGCCCGCTTTACAAGCAATTTCTGGAGGGAAATATTTCATTTACTTGGTTCGGAATTATTCTTCTCGACTAGTTGCCATCCCCAGACAGATGATCAAACGGAACGGATGAATGCCTTGCTTGAGGATTATCTAAGGCACTATATAAGATCCAACCAAGAGGATTGGACGGAATGGCTTGATATTGCATAATTCTCGTACAATTTGCATCGAAGTGAGTCTACTGGGAAAAGCCCCTTTGAGATGGCCACGGGACAACAGCTGCAGACACTGCATACCCTCGCAGCACAGTACGAAGGCAAGACCCCCATCGCACACACCTTCTACGCCGATCTACAGGAGCAACATGATATTGCCCACGCTCTCCTTGTGAAGCCAACGAAGCGTATGAAGAAGTGGGAGGACATGAAGAGGCGTGCTGTCGAATTTGGTGTCGGCGACCAAGTCCTTGTGAAGCTGTACCCAAAGCAAATGTAAATCTTTTGCGGGCAGCACGCCAGGCTGATCCGTAAGTACGACGGTCCCTATACTATAACAAAAGGGTAGAAAACTGAGCGTACCGATTGGATATTCCAAACCACATCCGTACGCATCCCGTCTTCCATGTGAGTAACCTAAAGGCTTATCATGCTGATATGGAAGATGCAAACCGCAACCAACCAGTGCGGGCACCTGCGCCACTAAGGACTCCGGGAGCAAAGGAAGTGGAATACATCCTCGACCATATGAAAGACAAAAGAGGACACATCCTGCGCTATCTAGTCAAGTGGAAAGGATACGACGAAGCAGACTCGAGCTGGGAGAAGAAGCTAAACATTTGGGCCTAAGGGTAGTGGGAAACAATAACTCATTCTGGGAGAGGCAGTTGCTGTTGCGACTCGAGTAGGGAGTTGGCGTGAGGTAACCAACTTCACAGTGGCACTGTTGGATGAGTATCAGGTGATACTTGGCATGAAGTTTTTTAGGGTTAGCCATGCAGAAATACGACCAGCCTCGAATTTAGTGGTCTTCATAGATTGCGATCAACCCTGTGTTGTTCGTGCATCGGGTTCGGATAATGGTCATGTTCAAAAGGTGTCAGCGCTTCAGCTCGAAGAAGGTCAGAAGCAGGGGAATGCCACACGCGGAGTGGCGCTGCAGGGTGCTGAACAGAAGATGTCTCACGGCAAGAAGTCTTTGAAGACTGGTGCCGCAAGACTGAAGGAGTGCGGAGACGTTCGGCTCACCACATGTCCAAGGAACCTACCTCACGGGAAAGAGGTGGACCGTCAGCACTGGAAGACTAACGGACAAGGTAATAAGCAAGCAAGTACAAGTTCCGGTCCTAAGAGACGACGACGCAAGTCTATTGCTGGCAAGACAAGACGGAGGATGCAAGGTAAGTTGCATAGGAGCGAAGGACCTAGAGGGCAGTTGGAGGCACGACAGAGGATGGTTGTACAAGACTCCAAGACACTGCCAACTATACATAACTTCTACGTTGATCAAAAGGAGCGACGTGATTTTGCCCAACCGCTCCATGTGAAGGCAGCGATGCGCATGAAAAAGTGGACGAATTCAAAGTGGTGCGATGGTCTCATCACGAGGTAACGCGCTGCGACGGTCCAGAAGGATGACGGTCCTCAACCAGTCATCTTGAGGGTAGGGGTCGGGCGTTCCGACTAGAGCCTGTCCATGACAGATTGCTAACTGCCTTCCATGCGAGCAAACCTAAGTCTTATCATGCGGACATGGAACGTGGGAAGAGTCCCGCATCTGAGTTGTAAGCATGTCGCGGGTCACGCACCGTTATTTGCTATCAATACAATCTGCTTTCTTCTTTATTCTCAAGTATCCTTGCTATCTCCAAACGACCCTCCCCTATCATCAGTCTTAAGCTTCCACTGAACCTCTGCAACCTTGGTGAAAGGCTTGCTAGGTTGTGCGCAGCCTAGCGTCGGTCAAGCGTTCCGTGCCTTGGGTGATTCCAGCGCCGAGGCGTGACAACTTAAGAGCAGCGCCTGTTCCATCCCTTTTCATATTTTTTCACTAGGCTTTTCTATCATGGACCACTTTATCCAAACTGTTACCATTTTATTCAAAAACTATCCGACATTATCGGCTTTTGGTGGCTGTTAAAGGCACTATTTTCTGCATCCCATCCACAAATAATGGCTAGATTACCAGTCCAACCATTTCTATACTGGGGTTTTCGACAATTGTCATTTCCTTACATCTCCCACTTGGTCATTCGAGCCAAGTGAACCGACATACCGGTTTTCCTCCCACTTTTGTGGGGTTTTCCAAGTAATGTCATTTCATGATTGCTATTGCAATACTACCCGTGGTGTGGTTATTTACCTATACAACAATCAAACATATCTCAAACCCATATTCGCAACATGTTTTAAGAAAAGCTCCTCTGTTATGCCTTTAGTCAAGGGGTCCGCCAACATATCATTAGTTTGCATGTATGAGATGAATATTTTCTTTCTCATAACTATATCATGAACATAGTGGTATTTAACCATTATATGCTTGCTCTTGGAGCAGTCAGCTCCATTCTTGATAAGAGTAATTACTACGTTGTTGTCACAGTAAATGACAATTGGTTCGTCGGCTATCTCCAGCTTCAAATCTCGTATGAAGCGGCTTATTCAAACGGCACTCGTTGCGGCCATACAGCAAGCCACATACACAGCTTCCTGTGTATACAATGCTACACAACCCTATTTCTTACATGCTCAAGAAACAACAACACCTATAAATAAGAATATTTATCCTAAGGTTGATTTAATGTCATTTTTGCTCCCACCAAAGTCAGCATATAAGTACCCTACCACTTTCAGTTCATCTGCTTGAAAACACATTTTCAAGTCTCTTGTTCATTTCAAATATCTTAAAATCCTTTTTATAGCTATCCAATGCTATCATCCAGGATTACTTTGATATCTACTTATAAGACCAACAACAAAACTTATATCAGGTCTTATACAGAACAAAGCATACATCAAGCTACCCACAACTTATGCATAAGGAATGTTAGGCTTATCATCTCATTCAACGGACTTGCATTCACCCATTTTGAACTATAGTCAATATATCTCTCCTCACTTAGGCATAAGAGTTTAGATTCTCTATCTCGAGAGATCTTTATACCTAGGATGCTTCCCCCATATCCTTCATTTCAAACCTTTAGTTTAATCATGAACTGGTTTTAACAATCATCTCATTGTCATTTCCAGTTAACAATATGTCATCTACATATAACAATAAGATGACAAAGTGACTCCCACTATTCCAAACATATACACAATGATCAAGCTCACTAGACACAAACTGAAGTTCAATAATGGCATTTTGAAAAGTTAAATATCATTGACAAGGTGATTGCTTAAGGCCATATAGGGATTTTTTCAACTATATACTTTATCTTCTTGGCCTTCAACTTTGTATCATTCGGGTTGTTGCATATATATGATTTGATCTAAATCTCCATTTAGAAAAGCAGTTTTTACATCTAAATGATGTAAAATTAAATCATAATATGCTGATATTACTAGGATTATTCTTATGGATGCAAATTTCACAACAGGAGAATATGTCTCAACATACTCCATCATCTACTTCTGCGAAAAACCCTTTTCAACCAACATCGCTTTAAACTTGTCGATTAAACCATCAACCTTATATTTCTTTTTGAGAATCCCTCAATCTATTGTTTTTTATGAGTTCATAGCTTGTTGATAAGTCAAGTTATCAGTCAACTCATCTAAATCCACTGAATTACCCACTTCTTCTGAAAGATAAGTGTGATAATCCTTTAAGTGGGATGATATGATTGGCCTTTTATTTCACTTAAAGTTTTGGTTGTTTGAGGAAGGTCTTCTAGAAGTTCATATGATGATTGATCTAGGTCTACTAGATCATTAGTATACTTGTCATTATTTTCTATAATGTCATTTTTAGTATCTTTTAAGAATTCAACATCTCTGCTCTCTATCAGTCCGTGGTCTTTATGATAAAACCGATATCCCTTTGAACCTTTAGGATATCCGATGAATATACATCTTAAGGACCTAATGTGTAGCCTATCTCTAAACTGATCAAGGTTCTTTACATGTGCAATAGATCCCCACCTCTTGAGATGACCTAGGTTGGGTTTTCTTTCAAAATACATTTCATATGGTATAGTGAATACAAGCTTACATGATACTTTTTTGAGTATGTATATCATTGTACTTACTGTTTCTCCCTAAAATATCTTTGGTAGAGAGGCATAACATTGACCTTGTCATATTCAGTAAGGTCCTGTTATATCTTTCAGCTACATCATTCTGTTGAGGTGTCTTGGGCATTGTATTTTGCTTTGCAATACCAAAGTCTCTACAGAATTCCAAAAATTCTGCAGACATATTTTCACCACCTCTACTTGATCTTAAGACTTTAATTGAACGTCCTAGTTGATTTTCAACTTCCTTCTTATATTTTTTAAAAGCTTCAAGTGCCTCAGATTTATGTGCTAGAAGATATAAATATGTATACCTCGAGTAATCATCGATAAAGATTATAAAATAAATATTTTCATGATGTGACTTTACTCTCAATGGTCCACATAAATCCGTGTAATTGACCTCCAACAAGGTTGTTGCCCTTGTTGTCTCTATGAAAAAAACTTTTCTTTTTATTTTTCCTTTTATACATGCTTCGCACTTGTTGAAAGTATTTTCCTTAAATCTCCACAGTAAGTCAAAGTTGGATAATTTCCTCAACTTTTCTAAACTTATATGCGCGAGGCGTTTATGTCATATATTCATATCAACGTTACAGGCACAATCAATATAAGCAGAAGGATTTTTATTTTTATTGACTTTCAGTTTGAACAGTCCATGTTCTACATCAAATTCTCCAAAGAAAAATATTCTCTCATGTTTTTTCACAGTCACCTTGTCAAGAACAAATCTGACCTCAAAGATTTTACAACCGGTGATCAGATTGCACCTGATACATGGCACAATCAATACATCAGCCAATACAACCGGTGTGCCTTATATAAAATTTTTAAAAGACCTAGTATCCAAAACATTTGAGAAAGTATTATTTCCCATGTACACCCGATGTTCTCCCAATTTGTACTCCTTTAGATCCATTGTCCCTTCCTTGGTCTTAAAGATATGTTTGGTCACTTTAGAGTCAATCCACTAACCAGTCACTAGATGATCCATGTAGAGATATTTCGATATCACGTAGATTATGTCCTATTTCTCTGATTATCCGCGTTGTGGGTTGTTTCCTCCAACTTTCTTGTTGCGGCAATCTCTCTTGTAGTGTCTCATCTTTTCACAACTGAAACACTTGACCCGAGAAACGGTTTTACGCATTTTATTAAAAGATTAACTACCTTTTTTGTTATTTTTGTCAAACCTTTTGTTTGGTTTATTTCTCCTTTGGTTGGGTTCAGAGCTAGACCCTATCTCATCTTGTACTACTAGCAATTTTTCCTTTTTGTTTTTACTTATATGTTCTTGCTCTATTGCTAGTTTTAAGGGCAATTCATGATGGTTGATTTCTGACCCTAGTTTGAGGGCAGTGATGACCATATTTCATGTCGGAAAAAGACTATTCAATATTATGGATATTTGCATCGGTTCTAGGATGACTGATTTTGCCACAGCTAGGTCTCTAGCCATTACTAGTATATGGTTTACATGTTGTACTATATTATCCTCTTCTTTCATTTTGAATAAATTATATTTCTATAGTAACAACTGGACATGTAGCTTGGCACTTGTATCATATTTGGTTGTTATAGAATCAAACAACTCTTTCGCAGTCTTGAATTTCTTGAAGATCCTAATCAAGTTATCCTCCATGTATATCAACATGACGGTTCTTGCTATTGTGTCGTCCTTTAAAAATATTTTATACATTTCTATCTGTTGCTCGGTTGCGTCTGGTGGTGACAGACACAAAGTTTCCTTTAGGACATACTTTATATCTTCAAGTGTTAGAATAAGCGGTATCCTTCTCTTCAATGTTTGAAAGTTTAGACTGTTTAACTTTTTAGACACACATATTGTAGAGTTCACTTTTATTTAATTCGTAATTATAACAATTAGACGGTCTAAAAAGAAAATATTTAACAAACAACAAAACACACATAGCATGAATCTAATTAGCACGATGAAGAATATCACAAAAATGAGCTGAAAATAACTCATTTTTAATATATAGAAGCAAACTCGGATAAATTCATAATTTTTTCAAAAAATTCCTACCTTTGATAATTTTCCAAAATATTAGAGGTAAAACATTAATTTTATTTGTCTATCTAGTTTTGTAATTTTCAAAAAAGACCAAGGACAGAACAGTAAAATCAGTTTTTGGTATTTTTATAAAATTTATAACTAATCGGAGGTAATTTTGACACAATGGTAGTACTGTAATAAACTTAACCAGGAAGGGAAGTAAGGTAATTCAATATCTATTTTTTCATAATTTTTATAAACTTTCAGTGGTTAAGGCTTTTTGCCTCTATAAGGGAAAAACAATCTTTTTATCCGAAAATATTTGGATATTTTCTTAATTTTGTCCAGTGGCAATTCATAAATTTTAAAAACCGGTCGGAGTAGAATGAACTTTTCAGTCCGCTGCCCTTGGCGGTTTTTTGCAAACCGCTTGCGGTTTTTCAAAACTGCCACCAGTTTTGGAAAACCATTGTTTCTACCGACGGTTTTCTGAAACTGCCTAGCGTTTTTCCAGGTGCATTAAAATCAAAGAGGAGAGATAAAGAGTGGTAGAATGATAGAGAGAGAGAGGGAAGGTGGTGTCCATTGTTTCGCCTCTTGGCCCGTGGCCACCTACGGCCTTTTGTTGCCTTTTCTGATGCAATTGTCCTCTAACCTCCTGGCTGAGGGCTCTTGCAGCCATCGCAGCCTTTTTCGATCGTTTGTTGTCTTACAACCGACCTTCGACCTCGTAGCCGAGGTTCTGCTAGTTGCTTTCTTTCTTTTTTAAGCCTGTTCTTGTTTTACAGTCGACCTTTGGTCTTTGGCCGAGGTTCTAGGGATTGTTTTCTTTCTTTTTCTGACCTGTTCTTGTTTTATAACCGATCTCTAGCTTCTGGCCGAGGTTATGTTGGTTGTTTTCTTTCTTTTTTCGTCCTGTTTTCTACCTTGTCTTAACTCAAGTAGGTTCCTTTGCACTGCCTCGACTCAAGCGAGGTCTCTTTGCCCTGTATCGACTCAGGCGAGCCTTGTCTTGACTCAGGCGATGTCTCTGCAAGAAGTTTTTCTCTCCTTCCTTCTTTGTATATATTTTTATTCTAACGTGTACCTATTTGGAGGATCAAAACTAGACCCTAATACCAAATGTGAGTTTTTTGGTCGACTCCTTGTCGGTTTCTTGCTTATGTCGACCTCCCGATGCCCTGATCTTCTTGCTCATGTGTAGATGTGAAATTTTTACTCCAAGCCTATGTAGAGACTTGAAGGTAAACTTTCAATTCTATTTTGTGCGCGAGCGTGCCAGCTAGTTTATAAAAACTAGCAAAAGTTAAATCCGACTGGGCGATTGTAGGTAAGCGGGCTCTTTTCGCTTTAGGCCTTCTTGAACCAATCCTCAAGGGTCATCCTAAGGGCTTAGGGATTCCAAATAGATAGGTGATATTCTAAATTCACGTGAAAACAATGTGTTGAAAAATGACAAGTTAGTGCACTTAGTTTTCAAGTTAAAAAATGTACAAGTTCTGAAAAATAGAAAACTCTGTTTTGAGGACTTGTTTCTCGAATCTCTTTGAATATCTTAAAGAACTCCAAAAATCACCAAAATTTTACAGGACTAAGCTTGAGATGTGTAGAGTCTAGGACATTTTTCATATTTGCATTTGGTATTATGATGTTGTAGAATTAATTCAATGAAATACCTCTACTCAAACACCCGAAACTGTTTTGTCACAGAAATATAGAGACTCAAAGATGAGTCTGTATCTCGGTGCTTAGAGTTCCAAATTTAGTGAATTTAGTCAACTTTCCAATTAACCAAGAATCATTAATTTTTTATGCCTAGACAGAGTTATGGAATGAATACCCAAGCTCTATTGCAGGAAAACTAAATGGACAGACAGTTTACAAAATTTTTCCAGATTTTATACCATTTTAATTACGTAGTTTCACGATCCTAAAATTCTTGAAAATTTTATTAGTAGTTGATCTATTTGTGTAGATATAGTGTAAAAAAGTTGGGAGAGTTTAGAGCAGTGGTTTGTAAATAAAAAATCAGACAATCAACATATGCAAGAATGTTGAAAATCAGTTTTTAGGTTTTAAAACATACGTGATGCAAAACTCACTCGAATCAAAGTGCAACAACATAACATCCCGAAATTAAATGATGAAGGAAAATGAATTGAAATGTATCTAATAGCTTAAGCATAGATGGTATAAGAAGATATAGAGTGTTTATAACATATATTGGGGAAGAATCAAGAACTCAAACACGTACAATGCATAAGCAAAGGAAAGGAAAATTTCAGCACATCTACTTCTATTACATCATGGGAGGAGACAAAGCTCCATTAATACAACCCCTTTTCAATTGAATAACAAGAAGAGATGATGATTTAATCAAGTTAGAACCAACACTTACCCAGATTCCCAAGGAAATGGCCTCCAAAGATGGTTCTCGACCCTCACCTTCCCTCTTTTTTACTCGTTTTCTCTCACTCAAACCCAAGAGCTTTGATACTAACACCCTCTTCCCTCTCTAAGCCTCTCCCTAGCAACCTATTCTCTTACTCCAACAGCCCAAAGTATAGCAACTCCCAAGAGAATGAAGATGAAGTTCACGCCCCCCCCCTGTTGGTCTATATTTATAGGCCAAGGGGGGGCCTTTCTAGGCCTTTCCATGGAGCGGACAGCCCAAGATCCAACTTGATCCAATTCCTCATGGTCTTCACGTGGAAGAGAGAGGGGAGTGGTCCCCTTTTGGTCAGCCATGGACCAGCCCCATGTGGGCTGGTTGTGGACTTGGTTGGGTGTACCTAGCCATGGCCGACTAGGTGCCTTGACCCTTACTTCAAATCGGTTGGTCATTGCTTGCCTTTATTAATTCTTTCGTGATTTGATAAATTTTGGCCGAAGGACATAGGATGAACAAGGCTAGAAAAATCCAATATTGGTTTGAATTAAAAACATTCGGTTCAAACAAGGCTTGATATTTAATTCAAACTACTCATGTCTAGCACTAGATTCAATTGGGATGGGTTTAATGAGGCCGTCCATTCTTGATTTGATCTTGAGTGCGGATATTGTTTTGACTTGATCTTGATCCTTGATTTTCAGCTTACCCTTCGTGAAATTGTCCCTATCTTGAAGCAGGCCCTACCTGTCAACCTGTTTTATTCCAATCTTCTGGGTTTTTAAACTTTTAACTTTATTTTGAAACATTTTAAAGACTTTAAAAATTTCATTTTAAAGCTAAAAGTTTTAAAACAAGTCAGTTTTCGAATTTTGGAGTATTTTCAAAAAAAGATTTATTTATGGTGTTTACATCAGGTATGTATCAGCGAAAAACAGGTATGTAATTTTGATGTTTTGAGGTTTTCTCTCAGTGGGGTTTGCGTGGGAAGAAGGCTCTCTGTTTCTCGGTATTTCTCTGTATATCATTGAATGATTGATAGATGGATGGATACTGATTTGTTGCGTTGCTCTCTATTTATATAGTAGTGCTTGCTCTATCCCTTCCCGGATTTTTTCACTGGGCTTTCCTATCATAGAACCCCTTTATCTGGATTGTTACCGTTTTATTCAGAAATTGTCCGGCGGTTTCAGCTTTTGCTGGCCGTTACAGCCACTCTTTCCTACATCCCTTCCACAGATAATGGCTGGATGGCCAGTCTAGCCGTTTCTATGCTGGGGTTGCCAAGAATGGCCGTTTCCTTACAATATATAGGGTAGCTCAGTCTAGCTGTTTCTATGGTGTGGTTGCCAAGAATGGCCATTTCCTTACAATATATAGGGTAGTTGCAAAAGAGGACTCCAAGCACCCATAGCGTTAGCTCAACAATAGGGCGCTCTAGTCCCGTTGTTGCTGGTGGTGGCAAGTTCAGCTCTCAGAGGGTGCATGTGTGGGTGTTAGGCTTCGGGCTTGTAACAAAAAAAACCAAAAAAAGAGGATTTTGAAGGATTAAGAGTATTATAGCTGTAAAATATGATCTTCTTTGGAATGAGCTAAAAGGGATGACAACTAGGAATCTGGTTTTCTTCTTATGTTTAAGGGTAATGACACTTTTTTAAATGATAAATAATAGAAATAAACATGCTCAAATATAGTTATTGATGATTGACTTGTGAAAGATTTGATGAAGGCATATGAATAAAGAGCTACCGCCATCCCATCTAGGTTGTCGACTCAAGTTAAAGGTTGAGAGTTCAATACCCACGGGGCAGACTTCTTGTAGGGTCTGCCTTACCCCAGCTTGCTAATAAAGAGAAGTTATGAATTGGAAGGAACTTTGTTTTGTGACGTTATTTAGTGAGGATTTCTTGTTGCATAAATTTGTGCATTATTTATTAAGATTAATGGGTTATGAGCTTGTAATATTTAATGCAAAGTATGTAGGTTATATTGTCATGAACATTCTTGCTTAGTAATCCATGTAAGTGTGCTGATACCCGTCATGTTCCTACATGCAGCCGTTGTCATCCAAAATTAAAAAGGTTTTTTTCTTGAAAAGAGTTTGGATGATCCTAAATCTTCACTCGACTCTAACACAAACACACGATGTTGAACACGATGTCAGATACAAAAGCGTTCGTAACGTGACACCCGACACGAAAATGTAGCACAAAAGTTCGTGTTTGTGTCCACCAAAAGTAGCATGAAAAATAGGGTATGCTTGAGTTAACTTGTTCTCCACACGAATGAGAAATGGCACGAAGATGATATGAACTGAAACGCAAAACTAACTAGCAACCGAACACCTGACAATGAAACAACCTAAAAAGTCCGTGTTCTTACCACCTACGTAGACATGGCCGGTTTGGAACTGGTTCGGCGATTCAAACTGAAACCGAACTGCCTTTAAAACTGTCAGGACTCAGAACCATAGGTTTCCCGGTTCAGTTATGGTTCATGAAGTTTAGAAACCAGCCCGGAGCCGAAATTTGCAGTTTCAAGCTATCATTTATTATATATATATATATATTATATATATATATATATTATTTTTAGTATTTACATTTGCAAGAATTCTTATGGTTTAACGGTACAATGTACTTTATGTGTGAAAATAAATAGAGAGTTTGATTTTTGTAGTTTGTATTTTGTGATTTGAAACACTTATATATTAGGTATATATAGGTGTTGTGATATTTTCAATCACAAGAGTGGCCTTAGTCCAATAATATAAGATTGTTTTTTCAACTAAGAATAGAGTGTTTAAGTTACATGAGTTGCATTCACCGTTTTCATGGGTTTTTAAAAAAAAAACTTTTTAAAACAGTTTCGGATCTAAAACTGGAACCACCATCCTGAAACCTACAGTTCTAAAACCGAAATCAGCCACCAGCAAGTTCAGTTACAGTTCCGGTGATATTCAGTTGGCCTGTTCCTTGCACACATATAAGAGGAAATGATACTCACTCCAACAATAACATCAAAATATGAAATTGCCACCCCTCGATTTCCCGGTGTGTATGCGAGTGTGTTAGGCTTCGGCCTTCTCTTGTAACAGAAAAAAAGAAAGAGCCAATCACCAAAGAACTCGAGCACTCTCCTAGCAAATTATTTCAGAGAAAATTACAAGAACCAGCTGTACTAATTTTGGGTTATCCTTCTGTCCGAACAAATAAAGGAGCTTTGTGGCTACGAAATTATGAGAATTTACATTTAACCTGTTAAAGTAACAAATTTACAGATCACAAGACCCGTGAAACTTTTTCGCGTAGCTGCTTACCTTTTCAAGGTTTGCAAAAGTAGCGGTTGTAATATAGTGAAAACACATTTGACCTTTCATTTTTTAAAGTCATTCAGAATTACTCCATAAAGTTTTAGCTTTTGTAAAGAGCTTGGGAGCTGTGTCTTTAAAAGATCATTTTGCATCACCTTGGTCAACTACATAATCAATGGAGAAACCACTGCTCATGCGGTACACTGGCCGGTCGTGGATTAAAAGGGAACTTGTTAAGAGAGATTGGCGAGTACAAATAACTCATACATACACAAAGAGGCGACATATGTGCAAATTAGCTCACTAATCATGTTGACATTGGGCTTCATCATGTAGTTATTAGTCCAGTTGAGTTAAGGCCTTTGCTGTTATGCGATGCTATGGGGCTAACCGTTCCTCGCAGCGTCTCTTCTATCTCTACAATGTAATTGCATTTTGCCACCTCTTTCACAAAGAAAAAGTTGAATTCGCCTTCTAAGGATAAATGCAACTCGAAGCACTGAAGGCAGCAATAGGAGTTATTTGTGCAATAACTTGGAAGGTAGGCAGCTATCTGGAAAGTTCATTAGTGAAGCAGTGGTCCATAAATTTGTTATACTTTAGGTGGTCCAATGAAATTTTCTCACTGGACAATAGAATAAATCCATTATATCCTTGACGCATAGTTTGTAAAGGTTGTCCGTCGACATTCATTTTCGGGTCAATGTTTCATTGTCTCGCACTAACTACATCGTTATCATTATTATTATATAATTTTCAAGGTAAATTTGCTTTTGGTACAATGGAGGCCCAAGTCACACACAAACATGCACGCCCTGAGAGCCAAACTCACCACCTGAGTCGTGGAAATTAAGAGAGCTCTGCCATATGAGCTAACACTTTGCGTGCATCTTCAAGATCATTTTTAAGAATGATGGTGAAGCTATCGTCATAAAAATATCTAATATTTTCTACAAAACAAGTACTTTTGTTACAATAGGAAGGCCGAAGCTATATATGCACTAATACAAATCAGATCATTTTGCAGTAGTTCCAAAAAATGTTATTTCTGGCTATTGAAACTGTAGAAAATACTATTTTCGGCATTCGAAGCCGTTGGAAATAGGTTACAAACGCCGGAAGAAGACCACCAGAAATAGTTCCGTCGAAAAAAATCCCAAGAACCCTGAGAACCACCGGAAATAACCCACCGGTTTAGACTGCCGAAATTGTTTCATCACTCGCTGCGAATGCACTGATTTGTACTAGTGATGAATGCCTTGGGTATCAAACTCGATCGTAACCTTCAACTTATGAGTGGAAACCCTAGCAAGGTGAGCCAAATCCTTGTAAGGACCTTCCGTCCATGGTAGTTAATTTAGGCACCACAAGGAAGAAGGGAGAACTTACTCTTTAACCATGATTAATGCTCTTCTTGACTCGAGGGTAGGCAACTTAGGGCACCAGCTTATTGATTTAAACCATCGTCTTAGTCTCATATTTGGACGAATTCTCGGCCCCAACTTAGAGATCTTAGTACCAGACACTAATATGGGTTTTATTGGGCTTGTCATGAGCAAAACCATACTCAAATCCCATAAAATGTTGTTTAGTTGGATCATACCTAAAAACACTACTATCTTTTGATGCTTGGACAATAATCCTTGACAGGTTTCGTCGTAAATCATCATAGATCTACCCGACTCCATATATTAATGGCTGTGCGAGTGTCAGCTGAATATGGGTCTATTATTTTGGTATCTAAGCTATTATTTGGTTGCAAAACCCTAAGCTTTATTAGTTTGTTGTGGCATCGGTCAGTGATGTTTAGTCAAACAGACAGCTAATTCCAAGTTTAACGTTTGCTAAGAGACTCCTCTTTGTGTCCTTAGGTAGCGAAGGTATAGTGATATATTTCTAAAGTTTAAGATATTAGCTGCAGTCGACCAACAATGCTCTTTGATCTCTAGTGGTGGATGGTTAAGTTTCATCATGCATTACCGCAGATTATATGTGTAGCGAAGTAATTAGAGAAAAGGTATCATACTCAAGGTATTGACGTGAGAAATTTGACGGTGAGCCAAAAGATTCACTTCTTCCTTGCCTCTATTTACGAGGAATGTATGCTTTTGTGAATTTTCTACTTAAAACTGATGGAGTCGGTCGCCTTCTTGCTGCTCTTCGTGTGATTCTCTTTGTTCGTTCTAAGGCTTGTAAATGAGATAGAAAAAACATGAGAGAGAGAGGGACAAGGTTACTCACAATGGGCTTTCTGGCAAAGAAGTCAAAAAAAGTGTATAATCTCTTTTTCTTTATATTTCTTTGTATATATACATGACTTTTTCATCTTCCGAATTTTACTTTCTAGGCTTTCCTTTTTATAAGTCATTTTTGTTCATTCGGAAGATGCCTAGGACCTTTACAAAAAGTAAAATTAGTTTTTAATAAAGTTTACTTTGTTTCAAAAAATAACTCATGAAATCCGAAAAGACAGCTCTTCTTCCCACATTTCATGGTTGACGTTAGTATTGGGGCCGATAGTGGCCACCAACTACTTGCATCTCCCACTTCGCCACTAGAGTCAACCTTTGATACACTGGTTTTGCCTCCCGCTATTTTGGGGTTTACTAAGTTGTATCATTTATCTAGTTGCAAGTAAATTGTAACTTTTATCTATCATGCGGTTTTTCCACAATCAATGTGTTTTTCCTACATAACACACAACAAAGTATATTTTTTACACTTATACACTAAACGTATCTCAAACCCATGTGGGTTACATATTTAGTAAAAAGTTCTTCTGAGATGCCTTTTGTTAAGGGGTCCACCAACATATCAGTGGTTAGCATATAACATATAGTTATTTCATTTCTTTTGAGCAAATCATGAACATAATGATATTTAACCATTATATGCTTGTGGCTAGTTGGTTATGTATAGCTTCAAATAACGTATGAAGCGACTTATCTAAATGGAACTCGTAGCAAGCATACTGCAAGAAATATACTCAACTTCTTGTATATGCAATGTTGCACAACTTTGTTTCTTGCAAGCCCAAAAAACCGCACCACCTCCAAATAAAAATATTTGACTAGAGGTTGATTTGCTGTTATCTTTACTCCCAACAAAGTCAGCATCTGAGTATCTTATCACTTTCAGTTCATCTACTTGAAAGCAAAGTTTTAAGTCTTTTGTTACTTTAAGATATCTTAGAATCTTTCTCATAGTTATCTAATGCTACCATCAAGTATTACTTTGATATCTACTAACAAGACCAACAACAAAACTAATATCAGGTTTTATACACAATATAGCATACATCAAGTTACTCATAACCTATGCATATGAAATATTAGGCATATCGTATCATTCACTGGGACAACCAACCTTACATAATTTGACCCTTTCATAACATATATAGATGCAGACTTGCATTTACCCATTTTAAACTTCTTGAGGATATAATCAATATATCTCTTCTGACTTAGGCATAAAAGTTTAGATTATCTATCTTGAGAAATCTTTATACTCAGGATATAGGATGCTTCTTCTATATCCTTCATTTCAAACTTTGAGTTTAACCATGACTTGGTTTTGATAATCATTTCATTGTCATTCATAGTCAACAATGTCATCTACATATAATGATAAGATGACAAAGTGAATCATACTGTTACAAATATATACACAGTGATCAAGTTCATTAACCACAAACCCAAGTTCAATATTGACATTTTGAAAAGTCAAATACCATTGACGAGGTGATTGTTTAAGGTCATATGGGGATTTTTTCTACATATATATATATATATAACTCCGCCCATGTAAGGGATCACCCTTGCATTGTCGGTCCTAAGCCCGGATAAAGGAGGAGGGTTGTGTTAGGCTTCCGACAGCCAGCGTAAAACTTCGTCGGATTTCTACAACATGGATTACAAAAATTATGAGCATTGCTTTGGGGCGTCCCCGCCTAGCGACGTGCTGCAGAGCCCGAATGCAGTAAGAAGTAAGCAAGGGCCACTACATTTTCGCCCGAATATCGTAAATTAATTGCAGAGAGGGTTCCCACATCATGGACGGGTGTGGGTAAAGAAGTTAGTCCCGCTACATTGCCGCCCGAATGTAGTGAAAAATTTTCAGAGAGGGTCTCCGCATTTTGATTATGGACGGATGCGGGGGGTAAGGAAGCTAGTCCTAGATAATAAGATTCGTATTGGTTCTTGGAATATCGAAACATTATCGGGTAAGCTAATGGAGGTGGTAGATACTATGATTCGGAGAAAGATTCATATTCTATGTTTACAAGAGACAAAATGGGTTGGAGAAAAAGCAAAGGAGATAGAGGATACAGGTTTTAAATTATGGTACTCAGGTAAAGAAAAGGCCCGAAACGGAGTTGGTATTATCATAAATAAAGATTTAAAGGAGAGTGTAGTAGACATACAACGATATGGTGACCGAATCATGACATTGAAATTAGTGTTAGGAGTAGAGGTTTTGAATATAGTTTGTGCTTACGCACCCCAAGTAGGACTAGAAGATAGTATAAAGACAGTTTTTTGGGAAGAGTTAGATAAGGTGTTTCAAAAGATTCCACAAAGGGAGATGATTTATTTAGGAGGAGATTTAAATGGACATGTCGGTAAAGAGGCATTAGGATATCAAGGGATTCATGGAAACTTTGGTTATGGGGATATAAACGAGAAAGGTAGGGAGATTTTAAATTTTGCTATGTCATTTGATCTCTTTATAGTCAATACAATCTTCAAAAAACGAGATGAACATTTAATTACTTATAAGAGTGGCTTATCACAAACACAAATTGATTACTTTATTTGTAGAAAAAAAGATAGAGCGTGTTGTAAAGATTGTAAGGTAATTCCAGGAGAAAGCTTAACCACCCAACATCGACTTTTAGTTATGGATTTACAAATAAAAAAATGGACAAAGAAGAAAAGAGTGCATCGAGCTATTCGGACTAAATGGTGGAACCTCAAAAGCGAGAAAGAAGATATATTTAAACAAAAAGTCCTTCAAGGAGATGTTTGGAATTATGTTGGCACACCCTCTGATATGTGGAACAATATGGCTATATATATTAGGAAAGTGGCGAAAGATGTGTTAGGGGTATCTAAGGGAGGTGTACCGGCACAAAAAGAAGCTTGGTGGTGGAGTGACGTAGTACAAAACAAAATCAAGGCAAAGAGGGCATGTTACAAATTACATTATGCTAAGAAAACTAGTGAAACTTTAGAAGCTTATAAGAAAGCAAAGAAGGAAGCAAAAAAGGCCGTTAGTGAAGCAAAAGCTAAGATTTGGGAGGACTTATATAAAAAACTCAACTCAAAAGAGGGTGAAAGAGATATTTTTAGGATAGCTAGGGCTAGAGATAAGAAAACTAAAGATCTTAATTATGTTAGATGCATAAAAGACGAGGATGAAAAAATTCTAGTGGCAAATGATGATATAAGAAATAGATGGAAAAACTATTTTTATAATCTTTTTAATGAAAATAAAGATGTTAGTATTAGTTTAGGAGATTTAGCAAGTCAGAAAAGTATATAAACCACAATTTCTACCGACGTATTCAAAAGAATGAAGTAAAAGAGGCTCTTAAACATATGAAGAGTGGGAAATCGGTAGGACCAGATAATATTCCTATAGAAGTTTGGAAAATACTAGGAGAAATAGGAATCACTTGGCTCACAAGACTATTTAATGAAATATGGAAAAACCAAAAGATGCCCGATGAATGGAGAGCAAGTACACTTATACCCGTATATAAGAACAAGGGAGACATTCAAAATTGTGCGAATTATCGAGGTATCAAGTTAATGAGTCATACTATGAAATTATGGGAAAGAATTATCGAACGTAGGTTAAGACAAGTATCAAGTACGACAGAGAACCAATTTGGATTTATGCCAAGTAGATCTACTATTGAAGCGATTCACCTTTTGAGACGTCTTATGGAACATTTTAGAGCAAAAAAGAAAGACCTTCACATGATATTTATTGATCTAGAAAAAGCTTATGATAGGGTACCGAGGGAGGTTCTTTGGAGAACTTTGGAAAAAAGAGGTATCCCATTGACATATATTAACCTTATAAGAGACATGTATGATGGTGCAAAAACATGTGTGAGGACTCATGAAGGAACGACAGACTTCTTTGAAGTTAATATTGGGTTACATCAAGGATCAACTTTAAGTTATACTTATTTATAATGGTGATGGATGAGTTAACAAAACATATTCAAGATGAAGTACCTTGGTGTATGTTATTTGCAGATGACATTGTATTAGTGGAGGAGTCTAAGGAAAAAGTTAATAGAAAATTGGAACTATGGAGAGAAACATTAGAAAACAAAGGCCTCCGACTTAGTAGAACAAAGACAGAATATATGGAATGTAAGTTTGATCATTTGGCTACTTCAGAGGACATAGAAATTAAAATTGGCACACATTGCATTCCCCAAAAGGAAAGTTTTAAATACCTAGGGTCAATTTTTCAAAGTGATGGAAGAATTGATGGAGATGTTACACATAGAATTAATGCTGGTTGGTTAAAATGGAGAGGAGCATCAGGTATTCTTTGTGATAAGAAGATACCATTAAAATTAAAAGGTAAATATTATAGAGCAGCAGTTAGGCCTACCATGTTTTATGGTTCTGAGTGTTGGGCAGTTAATCATCAACATGTACAAAAGATGTCTGTGACAAAAATGAAGATGTTGAGATGGATGAGTGGTCATACAAGAAAAGACCGTATACATAATGAGGTTATTAGAAACAAATTAGGAGTGGCACCAATAGAGGATAAAATGAGAGAACATCGTTTAAGATGGTTTGGACATATAGAAAGAAGATCAAAAGAAGAACCTGTAAGAAGGTTAGAAAAACTAAATTTGGAAAGTATTAAAAGAGGTAGAGGACGACCACAAAAGTGTTGGAAAGAAACAATAAAGAATGATCTAGCTTATTGGGAGTTAACTGCTAACATGGCACACGATAGAGATCTGTGGAAACAATGAATCCATGTAGTCGACCTCGTCTAGTATGGAAAAAGGCTTAGTTGTTGTTTGTTGTTGTTTGTATATATATATATATATGATTTCATCTAAATCTCCATTTAGAAAAACAATTTTTACATCTAACTGATGTAAATCAAATTATAATATGTTGATATCGCTAGGATTATTCTTATTGATGCAAATTTCACAACAGGAGAATATGTCTCAACAAAATTTATCCCTCCTCCTACAAAAAACCCTTTATTAACAACATCGCTTTAAACTTGTCGATTGTTCCATAGATCTTATATTTTTTTAGAACCCATTTAAAACCTATTGGTTTCCTTTCTCTTGGCAAATCAACCAATCTCTAGACTTGGTTTTTCTCAATGGATTTAATTTCTTCATCTATGGGTTTTTCTGAGTCTGAAGATTCAGATGAGTCAATAGCCTACTGATATGTTAAATTATTAGTCAGATTATCTAAATATACTGAATTACACACTTTCTTTATAAGGTAAGTGTGATAATCCTTTAAGTAGGACGGTGTGACCCTAGGTCTTTTATGCCCACTTAAGGTTTTGGTTTGATCAAGAAGATCATTTATAGGTTTAAATGATGATTGTTCTAGATGTATTAGATTATTAACATTCTCATCATCATTTTCAAGAATGTTATTCTTAGTGTCCTCTAAAAATTCAACATCCTTGCTTTCTATGAGTTCATGATCCTTATTATAAAATCGATATCCTTTAGATCCTTTAAGATATTTGATGAATATACATCTAAAGGACTTATCATCTAGTTTTGTCTTTAGACTGATCAAAGATCTTCACATGAGTGACAGATCCCTACCTCCTAATTTTATAGAGAATACAATTTTATATGGTACTTTATTGAGTATATACACAACTATACTTATCGCTTCTCCCAAAAATACTCTTTGCAGAGAAACATCTATTAACATAGACCTTGTCATATTCAATAAGGTCATCTTATATCTCACTACTATACCATTTTGTTGAGGTGTACTAGATATTATATTTTGCTTTGCAATATCAAAGTCTTTCTAGAATTGTAAAAATTCTATAGAGTTTTACTTTCCACCTCTATCCGATAAGACATTGATTGTATGCCGCAATTGATTCCCAACTTCTACTTATATTCTTTGAAGGCTTCAAGTGCCTTAGATTTATTTTCTAAGAGATATATATGTATATCTTGAGTAATCATCGATAAAAGTTATAAAATAATTCTTTTCTCGATGTGATCTTATTCTAAAAGGTCCACATAAATAAGTATAAATAATTTCTAATAGGGTTGTTGCCCTAATCACTTCTTTGGGAAATAATTTTCTAGTAATTTTCTCTTGTATATGAGTTAACTGCTAACATGGCATATGATAGAGATATGTGGAAACAAAAAATCCATGTAGTCGACCCTGTCTAGTATGGGAAAAGGCTTAGTTGTAGTTGTAGTTGTAGCAGTTTTTCTTGTATACATGCCCCGTACTTATTAAAAGTGTTTTAGACAATAAGTTAAAGTTGGTTAATTTTCGCAACTTCTTTACACTTATATGACTCAATCTTATGCCATACATTCACATAAATCACATAGAATCAATATGAGCAGAAGAACTTTCATTTTCATTTATATCAAGTTTGAACAATTCATGCTTAGCATCAAATAAACCAGAAAATGCTATCTTGTTACGCTTTCTCATAGTGACTTTGCCAAGGACAAACCTGACCTCATACCCTTTCTTTAGTAAGGTAGGGACCGATACAAGATTGTGCCTAATAGTGGGCATAATTACTACATTAGTAAGTACAATCGGTATGCCTTGTATAAAAATCCTAAATGACTCAACCCCAAGAACATCAAAAAATATATTATTTTCCATATACACTCGATGCTTGCCAAGTTTGTATTCTTTAAGATCCATTATCCCTCTTTGCTCTTTGAAATATGCTGGGTCACTCCAGAGTAGATCTACCAACTAGTCACCGGGTGGTCCAAATAGAGGCACTTACAAATGATGCAGATTATGTCTTGCTTTTCTGTTGGCCCGTGTCATTGATTGCTTCCATTATTGTTCTTCTTATTTTGGTAGTCTATTTTGTAGTGCATCATCTTGCCACAGTTGAAGCACTTTACCTAAGAAGCAAATTCTTACGATTTCTTAAAGTTTTGATCGCCCTGCCTTTTATTCTTAACAATTTTTTTATTTGGTTTTCTCTTATCCTAGTTATTTTTGGAGCTAGACTATAAGTCATCTTGAGCAATTAGCAACATTTTCATTTTGTTTTTGTTCATATGTTCTTCATCAATTGCTAGTTTTAATGAGAGTTGTGAAAGGATAAAATCTTATCGAAGTCTAAGTGTTATGATTACCATAATCTAAGAAGGGGGTAGACTATTTAGAATCATATATATCTGCATTGGTTCAAGAATGATTAACTTTGGTACAACTAAATCCTTATCCATTACTAATATTTAGTCAACATGTTCAACTACATTATCATCTTCTTTCATTTTATAAGAAGTGTATTTTTGAAGGAGTAGTTGTACATGCAGCTTAGTTGTAGTATCATATTTTGTGGTCAAAGAATCAAATAATTCTTTAGTTGTCTCATATTCCTCAAAAATCATAATCAAGTCATCTTCCATGTAGTTTAACATTATGGTCTTAGTTATAGTATCATCTTTTAGAAATATCTTATACTTTTCCTTTTCTTCATTTGTTGCAACTGAAGTAGGGGGTAATATTGTTTCCTTAAATACATGTAAACACCCTAAATAAATTTTTTCTAAAAACACTCCCAACTTCGAAAGCTGACTTGTCTTAAAAATCTTTTGGCTTTAAAATGAAAATTTTAAATCTTTAAAATAAAGATTTTAAAAGGTTTCAAATTAAAGTTCAAAGGATACTATCCAAAAGATTGGAGTGAATCTGGCAAAAATTAGGGTGACAGTGGGGCCCGCTTCGAGCCAAGATCGAGTTCGCGAAAGACAAGTCAGGAAGCAAGGGAGTAGATCAAGCCAATTCACATCCTCATCCAAGATCAAATCAAGTAGTCAGCCTCAACAAACCCAATCAAATTCAATTAAATCCTAAACTTGATTTGATTGAATTAAACATGAAGCTTAACTGAGTTTGAACCAAATATCTTGACTTCACTAAGCTTTCCTAGTCTTATCTACCCTACATCTTTGGGCTAAACATCAAATGTCATTCTTACCTACCTTGGATTTAAGGGGATGAGCCAACAAAAGGAGCCATATCAACTTGAAGACCGACCAATTGAACTTAGAGGCATTAAGTACCTAACCGATCATGGCTAGGTGTACATGGATCAAGCTCACAACCAACCCACATGGGGCTGGTCCATGTTTGACCAAGGGGGACCACTCCTCCACGTGAAAGTGATGGGCCATGGGTTGGATATGGGCCTTGGGACACCCGCCCCAAAGAAAGGCCTAGAAAGGCCCCCTTGATCTATAAGCTCACTTACAACAAAATTGTTGAGAATTTTAGGACCGTGAAACCTTGTATTAAAAGCTGTGCAAGATTAGGGAAATTTTTGAAACTCTCTATCAACTCTATTTTCCTACAATAGAGCCTATATATTTATCCCATAACTTTGTCTATAGTTGTCTAAAATCAGTTATTCTTTCTTTATTGGAAAGTTAACATTAATAGCTTTCCAACAAAACCAAGTGCACTAAATTTGGAACTTTGAGGACCGAGATACAGCCTTATCTTTGGGTCTTTGTATTTGTGTGATAGAACAATTATGGGTATCTGAGCAGAGACACTTTGTCAAATTAATTTTATATTGTTTCAATCCCAAATTCAAAATCAAAAGGTGTCCTAGAATCTCCACATTTCAAACTATGTCCTGTAAAATTTTTATGAATTTTGGAGGTCTCTAAATCACTCAAAACAATTTGGGAAACAAGTCCTGAAAACAAAATCAGTTTCTGTTTTTCAGAACTTGTTGTTTTTAAACTTGAAAACCAAGTTCTCTAGTCTATTCTTTTCAACAGCCTATTTTCACATGAATTTGAAATATCATCTACTCATTTGGAATCCTTAAAGCGCTTAGGCTGATCCTTGAGCATCGGTTTAAGAAGGCGTAAAGTGAAACGATATCGCTTAGCCACAATCGCAAAGTCAGAATCACAATTTTGCTAGTTTTGGAAACTAGCTGGCACAATCGTGCATGAAGTAGTGTTGAAAGGATTGCTTTAAGTCTCTACATAGGCTTGGAGTGAAAATTTTATATCTACATAATTGGCACACCGGGTGAGACCCGAGTCTTTTGGGATTCCAATTCTTGGTGATTTTTTGAACTCCAATCCTTTAAAATCTTGGTGTTAATACTTCCCTTGTGTATAGGTTTTTACATATCTCAATTATTTAAAACATGTCTAGTTCGGAAGGATCATGTGAAGTGTCAAGTCGGGATTCATGCTCATCAAGTCGATTTTTTAAAAGAATTTCAAAAGAGATTATGAAAAGGGATGTGTTTGCCTCCCTCAAAAGGGAACTAATGAGAAAAATGGAAGAAAATATCACTGCAATAAGCCAAGAGGCTGAGGTAGTAGAATCTTGCTCCTCTCATGGCAAGAAACCCAAGGCTCACAAGAAATCAAATCACTCAAAGAAACCCAAAGAGACCTCTATGTTAGAGGAGGAACGAGAACCCAAATCCTTCACCTTGAAAGATAGAAAAGCCTTACAACAATTGTTGAAAGGCCAAACCAAGGAAAAGAGATCATATGCACTATTAGATTTTCTACCATCCGATGATCAAATCGATAGTGACGATGACTTACCAAATTTCTATCAGTATGACGGAAGTGAGGATCCTAGATCCCACCTTCAACTCTTTTCTTAAAGGGCTTACAAAAAGAAGAAGGAGTCATCAAAATGGGTTTATTGGTTCCCCCTCTCCCTCAAGGGAAATACTTCTAAATGGTTGTTTTCCTATGACTTGAGCCAATTCGCCACCTTCGAGGAGTTGGCAAATTGTTTCATGTAACATTTTTCTCATAACGTGGAAGTCACCCCTACTTTGAACACCTTGAGAGACACCAAACAAACACCTAATGAGGATGCACATGCATTCATCATTAGATGGAGGTCTCTCCTGGGGCAAGTAAGGGAGCCCATCTCTAAAGGATGCAGTGTGATGTTCATCCTTGAAAATTTTAGAAACGATTTAAAAGCTTTTCTCTCCCTTCATGAGATTTCAAATTTCCAATAACTTATAAAAGAGGCTTCCCTCTTCGAATCCAATTTGAAAAAAGGAGTTTACGAAGACTTATGAAAAGGGAGAAATTTTTAAAAAAATCATTTCGAAAAACAAGGGGCATATGGGCCACCCATATCGAACAATAGGGAAAAAACCCAAAAGATTGCAAATGTCCGTATGGAACCAAGCCCGATGAACCTTCTAAAAATTCCAAACGAAAACATGTAAAAATACCTCAAAGGAATTTTGAAAGAAAAGAATTCACTCAATTAGGACAACCCATCACGGAAGTCCTAGACCTCCTTCTAACCCAATGATTGGTCACTCTCCCTACTCTTCCCGAAAGGACACCCCTCAAGGGAAAATTTTTGAATGAATAAATCTTTTGCACTTTTAAATAAAATCAAAGACTTGATTGAGTAAGGAAGGCTCCACGTCACGGAAGAATCGGAGCCCTCTCAAGCGGTCTTAAAGGAACCCTTCCCAAATCATGCAAGCACAAGCGGGAAGGAAAAAGAGGTATGTCATCTCCCACTCAAGGTTCATGGAATGTAGCATGCATTGCATACGATACACGCTACTTGCCACACACCACCTTTTATCGTAATAAAAAAATCCAAGCAAGTAGTGATCTAGGGAGCATTTAGAGTCCCGCCTCTGACTAGAGCCTTAGTAGAGATTTTGTGGTGCTCCGAAGCATCAAAATAGAGCCAAGATAGGAGCGAGCCTTAGGGAAGGTGTGGGCGAGGTAATTAGGTCCGAAAGAATCTATAAACCTCCATATTTAGCTAAGAATCCTAGCAAGAAAGTAGTCGTTTTACCCGGCCCTCCAAAAGTATACATTCCTAATGCATCACATGGCATGGACAAATGTAAAAATATAGTGTTAACCCCTTATGATTTGGAATTTTACCTTTCAAAACTTTCCATAAATATGTCTATCCTAGAGTTGATCCAAACTTCACCTACACATAGACAAGTTTTAGAAGGAATCTTAGAAAGGGTCAAGGTTAACCCATCCATCACTCTTGAGTCCTTATCCTTCTTGGTCTCACCAATATGTGTCAAGGCTCCCATCGTGTTCACGGAGGATGAATTGGAGAGACCATATATGGACCATAACCAAACCTTGCATATAGAGGTGGTTTTTAATCACCACACTTTAGACAAGTATTTGGTCAATGGGAGAGGAGGTGTAAACATCCTTCCGTTGCGCGTAGCCTTTCAAGTAGGAGTTACCATGTCAAGGCTAGAGCCAAGTTCCATCGTTATCACTAGATACGATGGTAATGCATTCCATCCCTTAGGAGCCATAGAATTGCCCATAAAAGTTGGGGATATTCAACACACGAGACTGTTTCATGTCTTAGATATAAACCCCCATTTCAACCTATTACTAGGAAGGCCATGGATTCATAGTCTCCGGGCCGTTCCTTCCACATTTCATAAGTATGAGAAAATCCTGTGGGAAGACCAAGTAGTGGTGATTCTTGGAGAACATCATCCCCAACTTAAGGGAATCCGAAATTTTCCTTGCATATCAAGTCATCCATCCTGTGAAGAGGTCGTGGAGAGGCCCCTTCCATCCTTAGTCAAATTTCTCTTAGTCAACCACCACCCATCCACCTCTTAGGTAAACCCAAAATCATGAAGTCGTCCACCCCTAGGGAAGCCCAAGCCACTCCCAACTTCTCAATCTAGGGTCGTGTGTGTTCTAGGAAAACCAGAACTATCTCTAGCTCCTATCCCCAAGACCCCATCCAAGCCAAGTCGTGTGTACATCCATGACATGGACGACACCATATTCCAAGGTCATCCACTTTATAAAAACTTTTCAAAACTCAAGAAGCCTTGGAATATGATGTTGAGCATGGGATACACACCTTACCAAGGTCTAGGCTCCCAAAGCCAAGGTAGGTTAGAGCTCATCCTACCTACACCTAACCCAAGTCGATATGGATTGTGCTACACTCCATCCATACCCCCTGAGCCACCACCTAAGACCACTTGGGTCAAGGGTACCCTAGAACCCACTAACACCGAAACCTATGGCTTAGACCTCTTGTTTAGAGTTTAATTCATGACATTTTTTTTGTAGGTAAAATGGAAGATCCCTCCTTAGACAAAAATCCAAAAAAATTATATATTTGAAAAAACCAAAAAAAAATTGAAAAACTTTCAAAACCCAAAAATATTTGAAAAACCTAAAAATTCAAAAAAGAAAGTTGTTTATGTTCCTTCTCCTAGTCTTTGTTTGGAAAAAGTCAAAAAAATTGAAAAATTTGAAAATTTCAAAAAGAAAATCTTTTACATTCATCCTTCTAGCATTTGCTTTGAAAAAGACAAAAAAATAAAAAATTCAAAAATTCCAAAAATATTGGCAATGTACAAAGCTCATTTTCGAGTTCTTCCAAGCTTATATATATTCCCAAACCAAAATCGTTCAAGCTTGTCATCCACAACACCATTCTCTTTCCTAGCACTTCCTTAGAAATTAAAGTTTTTGAGAATGATCAAAGCAAGGAGGAAAATCTCCTCATCCATGAGGAAGATCAAGCCTTCGAGCTTTTTGAATTTTATAGAATTCTTGACTGAAAAAAACCTTCAAATTCCATAGGAAAGGATTTTGTAGAAATCAATCTAGGGAGTGAGTCTAACCCAAAATGTGTCAAGATAGGTGCAAGTATGGAGAATGAATTTCAAAATCATGTTTTAGCAAATTGTTTTAATGAAGATCAAGTACGGAGAATGTATTTTGATGGGGCAAAGAATCAACAAGGGGCAGGTATGGGAATCATCCTCATATCCCTTGAAAAGGGAGAAATCCCAATTGTCATTCGACTAGATTTTTCATGCTCAAATAATGTGGTTGAATATGAAGCACTCATACAAGGCCTAAAAATTTTGAAAAATCTAGGGGCATTATGTATTGAAGTCTTTGGAGATTCTATGCTTGTTATAAACCAAGTTTCAAAAATTTGGTAAGTCAAAAATGAAAAACTCATACCATACCACGAATTGGCCACTCAATTGGTTTATTCCTTCAAGTCATGCCCACTCACCCACATAGGTAGAGAGGACAACACCATAGCAGATGCCCTCTCATCCCTAGGTTCATCTCTAAGGGTTGATCCCACCATGGGAATTCGATCCTTAGAAAATTGGCACTCACCCACTCCATCCATCCACGGTTTGGAGATTTGTCAAAATGACCAAAATTCCATGTAAAAACCTTGGTTTCATGACATTAAAAACTTTTTAGAAAATGAAAGATTTCTCAAATTTGTTTCTTCCAAGGATAAATCTTTTATTCGAAAAATTTCAACCCGATATGTGATTTTAGGAGGGATTCTTTACAAAAAGAGTTTTTTCGACATCTTGTTGAGATGTGTAGACCTTAATGAGGCTAAGACTATAATGCATGAGTTCCACGATAGAATGTGGAGGCCATGTCAATTCAAATATGATGGCCATGAAGATACTTAGGGCCAGTTATTTTTGGTCCAACCTTAAGCAAGATTGTCATGATCATGTTAGGAAATATCATCAATGTCAAGTGCATGGATATGCCATTCATATCCCATCGTCCACTTTGCATTCCATTGTAAGCCCATGACCCTTCACCATGTGGGCATTTGACATCATAGGACCCATCTCCCCAATTGCATCGAATGGACATAGGTTCATCTTAGGAGCTACTGAATGTTTTTCTAAATGGGTTGAAGCTACCTCCTTGGCTAATGTCCAAGGACAACATATAGTAGCATTCATTAAGAAAAATATCTTGGCTCGATTTGGAGTTCCAAGGGACCTAGTGTCGGATAATGACACCCCTTTCAAGAATAAGAAGATGGAAAAGTTATGTAATACCTATGGCATAACTCAACACTTTTCATCGCTCTACTCTACCCTTAAGGCAACGGCCAAGCCGAAGCCACAAACAAGACTCTCATAAGCATCATTGAGAAAACCTTAGAGAAGGGTAGGACATAGCACGAGAAGCTTGATGAAGCCTTATGGGCTTATAGAACTTCCATCCGAACACCCACCAATGCCACACCATTCAAGTTGATCTATGGTACAAATGTCATACTTCTCATTCATGCCAAATTGCATTCATTTCATACATCACTTGCACTCGACCTTCCCATAGAGACTTTACAACATGCTAGAATGGTTGAGCTTGATCTGTTAGATGAGAAAAGGCTCTTTGCTATGGATCATGCACATGCATACTGGCAAAGGATAACTCAGCATTATGAAAAGCATATGAAGGCTCGCCACTTCAAAGTGGGAGGCCTTATATTCAAAATCATCCACCATCATGGCCCACATCCACTTAAAAAGTGGCGGCCCAAGTGAGATGATCCCTATGTTGTAAGGTGAATAACTACCAACAATGCATATTAGTTGATTGATGTTGAGGGTAGAAATTTAGTAGACCCTATAAATACCCAATATTTGAAAAAATATCATATCTAGGGCCTATGCTAAATTCTTTCAAAAAGATTTTTAAATGAGTCTCCTTTGAACTTCTTGAAAGAAGGATCAAGATTGATTGTATGGCCGTAAATGAGAGAATCGATGCTTTATGAAAAGTAGAGTTTTCAAAATAATTTGGTAACATTTCAAAAAAAATTGGCTTACAAAATGAAGCCTAGTTCAATATAGCAAAATATTTTCAAATGGTAGATGCTATTACGAAATGGGATGATCTTGGTTGAATCGAGTAGCCAAAGGGATAAGTTTCCCCCCATTTTACTTCTCTACCAAAAAGAAAAATTGGCAAAATTCAAAAGAAAAAGAGAATACAAAAACTCCTTCATAAAGAGGTCTTCCTTTCGAATAGAAAGAGGGAATACAAAAATTCCTCCGAAATAGGTCTTCTCTTTGAATGAGAAAAAGAAAAAAAGAGAGAATACAAAAAAATCCTCCAAAAAGAAAAAAAAGGGAGACCCTCTCTGTTGATAGAAAAGAAAAAGCCAAAGCTCAAAAAGAGCAATTTTTCATCTCTTTACCTTAAACTACGAGACGCTTCAGAAGGAACCGTGGTAACTCTTTCCCAAATCCCTACAGCTTATCCCAATGTTCAAAGGTTTTATCCATAAAAATCCTAAAATAAGAATAAAATCTACTTATTGGGATTTCATTTTGTTTGAGAATTAGACTTTGTTATGTGGGAAATAGAATTTTGAAATATTTTCCAAAATTTCCTACAAAACCTCTGCTAAGTAGTGAGTATTGAAACCCAAATGAGGTGAAATATGAAAAATTGGAAGTCCTTTTGATAGAAACTAAAAGGAGTTCCCTTTTGAAAACAAATTTTGAAAACCCGAAATGTCAAACGACATTGGATTATCTTACTTGGGGCATCCATCCTTCATAGGCTTTTCCTCAAGCTAATCCATCTCCTAAATGAGTCTCTAAACTTCACACTTCATTTGCATCACACATCATATATGCAAACATTCTAAGTCGGCCATGCATGATCATGTTTAGGACTAGCACTCAGCATGGGCCCTTTGGCTAAAATTCCCTCCTCTATTATCCAAGGAACGAGTTTTATGAAATGAAGGATGATTTAAATTATCAAGACAATATGGGAAGTAAATCAAAAAGGGTGTTTTATTCTTTGCCATTATCCAAATGAATTTGGATTAATGCCAAAGAGGGGCATCTGTAAACACTCTAAATAAAATTTTTCTCAAAACACTCCCAACTTCAAAAGCTGACTTGTTTTAAAAATCTTTTGGCTTTAAAATAAAAATTTTAAATCTTTAAAATAAAGATTTTAAAATATTTCAAATTAAAGTTCAAAGGATACAGTCCAGAAGATTGGAGTGAATCTGGTAGAAATTATGGTGATAGTGGGGCCCGCTTTGAGCCAGGATCGAGTTCGCGAAGGACAAGTCGGGAAGCAAAGGAGTAGATCAAGTCAATGCACATCTTCATCCAAGATCAAATCAAGTGGACGGCCTCATCAAACCCAGTCAAATTCAATTAAATCTTAAACTTGATTTGATTGAATTAAACATGAAGCCTAACTGAGTTTGAACCAAATATCTTAACTTCACCAAGCTTTCCTAGTCTTATCTACCCTACATCTTTGGGCTAAACAGCAAATGACATTCTTACTTACCTTGGATTCAAGGGGATGAGCCAACAAAAGGAGCCATATCAACTTGAAGACCGGCCAATTGAACTTGGAGACATCAAGTACCTAACCAATCATGGCTAGGTGCACATGGATCAAGCTCACAACCAGCCTACATGGGGATGGTCCATGTTTGACCAAGGGGGACCACTCCTCTACGTGAAAGTGATGGGTCATGGGTTGGATATGGGCCTTGGGACACCTGCCCCAAAGAAAGGCCTAGAAAGCCCCCCTTGGCCTATAAATAGAGGCCAAGGGAGGCGTGTTCTCCCATCCTTGAAGAGTTAGAAAAATTGCTGCACCTTGGGCTATCTTGTGGGGAATTGTGGGCTACTAGGGAGAGGTTTAGAGAGGAAAGATAGTGCTAGGATCAAGGCAAGTGCTGTCACTTAGGTTTGAGTGATAAAGAAGAATGAAAAGAGGGAAGGTGAGGATAGTGCACCACCATTAGAGGTCGGTTTCTTGAGAATCCGTATAAGTATTGTTCTAACTTTATTCATTTATATCTCTTCTTCACATTCAATTCAAAAGGGATTGTATTAATGGAGCTTTGTCTCCCCCCATGATGTAATAGAAGTAGATGTGCTGAAATTTCTCTATTCTTTACTTATGCACTCTATATGTTTGTGTTCTTCATTCTACCTCTCTATATGCTATAAACACTTTATATCTTTTAATCCCCTCTATGCTTAAGTTGTTAGATATATTTCAATTCATTTTCCTTCAACAATTTAATTTGTTATGTTGTGTTGTTGCACTTTAATTCATGTGAGTTTTACATCATGTATGTTATAAAAACCAGAAAACTGATTTTCAGCATCACTACATATGTTGATTGCTAATTTTTAATTGTGAAACCGCTACTCCAATCACCCCAAAATTTTGCACACTATATCTACACATACAATCCCACTTACAATAAACTTTTCGAGAATTTTAGGGTCCTGAAACCATGTATTAAAAGCTTTACAAGATTAAGGAAATTTCTGAAAACTCTCTATCAACTCTGTTTTCCTACAACAGAGCCTAGGTATTTATCCCATAACTTTGTCTGCAGTTGTCCAAAATCAGTGATTCTTACTTTATTGGAAAGCTAACATTCATATCTTTCCAACAAGATCAAGTGCACTAAATTTGAAACTTTGAGCACCGAGATAGCCCCATCTTTGGGTCTTTATTTTTTTGTGATAGAATAATTTCGGGTATCTGAGCAGAGACACTTTGCAGAATTAATTTTGTATCATCCCAATCCCAACTTCAAAATCAAAAGGTGTCCTAGAATCTCCATATTTCAGGCTCTGTCTTGTAAATTTTCATGAATTTTAGAGGTCTCTAAGTCACTCAAAATAATTTGTGAAACAAGTCTTAAAAACAAAATCAGTTTTTGTTTTTCAGAACTTGTTGTTTTTAAACTTGAAAACCAAGTTCAGTAGTCTATTCTTGTCAAACACCCTATTTTCATGTGAATTTGAAATATTACCTGCTCATTTGGAATCTTTAAAGCGCTTAGGCTGACCCTTAAGCATCGGTTTAAGAAGGCCTAAAGCGAAAAGATCTCGTTTAGCCACAATCGTAAAGTCAGAATCACAATTTTGCTAGTTTTGAAAACTAGCTGGCACGCTCGCACACGAAGTAGTGTTGAAAGGATTGCTTCAAGTCTCTACATAGGCTTGGAGTGAAAATTTCACATCTACAGTATATAATCAACTCCTTCTAAAGTTAAGGCCAGTGGGATTCTTCTCTTCGAAGTTTGGAAATTTATGCCAATTTACTTTTTCGTCTTTGCTAATTCAGACACACAAATTCTAGATGTCATTTTTAATAATTTGGAATATACAACAAGTAGAGAGTTTATACATTTTTAGACAGAAAACATAAAAACATGCATCAGATGAATTGACATATGACATTTCATAAACAATCAACAATAAAAAATAGTCAGACACCTAAATGCAATATCCACAAATTCTAAGTACTCAATTATAAATATTTTCAAGTACTATTGTAGTTTATTTAACATATAGGTACCTTTTTGGAAATATTATAAAACTAGGGAGTAAATATTTCCAAGTATTGTGCTGCAGTTTATTTAGCATATAAGTACCTTTCTAGAAATATTATAAAACTAGGGACAAAACAAGGAAAAAGGTGTTCTCAGTATTTCTCCGAAAGTATAAGGATAAATGAGTATATTTGCATCAAAATATCTGGATATTTTGTTAATTTTGTCCCTTGATATTTCGTAATTTGAATTTTCGTATAGTGGCAAAAAAATAATTTCTCTATAAAACCGTTGCCCTGGGAAGTTTACCACCCGCGGTTTTGCAAAAACCCAGGGGTATGAAAATGGAGGAGAGGGAGGGAGAGAGAGATAAACCGTGAAGAGAGAGAGTCTAAGAGAGGGGCGGGAGGCTACCAATGGTTCTTCGTCATTGGCTTGGCCTGACCTTCACCTCTCCTCTTCTTCTGCTTCCTAGGCTTTGTTCCTCATGTTCTTCTCTTCAGTTATTACAAAGAGGGAGAGAAACAAAGAGAAAAAGGAGAGAAAGTTGTTGACGGTTCTATAGTCGTCGGCCTGGCCTCTCTGTCTCTTCTTCTTTCTCTTCATCTGGCCTCTATGGCATTCAAGCCATATGTATATTTTTAGGTCTGCGACCTACCTAAAGTCGCTTTCGATGGGTGGCTTATGATTGTCATCTGCTTCAATATCACTTCTAATACAACTTTCTTCTTCTCAATTTCCTCTTCTCCCTTTTTTTTATTAGTAAATATTTATGCTGAATTTTTTTTTTCAACATTGATAATGCTTCTCTCTCATCATTTTTTTCAGAAATGGTGTACCTACTAAGGAGTCGTCGAGGGGTTCAAGGAGGCTCTGATACCAGTGATGAAGTCGGTCGCTTTCTTGTTGCTCTTGGTCTTGTTCTCTTTGTTCGTGATGTTGCAGCGGCAATTGAGTGCCTGTAAATGAGATAGGAAAAACAGGAGAGAGAGGGACAAGGTTACCCATAGAAGGTTTTCTCAGGAAGAAGTAAAAAGAAAATATATTATCTCTTTTTATGTATATATATATATATATGGTTTTTTCATCTTCTGAGGTTTTCTCTCTAGGCTTTCTTTTTAAAAGTCATTTTGCTTCATCCGAGAGATGTCTAGGACCTTTTCAAAAAGTAAAATTAATTTTGAATAAATTTTATTTGTTTCAAAAAGCAACTCATGAAATCTGGAAAAAAAGCCCTTCTTCTCATATTTCATGGTTGACATTACCAAGTACTTACAAAAATAAGGTTACAACAACCAACAAGGATAGGGTACTAGCAAGATGAGTATATCTATCGATAGGTGAAGGGGCTTACTCTTGACTCTTTCCTTCCTATTCTTCTCACTCTTCCAATGGAATTTTTATCAATGCCTAATGAAGATCCTCCTTTTCATATTTTATAAAGTTAATAGAAGTGCTTGTGCTTGAAATGTCTTCTTAGCTGTAATGCCTAGATTGTGGTTCTTGGGAGGCCTCTTTTGTTCTCTGATATCTTTTGACGTTGGATGTACTCTGTTGTTGTTTGCAACATTCCATTTAACTGCAATTTGCAAAGTTTAAAAATTTAGTTTTTTGTCTTTTTTCTTATAGGGCCATGTTGTTAGGGTGACTGCATGATTTGGTCCCTCATGTTTCTCTCTTTCATTTTTTCTTGAATTTTTTGTTGTGACTAATGTGTTGTTCTTTGCCCAATATCTAAGCTATTTTGCAAGGATGCTAGGTGTCTATGGTGAAGTAGGTTGGCTAATTGAAAGCTCTTTTCTCTTTCAATGAGAAAATAGGAGTGACGAGACAAGACCTAATGGGAAAATGTAGGGAAGAGATAAGATTTTCCCCTAAAAGGAGTGATGAAGTATGAAGGAGCTTATTAGGAGGGTCAAACTAGATGACAATTGCTATGAGCTTGTCCTAGTTTAAATGTTCTATAACCTTGGGTGATCAGTTCATATTGTCACACAAAGATGAGACACTTATAGGACCAATGAGATAAGATGACAAAGCTGAAGATACCATACGAGAAGATAGATTCTCGAAAGGTAGTGGTTTCGAGAGTAGGTGTTGACTAAAAGAGGAAATTCTTAAAGATATTGGACTATTGAAAAAAGTGAAACAAGGAGGGTCATTAAGATTGAACCCACCATTCTCAATAGGATGATGGCTGACTCGAGAGGAAGCTATAACTACGTCCATTTTTCATGAATTAGTGACTGGACAAATGATGGTTGTTGAGGTTAATATCATCAGGCTCAATGAGTTCATATTGAATCAACTGAATTGAGGTATCTTGTGGTAGATCAATGAGATTGAGAGAATTGTGAATAAGCAGCTTTGAGGTAATACCCCTAAATATAGATGTATAGGTAGGTTCAACTCAGTGGATGCATCATCAGAATCCATCTTTGCATCTAGAGAAACAACCTCATGAGTTGAGAAGGCTATATTTTGACTTCACGTCATGCTAGGATCGAGGAGACTCTCGAGTCTGTGCATGATCACTAGTGGAGGCACTATAGTGTGTTGAGTATGTGTATGACTAATAGTGGATGGTGAAAAGGCCATAAACTTAGATGTTTTATGGTTGGCTCTAGATTCTACAAATGGTGAAAGTGAAAGCAATGGTAATGGCAACATCTGAGATAAAGGGAGTGGTAATGAAATAGCTATAGGGGACAATGTTTCTAGGAATAGGCCCTCAATCATTAGAGGTGAAGATACAAATGGTAGAGACTTAAGGAGAGATTTTTTATAGAAACATCCTTGCAAGGTATTAGGTGGATAATATGAAGGTGGGATAGGAAACACTGGTGAAGATGCATGGGCAAGTGAGTAGGAAAAGTTGCTACTCTCAAGGAATGGAGGGATGGACCCCCTAGATCGAGTATCCAAAGTTAACCACAGAGGAATGAATCTCCGTTAGTGAGTACCTAAGAGGAACATGCTGACGTTCATAGGGCTCTAAAGGTGGGCTATTAAGTAGAGAAGATGCTTGAGAGGTGAATGAAGTGAAAGATCCTAGCTGGGGCTGAGTAGGAGTTAAGGAAATTGATGAGATGGATGAGACTAAATGTGTGATTGTAGAAGGAACCTTTGTTGGTAGGTCCTTGAGAACTAGTTTCTTATCAACTTGGCTTCTTTTCTAACTTGGTTAATTTATGGTCTTTTCATAAAGGACCAATAGAGTAGAGGTTACAAAGTTGTCCCAATATATAGGTGTATCACATTTTTCTATAATGAGGTTTGAAACAACTATGACTCTTGTAGGGCATTTGATGATTATAGAAAAAAAAGGAGTTGGACACTACCCCATTCTTATTCTTCACCCTATAGAGTCAATCTCTAAATTCATCTTTCTCTTCATGACTGAGGTAATGTTTTATGATTCTCTTTGCTTCTTTCTCATAATCTTCTAACTCATTCCAAGTATCGCTTTTAGTTTGTTATTTTACTTCAAAGGAATACTAGCATTTCTAACTTTTCATGATCCATGCTACTTGAAGGTTACAAATCATTAAAGTTATATGTTTCCCTAGACCACCTATTAACTCAGTCATGTGAAGCCATGCTTACAACTTAGACTAGTTCTTAAACAAGCCTAAAAATGTTAAGTGCTTGCATGTGTAAGTGATGTATACAATAAAATATATATCTATTGAGTGTGCACGTGTGTGTGCACATTAGTGTAAGTTTATGTGCATATGAGGTAGATATGGTGCTCTACACCATGTGGGTAGTGTGTAGAAATTCTAACTATGATACTAATCAAATGAAAGTTAATTTAGATTTACACTAAACATACAATTTTGGTAAACTCGTCGAGGTCCTACCGGGTATACCAAAAGAAAATTTTATACAAATTTTCAATCTTATAGGACCTCGACTCGCAGTATGCTCCTTTTGAATGGAAAATGGATGAGAGAGGATTAAGAGATCAAATCTGAGAAAAATAATACCTCTTAATGCTCTCTTTTTGTGCAATATAGGCATGTTTGAGTTCTTTTTGCCAAAATTCTTCTTACTTCATCAAGGAAGGATCAACTTCCTGCACTATTGAAACCGATTGTCTTAATAAATCTACATTCTTTGGATTTAGGTGTTTAGTGAGCTTCACATGAGACTTGCTGAAGAAGTATGCTTTATGGATTGGAGGCGGTGGGTTGTTTGGTTTGTCTTTGGAAATGGGTTTTATATGGATGGAGTTGGGATCAAATTTGGTTAAACTAGATGGATGAAGTTTGAAGCTTGGTTGGATTTGATTAGATCATATCGGGCTTTAAGTCATGGGACCGAGCAGGATCCAACTTGGAAGGAATTTGGACTATGAACCTCAGAACTGGTTGGGAACTCGAGTTTAGTTAAACCTAGTTGGATCCAATTTGAGATTGGATTTTAAGCTGCATTGGTTTCAATTTAGAATGGGTTTGGTTTGGAGGGAATCGTGAGATTTAGATGGCTAAGTCGGATTGGATCTAGGAGGGGACCCAACTCAAATAGTTTTCTTTGGATCGGTTCAAGATGGGTTATATCTAGATGAGATTGGGTCTCACTTAGGTCAAATAGATCATATAGGGTGTCAGTGGATCCCATTCACTTTTAAGGGATTTAGGCACAATTGTGGGAAACGATGAGAGGAAGAGAAAGAGAAACTTAGAAAGGAGAGGGAGGGAGGGGCAATAGTCAAGGTCCTTTCAAACAATGATGGAGATGCCAACAACTGTTGATGGCTAGCTATTCCAATGGGCATGTGGCGAGTTGTGATAGAGATCAACTTACGACAATGGAGTAAACTCTTTTTCTTTTCATTTTATGTTCCAATTTGCACATTGTGAAGAAATAGTGGAGCAAGGATAGACTGGCAGTTTTGATAGTAGTGGTTGCTGGAAAGCAAAAGAAGGGAGAGGCATTGTTGTGGTTGCTAGTGGAAGTGGTGCGAATGCAAGGTCTCAAATGGAAGTATGGGTGGTAATGGTTAAGGAGAGCAACATGCAGTCAAATGGGCCTTCCCCTCTTCAATGGGTCTCGAACGCACTCGCATGCATAGAGAGATGTTGCAACTTCTATGAGAGAGGGAGAGAGAGAGAGAGAGAGAGAGAGAGATAATTGCGATTCTATGAGGGTGGAAGAGAGAGAAAAATTAGAGAGATGGTTGTCTTTGTGTTCAAGAGAGAGATGGTGATCTTTGTGTTCAGTAGAGAGAGAGGGAATGATGGTCCCTTCTTTCTTGCCTCTATTTACAAGGAATGCACTTGATATGCTTTTAAGGATTTTCTACTGGTCACAAGATTACAACACCCAATAAGGGTAGGGTATCGGCAAGATAAGTATCAGCTACTATATCTATCGATAGGTAAAGGGGCACACTCTCCACTCTTTCCTTCCTATTATTTTCATTCTCTAACTTTATAGTATTTTTTCATGGAATTTTGATCAATGCCTCATGAAGGGCCTCCTTACCCTCTTTTATAATGAGTGTTTGTGTTTGAGTTGTCTTTTTAATCCGAATGCTTATACAGTGGTTCTTAGAAGGTCTCTTTTGTTCTTGATGTCTTTTGATGATAAACCTACTTTTTTGTTGTTTGCAACATCCCTATTAACTATAATTTGTAGTCTAAAAATTTGGTCTTTTTTACTTTTTTTTATCTTTCTTCTTGCTGGCCATGTTGTTGTGGTGACTACAACATGAGATCCCTGAGTTTTTCCCTTTAATTTCTTCTTGAATTTTTCCTTGTGACTAATATGTTGTTCTTTGCTTAGTATAGAAGCTATTTTGCAGCATGCTTGGTGGCTATTGTGAGATAGGTTGACTAGTTGAAAGATCTTTTCTCTTTCAACTAAAGAAGGATCTCCTTGTAGCTTGTGTTAGCATATTTCTCTTTTTTATATACTTCTTGTACCAAGAGATCTTGTTTTATGAAGGCTTTGGAAATCTCCACCCTTGTTGCAGAAAATCCTCCTTCAAATTAAGACTCCATCTTTTCTCCAAATAATAAATGTCTTCTATCTGTTTCTTTTTTTCATTTCTCCATGTATGATAGTCATTAAGGCCTATGTATTGGATGTGGTACCTTTCACTTATTTGTTGTCACTATATTTTGCTTTTTCTTGGGTTAATCTTTGCCCTTATTTTTCTATGTATCAAAGGTGGTTGTTGTCCATAAGAGAGTCTGTCCAAAGTCTTTTATATTTATTATAGGTGACATGAAGCTTGTAATTGTATTTTTTTATTTGTATGTAGAATAGATGTTTTCTTGATGATTATCTTAGAAACAACTAATAAGATACATTATCTCTACTTTCATAAAAAGTTTTATATTAATTATCGCCAACGTGAGGATGGCTTAGACCTCTTATTGTTAAATGACTTACACTACAACAACGTGAGGATGGTAATAAAAAAATTTGTCGCCAATCCCTTGATAACCAAGTTAGAAATTGATCAGCAATGACTTAGCAATCAAATTTTTTTTGTGTGTATTTGTGGTTAAATTGCATGGAATCTGTTGTTCTCTTGAGAAACCATTGTAAAGTCCTTGCTATGCTCACTATGATAGGTAACTTTCCATTGCTAAACAATAATGAATTTTTTTATTATCAATCCTTTGTTAATTAACAAGGGAATGTCCCTATCTAATCAAGTTTTCATCGTGAATCCCTTGCTCCCTTGTCACTATTTTGTGACCTATATCAAAAAATTCAGATGAAAATAACATACATATAATAGTCCAAATATAAAAAATTGTCTCAAGTTCTAAACTATTGGATGAATGATAAGACACTACTATATGATATATGCAGCTATAGAAACATACCAGGTAATTTCTTTGATTTTCTTAAAAAAGGCAATAGCATGTTGAAATATAAATCAGCTAGCCTCACTATCTATACAAGTCTAAACAATTGTCAAGAAGTGAGAGTTACAACTATTGATCTATCATGACAGAAACCAAAAACAAAACAACTACTTAACTATGCATGCATTAACGGATAAAATAACATATTGGACTAGATATACAAATTGACAGAGGCTCAAATAAGTCACTCCTAGATCCGGTGCATATTGAATGAAAAAGGACTTTATGTTAGTTAAATCTATTAATCAGCCATCAAACTCCTCCAAATCCCTTACTTAACTTTCACTTCAATTATACGAACCAAAAAAAACTATGTAGTTATAGAAAATCTAAGAAAAGAAATAAACATACTATAATGCCTCCTTTCAACACTTAACATACTTTTAATAGATATGTAATTATAAAAAAAGAAATAGACACAGTGAAGGAATCCTTCTTAAAGGTGATTCTTGGAGAGTGTTCAACAAGAGACACCAAAAAATCATTGAGCACAAAGGCTTTTGCTACATGACCTACATTTTTTAAATATTTTCTAGATAAAAATAGCTAGGACAAAACTGAGCTTGTAAAAGACTAGATAGAAATTGATCTTAAACAAGTGAATCCATCATATAGGAATCAATAACCACTAAACACCAAATTAGCAGCACTCTAACACAATGCTATTGCAAACCAAATATGATGCAAATGAGTTGAGCTAGGTGTAGACAAATAAAAAGATTCTAATCTCAAGACTAAATACTAAACCACTATATAACAGCTGAACACATATAAGGTTAAAGACTCATAGATAAACAACCGAATTGACCTAACTGAGAAAGATATAGAATGCAAAAGTTGTCATAGAAAAGACACACTTTGTAACATATATACACATAGTGATAGGATATCTAGAAAGATAAATATACAAAGAGATATGCAAATATAAATTGTGAACACTCAAAAATTTTCAAAAGATATTTTAGAATTTTTGCTTTTTCAAGAAAAATTGTGATTATGGGTCTTTTAAGATTTTTCAATAAAGACACCTTAAACAAACCCATTTCTATTCCAAAATTTTGTAGGAACCTCAAAATAAGGGTACTTTCAACCCAATAAAAAAATTAAATTTTGACAAAATCTAAAAAAATGACTACTCTGCCCTCAAGGCCAAATAAGCGAAGTTTTGTTGTTTTAAATGATTTTCTTCAAAGAAAGAATTGAAAAGTCTAAGATGAGACATCAGAAACCAAACCCACAAAATGTTTGCAAAGTGATCATTTTACCAAATTTCAAAAACATTTGAAATTCAAAAATAAACAATCAAATCCAAAACAAGACCTCAAAAGACTTGTCAAATTGAGGATAATCCAACACCAAGGGACCCTACACCCATCAAAGGGTTAAAGCGGTTTGAACGGTAAAGGACTAGCTCACAAAGCTAAAACATGAAGGTCACTCATGTAAACAACATTGGGAATGCGACTCAATTATTAAATTTCAATGTTGTAAACACCCTAAATCAAAAAAATTCCTAACACCCAATTTCGAAAATTCAAATGATTTAAAACCTTTTTAAATGAAAAGTTCAAATATTTTAAAAATATTTCAAATTAAAGGTTTTAAATTGAAGTTAAAAAGCCCAAATGATTCGTTCAAATGAGGCGAACAGGTGGGGCCCAATTCAATCCAAGATCGAGCTCAAGCTCGAAAGCAAAGGAGAGGATCAAATCAAAAGCACATCTTCATCAACAAATCAAATTAAATGGGCCAACATCAAGGCAGCTCAAGTTGGTTATTAAATCAAATCAAGGATTCGTTTGGATCAAATGCAACCTTGGGACAAGGATTGGCCGGCTTATGCAAATTGAAAATGATTGAGCTTAGGGGTTGATTCCAAAGGTTTATCAAATGTATATCCAGCCCACATATCAACATAAATCAAGAAAAGTAAAAAACAACCATCAAGCAAGGTTGATTAAGGTCTTATACATTTGAGGTATGAGAGCTGCTAGGAAATAGCCTAGAGATGGAAAGGGGAGTGTAGAAGGTAGGCCTTGGTTTGTGAAAGGTCAGTGATCAAGAAAAGGGGAAAGGGTGAAGAAAAGGGGTGGTCGGCTACTACTTTGGAGAACATTTCTTTGTGTAAGTCCAGTAAGTGCTACTCCATTTTATTTCTTATACATCTCTTCTTCAAATTCAATTCAAAAGGGGTTGTATTAATGGAGCTTTGTCTCCCCTCATGATGTAATAGAAGTAGATGTTGCTGAAATTTCCCTTTCTTTAAATATACACTCTATGTGTTTGATTTCTTGATTATACCTCTCTATATTCTATAAACACTCTATATTCTCTAATCTCCTCTATGCTTAAGGTATTAAGTATATTTCCATTCATTTTCCTTCAGCAATTTCAATTTGTGATGTTGGGTTGTTGCTTTTTAATTCGTGTGAATTTGCATCACGTATGATTCTAAAAACCTGAAAACTAGATTTCACCATCTCTACATATGTGGATTGCTTGATTTTTAATTCTCGAACCTCTGCTCTAATTGTTTTGAAACTTTTACACTTATTACACATACACAGGCCCACTTCTAATAAAATTTTCAAGAATTTTAGGACCGTGCAACATCATAATTAAAATTGTGCAAAATCGGAATAGTTTTTGTAAATTGTCTGTCCAATCAGTTTTCTTCAATAGAGTCTAGGTTTTCATCACATAATTTTATTTGTGAGTATCCAAAATTGATAAATTTTGATTTATTAGAAAGTTGACATCCATAGCTTTCCATCAAGATTAAATTCATTAAATTTAGAACTCTGAGCACTGAGATACATGCTCATCTTTGAGTCTTTATATTTTTGTGACAATAGTTTCGGGTGCCTAAGTAGAGATATTTCTGAGATTTAATTTTGCAATAATACAATTCTGAATCATGATCTGAAAGATGATACAGATTCCTCACATCTCAGGCTTTAGCCTGTAAAAATTTGATGATTTTAGGAGATTTGAAAGGTATCCAAAAGGATTCGGGAAACAATTCCTAAAAATAGAATTTTTTGTTTTTCAGAACTTTTTCATTTTGAAACTTGAATCAAGTACACATGTTTTCATTCTCAACACCTCTGCTTTTCACGTGAATTTAGAAGTTTCACCCATTTAGTTGGAATCTCTAAGCACTTAGACCGACCCTTGAGCATCGGTTAAAGAAGGTCTAATGCGAAAAGAGCCCACTTAACCACAATCGGTAGTCGGATTCAGTTTTGCTAGTTTTTAAAAACTAGCTGGCACGCTCCCGCATCAAGTAGAGTTGAGAGTTTTATTCCAAGTCTCTACATAGGCTTGGAGTGAAAATTTCACGTCTACAAATGTCTTAAAAGAAATAGTTTTAAAAAATAAAAATAAAATATTTAAAACTATAAAATACAATCTTACTAGAAAAGATACTAGATCAAGTAGAGTAGAATCTCAGGAGGCTAAACCAAAATCAAGATGGATAGCCCATCTTGATTTTGGTTTGGGCTCACCTCATGTGCATCCCATCTTGATTTTTCTTCATCCATTGAGAGTATGCTTTCTCAGTGGCAAGCCCAAATGAACACAAGTCCTCAACATAATTTTTTTTTTTATGATCACTAACATATTAAGGATCAAATCGGATGCATCATTAATTTCTAAAAAGAAAACTCTACAGATTTCAACATCCTACATAAATCATGTTTGATTCTCGAATTTTCTAGCCCTTGTTTCTAATCGAAATATTCTAAAATTTGGTCTAAATATTGAAGCTTAACATTCAATAAAAATTCTAAAAATTTTGAATACGGTTGAGGCCAAGAATAAAATCATTAAATACCAAACTCAACCCGAAATAGAATTTGTCTGTGTTTAAATTGTCGCGATAGACCTTTGGGAAAACCTGTATAACTTTGTTCGTATACACCCAAAAATCATGAAAATGGTTTCGTTGGAAAGTTAACATCCATAGATTTTTAACTTGAATAATTTTATAAAAATTAAAATCTTATGTGCAGAGATACAAGCCTTTTAGTGAGGCTCTGTATTTCAGTCACATAAACTGTTCTGAATTTCAAAATCACATTCGGTTAGGAATCTTCCCTGATTTAATTCGGATCATCTAAAGAAGCAAATAAATAAATAAAAATATCCAATAAAGCTTCATACATAGATCTTACTTAGATAAAATTTTCAAGATTTTTGAATCCAAAGAAAACCATAAAAAAATTTAAAACTCATCTGTTGGAAAACAAAACCGATTTTGTTTTACATGACTGAAATTGGTTTTTGTCTAGTGAATGATAGACTTATTTTGGAAAATCCATTTTAATTGAAAAATGTTTTGAAGAAATCTCATATCACTAATCACTCTTCTTAAGTGTCTAGACTGACCCTTGAGTGCCGGTTCAAGAAGACCTATGATTCTAAGAACCTACTTGTCTACAATCGCCTAATAGTTAGAAAATCACTTTACAAGTTTAAGTAAACTTGCTGGCATACTCATGCACAATTTTTGTAAATGAAGTTTTAAATTGATACAAGACCGAAAAATTTTATTTACAGAAACATAAATCTAGATAGATTTACAAAGAGATCTACATAGAGAGTTCCAGACAGAGATCTAAACCTAGACATACAGAGAGATGGATAGGTATACATATCTAGAGAGAAAGAGAGAGGCCTATACGGAGATATACCCACTCACCAAGCTTAACTAGATTCATTCCCCAACTCCAGCAACTCCAATGGCTGACCTTGAGACGGTGTGAGCACATGCTATCAAGGTATAGAAAACAATAAAAATTTGAAGATGGAGAATGTTGAAGTTTTTCTATGATTTAGGATAAAAGAAAATAAGGAATATTAAGGTTTTTAATGTTTTTATCATTTTAACCTTGGAAACGGGATGGTGAGGGTTTTTTCTCTCGCAAATAAGTGTAATGAGAATTTTGTCACCCTTCTCTATCCTTCGTCAACTTAACAAGGGAAACCTTTCCCTCACTATTCCTTCAAAAATAAGCAGTTTTCCCTTGCAAAATTTTCTTGGTATTCGGCTAATTTCTCATTGTGTTGCTATTTGATGATGTTCTCCTTCTATCCACTAAGAAACTTGAGCATGAATGATTCACCTTTGTTGAGGACTACCTCTAGTGGTTGTATACTCATGTAAGACGGGTCTTCACCGTCCCTATGGTGGTTGTGAGAAACGAATGAGAAGGTGTTATCTTTCATCAATATGTCAAAGACTAGCATTTTCTTTTCAAGGAACACCCATACTAAAGTAAAAGCAATGATTTCAACATACACAAGTTTCTAGGAGTGCTATTATGGAGAAATATTTTAACTGTTATTTATCCATTTTCTTTCATAACCGCAACAATGCATTTGAACTATGGCATCTGCTAAGTCTAACGTCCACCCAAAACATTAGTTTGCTGGTAGGGCTCTCTAACGTCCACTCACAGGTGGTGAGTTCGATTCTTAAGGGGTTACATGTGTGTTTGTTAGGTCTCAGCCTCTCGTTGCAACAAATCACGATGCGCTAAGGGTGTTAACTCACCTCATGATTCTCTACCTTACGGTTGTGAGTTTGATTCCTAGAAAATGCATACCAAACTTCTCCTTCATGCTCTAACAAGAAAACGTCATCAATCAATATTCTAGTGAGGGTGTTAGCCTAACTTGACAGGATTCTCCACTCCGAAAGTTACACGTATCAGTTCGATTCCTGAGGCACATATATGCACGGAGTTCACCAATGCATGTTTCCATTCCACATCTCGAGTTCGAATCTTGTGAATGGAGCAAATCGGTGAGCTTTGCCCTTAGAATGTGCTGACCCGGTTCCTTTCGGCTTAAGAATGCGCCGGTGGTGTATATAGAAAAAAGGAAACCATGGGTCAGGTTTCGTGTCCGCGTCTGCCAACACGGTCCGAAACGATAAAAAATCAGACTGTTGAATTAGCATTTGAAGGTCCAATGTCAGGTTAGTACAGCTCGTCCCAACTCCTAAACCACAACTAATAACTGATCATGATTAACAAAATTACTAAAAAAATTAATGATGGAAGACACGTTTAACCTTTCTGATGGCTAGAAGTTTTGCCGTCACGTCCTCCCATTTACCATCTGTCCACCCGACAGTTCTAACTTCCATTCTCGTTTAACCCGACAAAAGAAAGGTTTAGATACACCCACGTGGCGAAACGGGACTCCATCATTGGTGGTCAACATGAGTTCATTTCTGTCCGCGCCTTTTAAGGTCCCAGCGGTCGCAGTCTCCCTCCATTTGTAACCCTTTTTCTGTCGTCGGCTTCTCGTCTTCCTTCTCTGCGACCTCGGCAAGGGTTAGGGTTAGGGTTAGGGTTAGGATTAGGGGTTTCCGCAGAGAAGGATGGACCATATATATCTTTCTCTCTCTCTCGACTGATCCATTGATCTGATTGATATCGTTTTGTGCCTTCGATTTCGGTGACGAACAAGAGGGAAAGGGGAATTTACGGAAAAGGATACTGTTTCTGTCTGTCTCTGTCTCTCTCTCTCTCTTGATAGAAATTGTCTTCATTTATTCGGTGAACGACGAAGAGGAAAAGAGGCCAATTGTGTGAAGGAGGGAAGGAAATGAAGGAATATATGTGCGTGGATTTGTTCGAGCCGCGAGCGCTCATGGAAGCCGAGTCATCATCGCCGGCACTGAATTTCTCCTTCGCGTTCAACGATCCGAATTTCTCAGATCGTGCGTTGAGGATTGAGATCATTGGGTGTGCGCCGGAGAGCAGAGAGGACGAGGTCGGGTACCTGAGCATCACGGACTGGGCGCGGCATCGGAAGCGGAGGGAGGATATCAAGCGCGGGATAGGTATGCTCTGCGTTGAATTGACTCTCCGAGAGGGATTAGTTTTCCTGTTTTTCGTTAATTTTCCTTTTTTTGTGGGCCTCGATTTTATTCGATTAGCTTTTTTGTTTATTGGGTACACCGCTGGCCCTGTTCTCTGTTTTTTCATTTCCCAGTCATTTTTCGGTGATTCTGTTCAACTGTTTCCTCTTTATTCCTTGTTTCGATTTTATACCTCGACGAGGATGTCGAGATATGATATCCGTGGAGATTGACGATGTAATGATGTTTGGTTTATTAGAACTCCTGGAGAGAACCTTCTTAAGGGCATAGTGGGTGATAACATAGGGATTTTAAAACACTTCTGTTTGTGTATGGCGAGGTTTTTCGTAAGCATGCAGTGTGTTGTACGGAATTTGAATAATTATGTTTCTTGTGTATGCTGATGTGCTGTATGCTGTTCTTTTGATGTGTTCGATAATTCTTTTACTTGATTGTGTGTTACTACTCGTTCTTTTAATTGTAGAAGTGTCAATTCTTGGTAGTGAAGTGTTCCTCTTTACGAAAACGTTAATTTATTTGACTCAAAGGATTCTCATCAGTTGTTTCTCTTACTGTTCGGCAATGTAAGTGTATTATAACCTTTGTTTGCGTGCCATTTTTCGGGGTAGTGTTCTGCAATCTTAACTTTCCATTTGAGTCATTAATCCTAATGGGAATGATAGGATGATTCTTATCAGCTTCATGTGCGATCATTTTTTAATTGGTCCTTTTTATGAGGTAAGAGAAATGTGGTTGACCATGTGCCGCAAAAAAATCGTAGAAGAAAGAGCTCTTATGTGACTTTGACTAACTCAGAAGTGCTATTAACCTTGCCTCCATCGAGCAATTGGACTTCTTCTAGCTCTGTCTGCATATAATGGAATGAGAAACTTGTTACTGTTCGGCAGTCCAATGCGTTTCTGTAGCACTTGTGCGGTGACAAACTCACCCAGGATAATGAAAGTCTGGCTTTGCACATGCCATGTAGGATATTGTCAACTCAGGTCATTGTTTGAATGTTTGTGCGGTCAAATCATCCCAATCTGGTCTGAGTCTTGAAAGTTATCTATTTAAGCTAGGTAATAGCAGGTTTTAGGTTGCAGTGACTGATGTAATGGTCGCTATTCTTGTATGTGTATTTTATTTTATAACTGAGGTTAGGTTTCCTATTCTTGATTGTCTAACAGTTCTAGATGTAATTTCTTTTTCATACATTTCTTCGCTCCTTTCTGTGTGTGCAAAATGTTGATCATAATGTTAGGTTTTTATTTGTTCATCTGCAGATTTAACCCTCCACCATGAGGAGTCAGATTTAGTTAATCAACCAGATATTGAAGATGGTGAGGCATTTGAAGATGAAGACGAGGAGAGTGTACCAATGATTGAAGAATCTCCTTCCGGAGGTACTGCAACTACTCTGAAAATTTGTGAGATGGGCATGGCACTTGTGTTGGTTAGATAAAGGAAATCATTATTTTGTTCTCTTCTATCATATTTTACTTCTCATATTTTTCTTGATCAATATGGCTACATTGGCCATCCTTGTTTTGATTTATCACCAAAAGTTTCAAGTCTGGGGTGCCTAGGGCTACATGGCCTTTCATCTTGGTACTTATCTTAGTAAGAACTGCCTGACACATCAAAAGCTTAAACAGTCAATAGGTAGCATTAAAGCCTGTGAACTGGTAGCTCTCCATATTTCTGTATTATATGCCATGTCATAAAGCTTACCTGTTTCTATTCTGGAAAGTCCATTTGCCTTTGGAGTTCCAGTCTGAAGATTGCTGGAATCCAGATAATATATTTTTTTAGCCCAAGACTTTCATTAATTATGCGACCTCTGCTTGTTCTCTTTCATTTTTGCATCTCTAATCATGAAATAACAGTGGCCCATGGTGTAATTATAAAGTTGTTCCAATATGCTCAACTCTGGGTTCATCTTGTGGGCATTCCTTTATGTTTGACGCAAATTTTCTCAATTTGTCATTAGCAATCAGATGCTTAAGCACTAGGTCGTTTGCTGTATGAATGTTTTGAGATGAACACAATAAAATTTTCAATTAATGCAGCGTGATTGTTTATATAACCCTTTTCTAATAGATACTTCCTTTTATAATCTTATACTGAACAAGGGTATCTATATTCTTAGGTGATGAAGCTTTGCCTGGCAACAGTTTGTCCTGGAGCATGGATTGTTCAACAGTTTTAAGAGTAAAACGAATGCATATTAGTTCTGCAATTTTGGCTGCCAAGAGTCCTTTTTTCTACAAAGTGAGTACTCTGGGTTTTTCAATCTTCTATTTTTATTCTTTGAAATGTAAATTAAGCTTGAATGATCTTGTTTGGTCCTTGAAGCTCTTCTCGAATGGCATGAAAGAATCTGAGCAGCGAGATGTAACAATACAGATCAATGCATCAGGTAACTTCCACAATCTTGTGAATGATTCCCATTTTGGTGCAATTTTCTGTGTATTGTAACAACAAACAACAACAACTAAGCTTTTTCCCATACTAGACGGGGTCGGCTATTTCTGTGTATTGTAACAATTGACCAAATTTTGGATAAGAACAAAGCAGTACATCTAACTATTTATCTCTTTATTTGGTTAGGTATCATATGCTTCCCTACTGTTAGAACGCTCTCATCTAATTTCTGTTGCAGTTCAAATAGTTGGTGAAATTTTATTTGTATTTGCTTACATTATTATTTAGGGTTTTGTCAGATGTCTGAGCTTAATGTGTCTAGGGAGATGCAATTTGCCAATAGGATCCATTGGGCCAAAAATGAGCTGCATGGTGAGTGACTAGGATCCATTGATTCAATTGCTATTACAGTATTACTCTCTAAAACACATCGATATCCTGGATATGACCATATGTTGCCTGGCTTTCTTTTGCACGCATTGACACCAAAAGGATTGATAATCGAAGGTTGTGTTGAATAGGAACTTGCTGGTTACTTGATTGCTTCTATTGTGATTTCAGTGGAAGTGGTCATCCAAGTTATGGTTTCTGGAACCCCTTTGGAAAGTCAGGCTTCATATGACATGAATTGCCATCTTCTTGGGTTATTCCATGCTATGGAGTGTATGTGCCTCATGGTTTTGTTTTCAGATACCATGAAAGGCTCTTTAAGAAGCGAATTATGTTTTTGTTTTGTGGTTTCATTGGCATGGTAGAACATCGCATGCTGGCTAGTTGGTGCTTCCTTGCCTTGGTGACAACAGACTAATGTGTTTCTTTTTTCCCTTCGTCTTGAAAAATTATCAGAGGAAGATGCTGTGATGGAACTCCTCAACTACATGTACAGTGAGAAATTAACAACATCATCTCCTCCTGCAATACTTGACATACTCATGGCTGCAGATAAGTTTGAGGTTGCTTCATGCATGCGCTATTGTAGCACGTTGCTGCGAAGCCTCCCCATGACAACGGAGTCTGCTCTACTATATCTTGAACTTCCTTCAACTGTGCTAATCGCGGATGCAGTCCGGCCCTTGACTGATGCTGCCAAACAATTCCTTGCAAAGCGCTACAAGGACTTGTCTAAGTAAGTGAATTCTGTGATCCTATATCCTGATTGCCATTTTTTTTATATTGATACGCAAGTGTTTGGCAGTTTAGTTCCATAGGCAACAACTTCACAGGTTTCCTGGTGTATTTTTTTGGCACGGTCGATTTATATTGTTCTTAAGAAAAAGTTTAGCTTTGGATCATTTTGAATATGCTCTATTTATATTCCATATTTTAGAGTTCATGAAATGGTGTTTAGCTATCTTTGAGCATTAATTATCGAACTGTTGCATCTTAAAAATTAAATAGTATGGTTATATATCAAATAGAAATCCAAAAATAACAAAGAAGTCATGTGAAACATATTTCTATATTTAGATCTAACATTTGGTGGCAACATTGCGGCACACAAGAGACCAGCTTATGTTGCCGTGGTTTGAGGCCACCGCGTACCAGCTCATTTCCTCGAGAATGACCTCTTATCTTTGTCAAACTTCGACAGAACGCAAGAAGAAATTTTGAAGTTGCCCTTGGCAGGAATTGAGGCAATTTTATCAAGTGATGATCTTCAAGTGGCATCAGAGGATGCAGTCTTTGACTTCATCCTGAAGTGGGCTCTGCTGCAATATCCAAGGATTGAGGAGCGTCGGGAGATTTTAGGATCACGCCTGGGCCGCCTCATCCGTTTCCCCAACATGACCAGCCGAAAGCTGAAGAAAGTCCTGACTTGCAGTGATCTCAATCCAGAACTCACCTCTAAAGTGGTCCTTGATGCACTCTTCTTTAAGGCAGAGACTCCTCATCGCCAACGGCTGCTAGCCTCAGAGGAGTCATCAAACAAGCGGTTCACCGAGCGGGCCTATAGGTATCGTCCGGTTAAGGTGGTTGAGTTCGATGCTCCTCACCAGCAGTGTGTGGTCTACCTAGACCTCAGGCGTGAAGAGTGTGATCTGCTTTTCCCTACCGGCCGGGTTTACTCCCAAGCATTTCACCTGGGTGGGCATGGTTTTTTCCTTTCAGCGCACTGCAACATGGACCAGCAGAGCTCGTTCCACTGCTTTGGCCTTTTCCTTGGCATGCAGGAGAAAGGCTCAGTCAGTGTTGCCATCGACTATGAGTTTGCTGCTAGATCAAAACCTACTTGTGATTTTGGAACCAAGTACAGGGGGAGCTATACATTCACCGGGGGTAAGGCCGTGGGCTATCGGAACCTATTCGGGATCCCATGGAGATCGTTCCTGGCCGATGACAGTCCTTACTTCATCAATGGCACCCTGCACCTTAGGGCAGAGCTCACCGTCAGGCAACAGTAGTAAGGTGTTTGTGTACAGAGTTGGTGATGTGCAACCACCACCAATGGTCTTGGCAGGCTTGGCTTTTGCTCGCTTGTAAAAGGCAAATCTGTTGTACATATGTTGTTGCATGTGGAGTTAAAATCAGTGAGATGAGAGAATTAACTGAAGATGACTAATGAAGTGCCCTAATCTTTTAACGGTCAATGTGTACAATTTGCTATTCCTTTTCCTCTATTTCATGGTCAACTTGTGTCCTTCCTCACTCGAGCCTCAGGGGCTCCGATAGGGGTATTTGATTAGAAGGACTAGATTAAGGCCTCGCAATCAAAAACGAGTTTCAGTTTTGAGTAAATAATAGGGTTGTACAACCTCGTTTTTTACATGTTTACAAGGAGATGGGCTGCAAGAACTTGGTTTGCATTGAGGGTTCTTTAGGCCTAACCTCATAATCAAGCACTCTTTAGAACTTCTTTGGAGGTCATCCGTTCTAATGCTAATAGCGTTTAAACACTTTTTCCTTTGAACTTTTGATCAATTTGGTGTCATGTCGGATACATTGTATCCTTTGTACCTTTCATCAAAGTTCGACGCTGGTCTATGCAACTCTCCAGCTTCATCTTATGTAAGAGTAACTTTCCCCACGAATGGAGCTTCAATTTTCTTTTGTACGGAGAATAAAAATCATTGTGAATTGGTGTGCAAATTTTCGGTTTCAAAAAAACTTCAACTCACGACACAATCTTTATAAATAAAAAAAGAATTAATTAAAAAATAAAGCTTGAAAAGAGAGTACATCCTAAGGTTCCTTAGCAGGTGTAGGCAAGAATGGATTCTTTTCATCAAGAGTCTTCTTGCTTCACTCACAAAAGGATCACACTATTTCTCTAGCAACCCACAACTCCAAACTCGATCTAACACATAATATTGAACTATCTCGAATCCGACCATAAAGAAAGAAGAAGAAAAAAAGAGGAAAGGAAGAAGGGAGCAAATTCGAAGAGGATTTCAATGATTTTTAAGAGATGTGTCATTGATTAATGTATTTTTTACCATTTCTTTGATTTTGTTTTTGGTTGGAATCAAAATAAAAGAAATGTCTAGTTCCTAGCTCTAGTCGCGTCTCTCTATTGGTAGAGGATGTGGCTGAGTTGCGAGTCTTCTATTTGGGAGAAATGGTTGAGTCATGTCTCTTTTTGTTTCATGTGATATTCGTAAAAATATATTTGTATATTTCTTTATTTTCTTCTTCTTGATTCTTATCGTTCATCTTCTTCTTCTTTTTCTCATTATTAATTTCGTTTTTAAGTTTTGTTTTCTTGTTGTTGATTCTTCTTTTATTCTTTTTTCTTGTTTTTTTCTCCAATGAAACTCATAAGAATATGCGTTGTCTAGCTTTTAAATAAAAGATAAAGTTTGTCTCCTTATATATATATATATATATATATATATATATATATATATATATATATATATATATATATATATATATATATATATATAGAGAGAGAGAGAGAGAGAGGAGGGGGGGGGAGGGTGGAAGTCTAATATGGTTGTCATCTTACATGCTTGTTGAATCTTTACAAATTTTAAGTATCTAACAAAAGAGATAACCATTGAGATTAAAAAGTAAAAGGTACACGTGTACTTTTTATGTGTTGTGTAGGTATATCATATAATGTTATATCAAGATTGATATATACACTCCTGTTACTATAGACACACCTCTTTTTTACTATTTTCTCAAAATACCCTTGGTCATTTTCAGTAATTATGAAAATGCCCTTCCTACTAAAAACAGAACACTTTGTCCTCTTACGTGAATCATTTTTTTAGCTCCCATTTTTAGCTATTTTTTTTATCATTCTTCACTTTTTACCTCATTTTACCCACGTAGTATTAAATCTACAACCATTTCTAACAAAAGAATGGATTGAAATCTACTGAAACGGTACATTGTTGAACTGATTAGAGAAAGGGGAGAAAGATGAAAATTTTGATTTCTTGAGCCGATTCAGAGAGGGATTTGTCGATTTATTGAGGTACGTTGTTTCATTTTATATCAGTTTTAACAAATATATCACATAATTTCTCATTGAAAAAACCATTGATTTTTTTGTATCATGCATGTTTGAGACGTGCCCAAGGTGCATCTCCTTCAAGTTGATAGCTTGAACCTCATAAATTACTTTTTTCTATGCAGATATTTTGATAGAGCACAAGTACAAGGTTGAAATGTCACCGCTTCATATAGAAGATACAACATGGTATCATATGAAAGATGACCCTATAGATGATAATGAGGAGAAGAAGAAGTTGGTGTTTTACATTACGAGGAGGATACATCATGAGATTGTTATTATCGACAATGAAGATGAGGGATCTCCTGATATGCCGGTACTACTCCCTAACTTTGAAGATCATATTGCATATAAGATTTAGGAGGAATGGGTATTTATAATTTTAGTGTAATTTTATATTCAATATCAATACTCTCTATTCTCATTGACTATGTAAATGTATATTTGCAGACAATACAGAAAGTGATAACAAGCCACACATGATATATTATGGGCAAATGCTAGTGAATAAAGAGGATGGATATGAGTCCCGAAAAGTAGGTTGAGATTGCTAATAAGAGTGGGTTGATTGGGCAAACGGATTTGTAATATGAAGTGCTAGATCATACATTGTTGACTGTTGTTATCGATCGTTGATAACCAGACACAAACAGCTTCTACATGGTGTGGGGTGAGATAACTATCACACTTCATCATGTCTACGAGATACTTAGTCTTTCAATGGAAGGTCAACTTGTTGCTTTGATACAAAAAATGATGGTTATTTGCAAAGAAGATACTTTGAGTGTTATATTAGAAATGGGCATGAATAAAGTCGTATGTGAGATTAAGTTTAGGGTCGTTAAGTTTGAGGTGCTCTTAACTAATTTTTTTAGAAGGAGAGAGAGTAACAAAAATAAGACCCTATGTTATTTGTTGTAGTAATTAAGATGTATGTTATATAAGGATAAGCCTAGAGATAGAGTGTCAAAGATGCTCGTTAATCTATTGGTATATGATGTTTAGAGGGTTTACAATTACACGTAGGATGCAACTACATTAGCGTATGTGTACAGACAACTAGGAAAAAAACCATGAATAGAAGCACAACTTAGTAGACATACTTTAAGAATGTATACTATTATTATTTTCTATATATAGTTCAACTTTTTTTAGAAATTAACAAGTTATATGTTTTAATTGTAGGCATAGATTTATGAGTACTTTATAGCTTTTAGAGTTGTTATGGGACCAAAATAGCAAGCTGAAGAACCATGAGTAGACCGATGAAGGGAAAGTGTGTGTTACAAGCAATCTCCTATTGATCGACTTACTCAATATCATGAGCAATTGGATTTGACAATGGAAAAATAAATATTTTGAAGCAAGTTGATTGGTTTCTTAATCTTTTAATTAAACATAACATTATATGTTATATTCCTACGTGTTATTTTGTATAATACAAATTGATGGACAATTATATAGTTATGCAAAATATATGGATTGTAATGTATACAAGTTGTTGAGATATCACGAATGCATTCAGTGCATAGATGTTGTGGAGCCTTAAATGTCAAATCACGTAGTTCGTTAGTTTGGCCAGTGTTAAGGCATTTGAGTAGTACTGATAAGACCCTCCATTGCAAAGAGACTTGTGAAGCCCCATGCATATAAAGTACAATATGTCATGTGATGCAACTTGGGAAGCTCAACACTCATATTGTTTTGAGCTTTGAGAATTTTGAATTCCCAATACTTTACCCATACGAGTGTGATGAGGTATACATGGAGTCGTTCATTTAGAGGATGCATCAATTTATTTTATAAGAATTTAGTAGCCAATTACATCATACTCAATGTGTTTTATCTAGGCAATGTGATACATCATTCTACATAAAGGTAAACTGTAGATGAGAATTGTATTCCAAAGCCTATGAAGAGACTTGAAACTCAACTCATAAATATGAGTGCGCGAGCATACCAACAAATTTTATAAAACTTATAAGTTTGATTTTGACTTCTTAGCGAATGTGGACAAGTGAGCTATTTTTGCCGTAGGCCTCAAGGGTCAGCCTAGACGCTTGAAAATCGTTTTAAGATCTGGTATGTTTTGGAAACCAAATTTCAATTCAAGCAAACTTGCAAAATTGTGAGTTTATTTCTTGACCCAAAATCAGTTTCAATTCTGAAAAACAAAAACTAGTTCTGATATTGGACAGCATAACCCCTTAAATATTACATCAAATTGGAGTCAAAGTCTCATTAATTACAACCCTTTTAAATGGAATTGAAAGCTTAAGGGAAGAATTGAAAGAAAAAGGAGAGAATCAACCTTAGAACAGAAGATTGAAGGCATGAAGTGGTGGTTGGCTGCTCCTTGGGGGAAGGGAGCGATCCCTTCCTCTTCTCCTCCTCTCTCTCTCTTTTTCTCTCTTCCTTTCCCTCTCTATTTACTATACTTCTCGCTTTGATTTTTCTCCCTTAAACCAACCCCCTAAAGCCCCTATTTATAGTTTTCAAGGGGAGTCACTAGGGCCTTTCATGGATTAGATCTTTGTGTTTTAATGCAATACCCGATTTGTGTTTTGAAACCAAATTTCTTTTATTAAAATCATCATTTACATACATAATGTTTGAAAATTATAAAATAATATTATATATACAACACAAACCAAAAATGTCATGCATCATCACCATTGTCATAATCAATCAGGGCATTGCTCATACATCTCTATGAGGCCCAACAACATAAGGTCATCCGACAATGCTCGTGGCACAAGCTTTGAATGTCTAAAGTTGTTACAAGTATCTCATGTATCGCAACAAGATACTTGTATAAGAAATTAAGTGGAATAAAGTTAGTATATGGGGTTAAAAAAATAAAATTGAAAATGTTACTAATAGAAATACAATAATTTGTTTATGTAAACATCCTAAAAATATTTTTTTCAAATAAATCACCTTATATTTGAAAATCCATGATTTGAAAATATTCTCAAAATTTTAATAATTTTTCAGGCATTACTCTGCAAAAGAACATGTTTTGGGAAAATTTTGAAACCTCGAATTTGCAAACCAATGTGGATACTCAAATTTTCAAAAAGAAAGTTCACATATCTATCCAAAACTGAAGCGAAGCCAGAATCAAAAGGAGACATATTTCCCAGAAGAGGATATGGACGGAATCAAAAAGGCAGGCATATCCAAATCAAGCAAAGAGTCAATTCAGGGCCAAACCAAACTCAGCCAAATAGAACTCGATCCAAACCCCAAGCAAGGCCTGATCGGATCTCGAGACAAGTAGGGCTAAAGTCAAGACCCAATCCGGTCAAATCCAATTCAACTCTAAGATGGATCAGATCTCGATGCATTCAAGGCCAAACAAGACAAGGTTCGAGCCAATTCCCAAATCAAAGCAAAACTTGATCTAAATCAAGTCAAAGTTCAAGTCCAAGTCAAAGGACTTCACCCACCTAGCCCGAGGGAGCATGCGACCAAGTCTTGACTAAGGGACGTGCTCGGACAAAGATGTCTAAGTGATTCAGCTAAGACATCTCATCTAGGGCTACAAATTGGGGTCAAGAGTCGAGCTAAGTCAAGATGGTGGACCGATCCAAGCCATAGACCATACCCTAGCTAAGGCACATGGCTCGATCAAGATGAGGAAGGCATGACTCGGGTGCACCATCACATGGGCTGAACCCAAGGCTAAGACCAGCCCACATGTGCTCAAGGGGACCGCTCTCCAGCCCCCCACACCCCAAGTGCAGCCAAAGAAATCCAAAAATTTTCATGGATCTTTGCTATTAAATCTTATATACATAATCATAATCAAATCCTATGCTCTCTGAATTAACAAAATGCATGATTGTCATTCAAATATAAAAATCATGTAAATACAATTACAAATAGACAATAACACCTAGTCATCATCCTCAATATCATGTACAACATCATCTCTTTGTCCTCTCATTTATATATACAAGTCGATACATTTTTTACCATTCCTAATACTTTCATCTCAATAACACTGCTAGGTTGAAAAGACAAGAGACATCTAAGAGCTATCAATCATATGTATTTGTAAAAAAATATAAATAAAATAGAGGATTAATATCTAGTTCAATCTATGAACTACCTAAATAACATAATGAAATATGCATATATTACGCTCACTGCTAGAAAATATCGTGTAGGATGATAGGCATCCTTTACAATGGATTGTTGAGTGTCTAACACTAGTGGAAGAAATATCATTCACTCTATCATAGAAAGGAGTACCAACACTACGTTCCATCAAGTAGCAATAACTAAAACCATATCTAGCATGGACATCCAATACAAACTAGGATAGGGCCCATCTCTCATATATACAATACGTCGAATAAGAGTCTCTACACCACTATTATCTACGAAAATTTGTACATATATGTTATACTTATGTCTCACTTCCTTCAAGCATTCTCTGCGAACTTCATGTCGCAATTCCTCAACTTGTCCTGCAAGTACATCAATGACTATATACCCACAATTTCTATCTCCAATAACTTTTACCCAAACATTTATAAAGAAGCCCATAATACATGGTATTAGCATCTTATATATTAATTTGAAGTCAAGTTGCCTGAAAATATTCTTGCTAACGGTTGAGAGAGGATAACAACTCACAGAAGAGGAATGGATTAACCTAGGAGATACATAGTGTCCTTGACCACATATATGACCATTTGTATGCTCAACCTGTAACAATGTTATACTTCTTCCCAACTAGTCTTACATAATCAATAAGTCGATTATGACTCCTAAATATATCATGTCGCAAATACAAGAGAATAGTCTAGCCCATCACCCTTGTAGTCAACAAATTTATCTTCTACCTCTTTTGTCAACCATTCAACAAATACATCATCTACTACATTGAAATCATTGTTACAAATTAGTCATTGTATGATAAGTACATTGATCAATCGTCTTCTTCTCTAAATTGCTTTCATTATAAGTGTTTTCGTTCGAATTGTTTGTTATTCTGTAATAAAGATATAAATATCAAATATGAGAGAGAACGTTATTCGATTAAAAGAGATGCGGGATAGGTGCATCTCCATCCCAAGGTGGCGCCTAGGCCTTGTCTCACTCTTTAAGGGAGACATGCTTCTGCCGCGTCTTCCTTAAGGAGGGAGACGCGGTTTAGGCACGTCTCTCCATGAGGAAAGCCGCACCTATACTGGGTTTCTCTCCACGATTTCGACACCCGCTTCGATTTTATCCAAAACCGGGAATCATCTCTAAACATTTAAAAAATCAAAAGATTTCAAGCAAAGCAACAAAGAGAATGATCTCATTAAAAACCGACCTTTCAAATTCAAGAAAAATCTATAAATCAGTTGGATTGATCGTCTCCTCAATTTTTTTTTGTTTTCTTGTTTCTTGGTTTATTTTATTTCAAATAGGTTCATAAGTAACTAATTGGTGATAGTTAGTTACAAATAAGTGTATATCACTTCTCAATAAATGAAAATTGATCTTTAGAGGAACAGGGCACGGTGTTTTGAGTATTTATTAAAATTAGGGTATATTTAGTAAAAGGGGTATACATATAGTAATGCCCTATTGTATAATGTAATGCAATAATATAGTATGAAATACACCATATGCAATGTTGTCCGTTAAGAGAGGGAGAAACCTCAAAGGAGGGATGTCAATGGGTGAAACTGAACCCAACCCAATCAAATTCGGCCTGGTTTGGATGGCAAATTTAAATATATCCAGCCCAACAATTGATCGGGTGAGTGCTTCACGGTTAGATTATCAAATAAATTTGGATTTGGTTTCATAGGCAAATATGAATACTAATCCAACTTTGATTGTTAATCAGATCTTTTTTCGATAACCAAACCCAACCAATCTGGCTCAGGTTATCTGAAGTCCGAACCCAAACCCATACCGTTGATATCCGTACCTGAAGGGATGTATTGGGCATTCCGAGTTTGTAAAGGGCTTTGGAGGAAGAAATCTTTGCTCTTGTTTAATTCACGTTGTTAATGCCAATTAGAGATCTTCCATTAGGTGGTTACCAGATCGATCCTCGCTGGCACCATTCAGATATTCTTCCAAGTCACCTGCCAACTCAGTACGGCTTCCTAAAAGTCTATATTAGCTACCAATTTCCATGATCAATTCAAACATCATATGGCCTCCGTGGCATTGCCTTCTTCTATGAGTTCCACCGCCGGGATCTCAAGATCATGATCATGGTTTGGTTCTGGCCTCTACCTTCAATTTTAGGTACTTATTTTCATGATATTTTTTGCCTTCTTGTATGATCCCATTTGTCCATGGATCTCTTTTCTATCATATTATGTACTTGTTCTTTTGTTTTCACTCTTGGCTTTGGAGAAAGCATGAATGCTTCATCTATGGACACCATGTTAGCAGAATACGCATTCAAGGCCCTTGTTCAATGTCACACCGGCATCATCTGTGAGGTTCCATTGCCGGAAAACTTTTCCGGAATCCAAACTTATGCTGTCCGGTTAAGAACAAGGAGTTTTTGGAGCAGGGGTTTTGTGACTCGTGATATTCACATTCCCCCTGGGGTGATAACAATTCCACATGTTAGGAGACAAGCTTTGGTTTACCAAAATCTTGCCAATAGGTCTTCTTTGCCTTGCAATGTGCCTGGCTATACCTTCGTTGCACCTGTTATAGGATTCATAGTATATGACGCAACCAATCTAAGTGCTTCAAACCTGACCCAGCTATCGATCAAGGTGACCAAGTACCCTATCTTTGTCAACTTCTCGAGCTTCACCTCGTGGCGCAGTCTGCATTCGACAGTGAAGTGTGTTTGGTTTGACATACGAGGCTCAGTTCATCTAAGCAACATGGTTGACTCCAACATTTGTTCATCAAAGGGCCAAGGCCACTTCTCTCTTGTCACACCATCGGTTCTGCAGAGCCCGAGCCCGAGCCCAAGCACACCGAGTGTGCCTCAATCAAGTTTAAAGGCACTGAAGGTTGGGGTTGCAAGCGGGCTTCTCAGTCTCTTTTTGCTGGGCGCAATTGGCTTGGTACTCCTAAGATTATTGGTGAAGAAAAACTGGAATTTGGAAATGGAAAAGCAAGCAGAGCAAGAGGAGGCATTGGGCAGTGTTTGGGTAGAGAGGAGTAAAATGCCTTTGGCCATGGGTACCAGGACAGCACCAACTATTGGTGACAGCTATTGATTAAGTTTAGATGAATAAATCATTCATTCAAAAGTTTACAAATTTGAGGCATTAAGCTTTTCATGGTGGGACCTGTTCCCTTTTGCCTATTGCACAGTGTGCATTGGGCATGAGCCTCGTTTTACACACACACACACACACACACACACACACACACACACACACATATATATATATATATATATATATATATATATATATATATATATATATATATATATATATATATATATATATATATATAGAGAGAGAGAGAGAGAGAGAGAGAGAAAGTGAGTGATCCGAAAGTCCTAACACTTTCAAAAACAACATTGTAGTTTTCTGCATTGTACAAGCTCAACTGCCTCTTAATTATTTTTAAGGATAGATTGCTGTATCGATTCATGATAGTTGAAATTTTTCATTAAAAAGGCCTCCAGAGGTTAGGTGAAGTTATAAAAATTGGTCAGCCTTCAACCTTCAACCAAAGTTCGAAGGGGTTGACATCCGTATTGGCTCAGCCAAACTTCACACGGACTTTAGAAGAACACGGCTCAAATGGCACCTCACAGATGCATGCATCCACACACACACATAACGACACACGGTGACATCAACAACATCAAGACTGGTAGGTCGACTCATCTAACTCATGGTTCCAGCTCATGCTCAGTTTGGCTCAATCAAACCAATCAAATGAACATGATTGCTGTTTTAGAGTAACAAAGTATCAATGAGCAGCCCCCTGTTTGGTTCGTTCAGCTCGGAGCCCTAAATTCATCCAGTGCATGCCTTTGGGGCCTTTGGACATGATCTTAACTTTGAAAGAATCGACTAAGTTTGGCTCGTGTAAATTACACGATTATGCCTCAGAATTAATACGCGCATTCTTTGTATTATACACACATCCTTTTTACCATTTTTCCTAAGATTATTTTCAGTAATTATGAAAACAGAAAATGAGGCCTTCTCTCTCCTCATGCGTGAATATGCTTCCGGTCCTCGTTTTCAGCCTTTTTCCTTTCATTCTTCGCTCCTCGACTTATTTCAGTCACCTATTTCTCAATCTATAACTATTTTCAGTATAAGAACGAATCAAATCAATAAAAATAAAAAATAAAATGAAGAATCAAAAGAAAAAGATGAGGATAAAAATGACCAATTCAAAGAGAGATTTGTCGAATTATGTTGTTGATTTGGTATTTGCTTTTTTGTTTTTTAGTTGTTTGATTGATTTTTTATTAATTTCTTGACCGGAATTGAAAATAAAGAATTAGAGCATCCCGACAGAAGCGACGGGACACGAGTCAAGAACATCTCTCCCAACAAGAAAGATGCACTCGAGCCATGTTTCTTTCATTGAGACGCTCTAGTTTTTTATTTTCAATTTTTTCATATGTTTGTTGATTCTATGGTTGTTGTTTTTGTATTATTGAGTTGCGTCTCTTCTTATTGATTTTTTTAGTTTTATTTTTTTTATTTTTTTATTTTTCTTTCTTGTTCTATCTTTTTTTAAATAAAATTCACAAGAATATGTATTGAGTGGTGAAAAAGACAACAATGTTAAGTGAAACCTCGGTCACCTAAACAAAAAGATCCCGCCAAATATACTTTTGCTAAAATTGGGTAGGAAAGAAGAGATTGGGTGGAAAATGAGAGATTGGATGAGAGAGGCGAGTTGGTGGAATAGGATGGGAGAGAAGAGATCGGGTGAGAGAGGTGAGAGAAATGTTGAGATGGAACATGAGAGAAACCCGTATTCGTAATTTTAGTATTTAGTGGAAAAGAAGGTGTGTGGATAGTTAAAGAGGTATGCATATAATAATGCTCTTAAACTTAGTTAAAGAGATCATGAAAGCCAGGCATCTCGAAGTTCCCATTAAAGCCAACTTTAATCGTATAAAAAGGACAAGAAATATCACGAGCAAAAAAATGACACAAAGACATGGTCTTGCTTGAGGGTATGGTACAATATAGACGGATAAAGAATCCATGTAGCTGACTCTACTTGGTGTGAGACAAGGCTTTGTTTTGGTTGGTTTGCTTCTATACAACGTTAGAAAGCCACATGAACTCCACAAGGATTTGGGCATGACCGGAAAAGGATAAAAGTTCACCTGTAAACCAATTCCTATAGCCATCAAATGGCTGGCCAAGGTTCTAGGGGATAAAAATAATAATTGTACAAAAAAGACATCTGTGGCTCTCTAGTTTCTCAGAATCAGAACCTTCAATGTGTATACAAGCCTGAAATTCTGAGAATATGAGGCGTCATCTTGTGGATATACCTTTCATTATTTCTTTCATCAGCACAAGCATTTAGCGGACGATTCTGAAATTGTGTCATTTCCGGATATACTTAGGCCTTCCGTTGCTGGTCCATTTCCGACAATGAAAATAGCTCGGTCCATTGCAAATCTTTCAGTTGACTGCCGCATTAGAGTTATGGGACCAATACTCTTTGACGAGCTCCCTAAACAGTGAGCCTTCCCTTTCCATTAGTTTCAATGGCTCATCGAACTCAACAAGTTCCCCTGAAACAAATTTGTTAAGAAGATGATGAAAACTCTGTTGTAAAATTAATACTTGCCTCCATAGTGGAAATGTGAAGCCTATCCTATTAAATAGGTTAGCAAGTTTTCCCAACATATATAAAGGTATTGTACTCAATTACAAGCCTATACGAACCGAGCCTATCCAAGTTTGACATGCTCAACCTTGTCTCACCAGCTATACTAGGTAAGCCCTTGTTAGATACAAGAGATGAGACTACTCAACACCTCGCTGATAAAAGAACAGATGCTCTGAAATGTGTAATAATTTACGAGGAGGGGGTGGATTTCCCTTTTTTCCTTTTAATGATGGGGAATCTCTTTGAGGTAAACACCAGGTGGTGCGGATTCGACTACCGTGCCTTTTATGCCCCACCTGATAAAACTATACATGCCCACTCAATGAGGGTCTGAACTCAGGATTGGTTTACCTTACACCACCCACACAAACGCACCTGCTACTAATTAGTATAATGCGAAAAGACTTACCCATCCCTGATGGAAAGAACCATGGAGCAATCCATAACCGTTGGTATCCGGTGTGCAACAGTGATAACGGTGCAGTCGGCAAACTCGGTCCTTATCGTTTTCTGAAGGATTGGATCTGTTGCATTGTCGATGTATGCGGTTGCCTCGTCTAGCACCAGTATCTTGCTTCTCCTCAGCAACGCTCTACCTAAGCAAAACAACTGCCTTTGGTCCATGCTCCAATTGGATCCATCTTCAGCCACTGCATACACAACTAGGCTATTAATTAAAGCTCTGGTGCTCAAGATTTGAATGCTAACTACCATACTTAGTGCATCAAGCCCATCTTTCTTCTCTTGCAAAGTTTCTCTGAGCTGACATTTACCAAGAACCTACCAAAGACAAGGCAAAGTTCAGTCTCACAAAAAGCATTGATGTCACCAAGAAATCATAAACTGACAAGACTTCCTATTGTAGAGAGAGGGGGACCAAGTCTCACGGATTAGTCCAACATCAAAACTGGAGGCTAATCTGAGTTGGTGAGTGGTGAAACCTTTGTCAATAAGTTTCATAAAGTGGTAGCACATGATAAATCATGGTACATTGTCATGTGAAATATGAAAACAAATTTGAAAAGGATTCAAATATTCTGTGTGAAAGCTTCAAGAACAGCATTTGTCATCAGCCAAAGATGACTTATAGCAAGCAAATTGAATTATTATAGAAAACAAGCGTAATACCTCCCAGATCTCATGATCAGATTGTTGGTGCAGTGGGTCCAGATTGTAACGAACAGTTCCATGGAAAAGAGTTGGATCTTGAGGAATGACACCTAACCTTGATCTTAAATCATGTAGACCAATGGAAGATATGTCAAGACCATCTATAATGATTTTACCCCCAGCGGGCTCAACCAGACGAAACAGTGCACTAATCAATGTTGTCTTCCCACTCCCAGTCCGACCGACAATCCCTATCTTTCGTCCTCCTTGAAATGTACAACTGATCCCCTGAAGTACGAGCGACGTGTTCGGCCTGTATCTGATCTGCGGAGATAAAGTTATTACGAGCAAGTTCACCAATAACATGGGGCTCATTTGTGTTCCTTACAGTAGATGACACTGTTTCTAAGTATTAGTCACAAACAATAGTGCCAGCCTGTCTTATCACCATTTCAACCATGTTCAACGTGAAACAGAACCAAATCGCTACAACAAAAACAAGTTTGAATCTTCAAACTGCTGAAGCAGCAGCATGAAAGCAAAGGTGAAAAACTACCTTGAGGTCCTGAATTTCCACCTTCCCGACATTGGGCAAGTCGATGGGAGGTAGGCTACCTTCTATCACCTCTGGGGCTTCACTAGGTATATGCATGTACTGGTTTATCCGTTCCACAGATATAACATAGTTTGCCAATAAATCCTGCATTGGATCCAACCCAAACTATCATTAGCCAAATATTGAAGGATATGTATCATATACAAGGTACATGTAAGGAATATCGCATTCTTCCTAAGAATTAGAAGTAGCACAGTTCATTTTCGGGAATTAGCGATGCTTCTGAAACATGCAGTTCAAAATCGACTGGGTAAAACACATCACAGGCAGAAAATGTTGTTCAATGCAAGCATAACGAAGGAAAACGCTCAAGTATCTGACGAGCTTACAGAATATCTTGTAAACATCATGAACACCAGTCATACTTGCACTTTGCATGTCCTTCATTATTATACTGAGCATTCAGTACAAGAATTCAACGTTGCCTGCTTTTGCTGGCTGGAGTAGAAAATCATGAAGCTTGCAAACCTAGTTCCTCATGCAACCCTCATTACTTAAAATCTTATAAAATATGACTAGATGATGCAAATATGTGTCTTAGGACAGAATGCCCACTCTTAAGGTGCTCCGCCTGGGGTAAATGTTCCTTGGGGAAGCAAAAACCATGGCAAGTGCTGAGGAAGACAGAACAGCTGCACTCAGTGTTTCAAGACGTTGAATCAGCCACTCGCTGAAAAATTATGAAAGAAAGGACTAGCATTCTTGTCAACAAGTTCCAAAGCTTTTAAAAAGAATCAATCTTTCTCCTTGAAAGCTCGTATTGTCATAGCTCCTAATATAGACTCTGATAAGTGATTTGCTACCATTGATTTTGTTGTGCCATTGATTCTCATCAGTTCTTTTGCACTCGCAAAGTAATATTTCTGTGAACTTGAAGTTAAAACACAATCATAATTCTGAAATACCAAACTATATAACCTAATTCCGTGCAAAGATCATCATCAATGCGATCATGTAAATATATGAAAACCAAAGAAACTAATTGATGGACTACACCAAAATAAAGAAAGAATAATATCATTACCTGTAAACGAAGGCTTGTATATATAATTGGTATGGCAACAAATAAGACTGGCCATGTGACAACCTACACCACAGTAAGATTACTATACGCATTAATGGTTGCAGAAACTGCAAATGTTAAGCTGAAAGGGACATCAAGATCCACAATGCTTAAATCTGATGATACCTTCACAGTTCAAAGGACAAAAAAATAAGAAAATAATGCTCCCAATAATCAAGCCAGCTAACGCTCAAATATTAACAGATTTAGAAGATAGGGAGACAGACGTATACCTTTAGGTCCAAAGCTACTACTGTTTTCCATAAGTCATCAAAAAAATCAGTTTCTTAAGACATAAGTGATGCTTCTGTTTCTCTAGAAGCAAATGGACCGATTTGCTTTAGTCAGAAATCATTCAAATATCATCGCCAGCACTATCCAAAGGCTCACAGCTCCACAACCATCGTAAAGACATTTATCTCCCTAATTTTGTCACATCAGTGGATATGAAATTAGGCAGATAAATTATCTCTTTACGAAAAGGCCTCCTGTTTCTTTTTAATTGTGAAAATGAAATTAGTATTTAAAGATATGGTACCATTCATATGAGAAAATCTTATACCCCAAACTATTGTTGTCAGTTAATGATAGAAGTTTCTTCAAGAAATAACAAATTGAAATAAAACTTTACCACAAACCTACAACAATCAAGAGCAGGCAAACAATTATCAAAAAAACGTTAACTAGTATAGGAAATAAGTTCCACAATAAATGTGTCATCTGAAGTTTTTCTTTCCCTCAATACTTACCCTGCTCAAAATCCTTCCCAAAGGTGTTGAATCATAGAAGGACATTGGTGCTCGGAAAAGAGACTTCAATAGCTCAGCAAAATAACGATTTTGATGACTGCAATCCTAACACAACAACAAAGAGTGATCTCGAAAATAGAAAAAAGGCACCGCCAAACCCAATGATCGAGTAGATTGAGATTAACTGCAACATGGTCACATGCGAATTCTGAACATTGGCAGCCATCCATGAATTTTGTAGAATTTGAGTGCCAACAAAAGTGAGGTGTGAAAGTGCAGCGAACAAGAAGTACAGGAAGCCTCTATTCTGAGTCAAGTACAGAATGTAAGGCTTAAAGCCCGTATCTCCTCTTTCCTTTTCCTCCAGCTTGATTAGTTGATTACCTACAGGAACCTTTGGTTTTATATTTATGTCAGGTGCCTTAATGATCTCCCCAGTCGATGAACATGTATTCTTGCTAGTCGGAGATAAAACGTTGGAAAACTTATCTGCATCCACTGTTTCTTGGTGTGCATTGACAAGATCTTGAAATTCAGTACTTGATTCCATCAACTCATGATATGGAGCAGACGTGATAATTTCCCCTTCGGACATTAACTGGCACACAACATATTTTCAAGAAAACGTCGGAAAACTTATCTGCATCCACTGTTTCTTGGTATGCATTGACAAGATCTTGAAATTCAGTACTTGATTCCATCAACTCATGATATGGAGCAGACATGATAATTTCCCCTTCGGACATTAACTGGCACACAAAAGATATTTTCAAGAAAAAGTGGAATAAATATGCTGAAAGGTTTGAATCACACACTATCTGATAATTTATGATCACTATCTGTTGTAAGTGGTTAAATCATAGTCTAAAACTCGCCAGATCAACCCAGTGACTCAGTTGATTCAGCCAAACTTGATCATTTTTGGGGTTAAGAAGTGATGAAAGTGAAGAACATTACTAACCAGTATGGTATCAAATGCCGGAAGGAATCCTGACAAAGCTCCCATTATACATTCCTGACAGGTATCACGGTAGCTTTATACAAGAGAGGAAAGCATAAAAGTTTAAAATTGAGGGATATATGATTGACTTACATTGAACAAGCTACTGGCAGTATGTGCATCAACCGCACTAAATGGATCATCTAATAGATAAATATCTGCATCCTGATACACAGCACGTGCTAGTTGGATACGTTGCTTTTGACCACCGCTGAGATTGACTCCTCTTTCTCCTATCTCAGTAAGATCTCCATAGTGAAGCATCTCAAGGTCCTTTGCGAGTGAGCACTTCTCAATCGCCTCTTGGTTCTTTTGCTTATTCATGGAAGACCCAAAGAGAACATTGTCCCTAATGGTTTCACTTTGAATCCAAGCAATCTGAGATACAGGCGATTGTACCAAAACTTGCAACTGCAGACATGACATCACTGACATAAATCTATGTGAACGAGAGTCCTTATGAAAATAAATAGCTTGATCTACTCAGAGTGTAATGCTGATTACGTATAGAGGATTCCTTCAGATGTCAATTGGTATGATATTGCAATTTCCTACTAGTTTAATCCTACTGTAATAAGACATGGTCTGTTTAACATGTATAAAGGATAAACAGAGACACTTACAGTGCCTTGAATAATGGGAGCCTCCCCAAGAATTGCAGCAAGAAGGGTTGACTTTCTGGATCCAACTTCTCCACAAATTGCAATTCTATGACCTGGTTCCGCCGTGATGCTTATATTCATAAGAGAGGGTTTTAGTGTATCCTTATCCCATGCTAAATTCGCAGGTTTTATACATATTGAATGTTCAGGTTCTCCCTCACTGATGTCTCTCTTGATATTTCCAGCTCAGGAGCCTCTAGAAAGTTCATTATTATTGCAAATGCAACCTTGGCTCGGTGACCACTCGAATAACATCAGGTATTGATCTAACCGGATCCTGCACCAGTCTCAGAGTTGCCACAAAGGTGAAGACGTTGCTAGCCTGAAGAGGAACTTTTAAGAAATAGCAGGTCGCAAAAGTAGCAGTTGAAACCAACACAGGAGATGACCAGAAAAGGAAACTATTATAAGCCCTTCTTAGCTGAAAACTGATAACCATTCTTCCTCGACTTTATGCAATCTTTCTTTGACAAACTTAAAATGCATTTCCCAAGCATAGAGCGGTTAAATGTAATTTTTCCTCTTTTATGTATTTGTTTTTTATGTAAATTATATATTATGACAGGACCCGATGCACCAGGGCCATTCGGGTCTTGTCCATATTGGACTGGCCATGCAGCCGTTGACGCCAAGCCACAAGGGCCAGAGCTAGCCCCAGCCCCAATGGCTACTAGTCGTTGGGGGGCTGGCCGGACCTCCCCTCACCTCTTCTTCTCTTCTCTCATCTCACTCCTCACTTTACACTCTTCTATAAACGTATATTATCACTTTAAGCTTTTTGTTGCCATCGAATAATATTGATTTTCGTTATTATTAGTGACTTCATTGCATGTATATGATTATAGTCTTTTCTAAGGCCTTGTGATTGATAATTTGTGATGATATTTGTTCACCGATATTCCGCTGCTATATTGAAGCATCGACTTCATCCCCTCGAAAAGTGTGTTAATCATGTTCTTGGCTTTATTGTAAGTTTATCTCTTTATATTTATTTTCTCCTTGAAATATGAATGATAAAAGAGGATTTAACTTTAATTTAACACTCTCAAACTATAAAACATGGACTTAATCTATGAAAAAATACCTATATTTTAAAAGAGGTCATAAAATAGTCTTAAAACCCTCCATTAATGTTATACTTGAGCAAAAAGAAGAATATGAAGGGGGTTATAAAATGATTCTATGGGGCTCAAGAATAATGTGAATAAGTACACTAGGAACACCTTAACTGACTTCACTAACACTAAAGAAGCATGACAATATTTTAAAAAATCTCATATTCAAAGTGATGTTGTTTATTGGATGGTATTACGTGATAAATTGTCATCACTTATACAAGGAAATAAAGGGGTAAACGAATTTTTTGGTGAATATTTTAATATATATAATCAACTTTATGAATACAAAAAGAAATATATACAATATCTTAGTGAGATACAATGTGAGGAGAATGAAGACTTTGTATACCAATTTATAAGAAGCCACAAGAAAAATTAAAAGGGTAAGATCATCCATTATTCAGCGGAAACTTTTTCTACTAAAGAAGAGTTTCTTATCGATTTTCAAATGGTATAAACAAGATTAAATGAAGCTATAATTCAAAAGGACACAACCTTAGCTCCATCTAGACTCGGAGCAAATATGAAGGGATATCATCTTTCTCACTTCAAAATCAAAGGGTCAAGTGAGGCTAGAAGAGAGGTCATTTCCCACTTTTGTAGAGAGGTCGGTCATATAAGCCCAAATTATCCTAAATTAAAAAAGAATATGGTTATGGTAGAAGAATAAGTTTCCTCCTCCATTATTGCTCTTAAAGAGAAAGTGAAGATACTTGAAGCCCAAATGAATAAGAAATCAATGATTGGTACAGTTTACTCTTCTTCAACAAAAGAAAATCAAGGTATGGCCTCTTTGATTCTTGATTCGTCCTTCATATGACTTGTAATAAAAAAAAATTAATTTATGTGTTAGAAAGCCCCTATCTTATGTTTATATTGGGGATGGAACAAAATTGAATGTTTATAAAATTGATGACTTGCAAAGCAAAAACTTTGAAGTTTTCAAAATCAATATTGTTCCAAAACTAAATTTAAACTTGTTTTCTCTATCTCAGATTTCATATAATAGTTGTATTATAATTCTTTTACTCACGGGATGCATTATATAACATTGTCTCTCAAAAAAGGTGATTGGTCGTGGTCATAGAGAGGGCGGACTTTATATCATGAATTACTTGCATAACATAGAATATATAAATGTTTTATCTAGTGATGCAATTCTACGACACAAAAGATTAGGACATCTTAATGTTCAAAAATTATATCAATGCCCTCTTAGAATAAATATTATTGAAAATTTTTCTTACAAAAATTGTGTCATTGGCAAGATGTAACATCTTTCTTTTTTAAACAAAACGCATATTACCACGAGATCTTTTGAAATTGCTCATTGAGATGTATGGGGACCTCCACTCATTTTGAGAGAGAATTTCTTACTATGTTTTCATAGATGATTTCAATATGTATACATGGGTATACATTTTAAAAGTCAAATCCGATATATTTTAAAATTTTGTTACTTTTTATAATCTTGTGAAGACCCAATTTGATTTTGAAATCAAGATTTTCATAATTGACTCAGGAGGGGAGTTCGTGTCTAAAGAATTTAAAAATTATCTTGACAAATTTAGAATTGTTCACCAAATCTCTTACACTAAGACTCTCCACAAAAATGATATTTTGGAACGTAAACATCGATATATTTTGAAAAGTATAAAAACCTTTCTTTTATTTAGTGATGTTCCAAAAAAAATTTGTGCATAAGTTATTATGACTGCTATTTATTTAATTAATCGAATACCTTCTTTGGCTTTACAAAACTTGTCTCCTATAAAAAACTTTTTAAAATTCCTCTCAACTATTATTGACTAAGAATTTTCAGATGTAAATATTTTGTTTATACTTACAAACATGATAAATTATCTTTTTATGCCATAGAATGTATATTTTTAGAGTATGAAATAAATAAAAAAGGATATAATTGTTATGATTATAAAAATGACAAGCTCTATATATCGAGATTTATCAATTTTTTTAAAAATAAATTTGTTTTTAAAAGTATCGATGATGTTAGTTCTATTGATGATTCTCCTTACTCTTTTTTGAATGACATTTTAAGAGAATATGTAATAAATGTAGAAAATGATCTTGATGAATACATGTCTTCATCTGTAACTCCTTTTGATCAATATTACACTAGGAGAACTCCTAATATTACCCTACCCATGCCTAGAAGATCTAGGCATGACTGTAAACCTATGAATGAAGAATTACGAGGCTTTGAGAATAATAGTACTTGGGAAATGGTTGATCTTCCTTCGATAAGCACTCTTGTTAGATGTAAATGAGTTTACAAATATTAAAACTTCGATCTAACGGGTTCTGCAGGTGATCGTTGCAAGGTCTCATTTGGTGGCCAAAGGTTTTACTCAGTGAATTTGGGAATTAATTATGAAGAAACATTTGCTCTAGTTGCTCGTCTTACTTCGAATGCGTACTTTACTCTTGCTATGGTCACGGCAACTTGTATGCTTGGACTCTTAATAATTAGATGTGAATAATGTCTTTCTTAAATGATGACTTAAAAAGAATAAGTCTATATGCCATCAAGACCAAGTTACTTCTTGTCCACCTAACAAGGGTTTGTCTTCTTCGCAAAGCCTTGTATGGTCTTAAACAAGCTCCTCGAGCCTGGTTTGCTAATTTAAGTTCTACCATAAGTCAACGTGGATATCTCTCAGTTCCTTTCATGATTCAACACTTTCATTTGTAAGGTGATGGAGAATGGCATCAGATGTTATTGCTTCTTTATGATGATATGATTATTACAAGTGATGATACTTCGGTATTCTGTGATCTTAAAGCATCTTTGAGCCGCAATTTTGAGATGAAGGATCACAATGTAAGTCAGTTTCAACATTCACCCCTGTATATATGAGTGCAATAATGAGGGTTGTTCTATATATTCGATAAACTTTAACTAAGAGAGTATTTCTATCATCTTCATCTTTATTTCAATTAACTGTATATACTGATGTTGATTAGGGTGGTGATGGAAATGACAGACACTCTACTACAGGTTATTGCATTTTTTTTGTAAAAATGCAAGAAACAACAAAATGTATCACTTTCTTCCATTCAAGTTGAGGATCATGTAATGGCCAACACAACTACTGAATTTATTTGGTTAAGACGCCTACTACACTACTTATAAGTGACATTGAAAACCACTCCAATCATGTACTGCGACAATAAGAGCGTTATGTATATAGCCAAGAACCATACATTTCATGAGAGCATCGAGTATATCGAGATGGATTATCATTACATCCGTGAAGAGCATCTACAAGACAATTTAGCACTAAAGTTTACAATATCACAATATCAACTTGTAGATGTCTTCACCAAGACGCTACCAACCCCATGATTTCATGGTTTTGGTTAGCAAACTTTCGGTCATGGTACCATCAGTTTGGGGTGTTAAATATAATTTCTTTTTTTATGTATATTTGTTTTTTTATTTAAATTATATATTATGACAAGACCCGAAGACACCAAGGCTATTCGAGTCGTGTCCATATGGGACTGGTCATGCAGCCACTGGTGCCAAGCCACATGAGCCAGCCCCAACAGCTAGTTGGGCTAGCCGTTGGGGGCTGGCTGGACCTCCCCTCACCTCTTATTGTCTTCTCTCATCTCTCTTCTTTTCACTCTTCTATAATTCACTCTTTACATTATCACTTCAAGCCTTTTGTGGCTATTGAATAATATTGATTTCCATTATTATTAATGCTTTCGTTGCATGTATGTAATTATAGTTTTTCCTAAGGCTGTGTGATTGACGATTTGTGGTGATATTTGTTCACCGATATTGTGCATCTACATTGAAGCATCGACTTCGTTACAAGAGCTTCAGCACATTCATCTAAGACTCTTAAACTGCCTTGAGCCTTTCATCATGTGCCTCCATAAGTTTCGTTTGAAATTTATGTTGCAATTTCGCAAGGGGAGTATTACACAAGACAGTCACTACAATGACAACCAATGCCGAAAGAGCAGCGGCTGCCACAGCATTATAGAGAATTGCCAATGCAAAACAAAGCTGAACGCTTGTTGTCCAAGTCTGATGAAACCAGAAAGGACCATTGTAGCTGTTAAATAGCTCCGATATGCATCAACTGTTAAATAGCTCACTATCTCACCAGCAGAATATTTGATCTTAGCCTCATTAGAGAGCCTTAGTTGTTTTTTATATATAGCAGCTGACAAAAGTGATCTCAATTGAAGACCAATCCTTCTGGTCATGAAGTACCATTGCCTTTGTGATAGGGACTCCAAAACTTTTGCAAAGAACAAAGATATGGAAAGAATATAACCCTCATATTGAAACGATTGACTATCCTCAGCGACCTTAATAAAGGCATTAAGAAGCATAGGTCCCAAAGAGAAATTAAGAATTTTAAGTAGCGCAAATAATCCAGACACCATTATCTCCCTGCGGTGACAAAAGACCACAGCCCAGAAAATGGATCGTGTTCCAGACTTCTCCTTTCCCTTTTCTTGGGTTAGCCGCCAATAAATAAAGTATAACATTACCCTGCTTGATCCTCAATGCTTAACTTAGTCATGTCTTTCTCCTCCGGTGGACTCTGCCAACCCTTTTTCATTATAGAATTCAACCACATAAATGATAACCGACTCAAAAGAGATGCCTTGGCAAATGGTGTCACACCCTCATCCAAATCAGAGTTCAGCTTGCTTTCAGCATTCAAAAGCACGTAAAGCCCACCATTATCAATCTGACTCTGTTCAACACTTGTAGACTCTTTAATACATAGCAAGAGCAAAAATGCCCCGGGTAATGATAATAGATCGAGAACAATCTTAGTCGACAACCCTTTGCTACTCACGACCTCTAAAATGGCGGTGACGGACAAGAACAATGCAAAAAGGGATGAAATAATTGTGCGTGACATCCGAAAATGTTTTGCAAGCTGCTGTGTTCGGAGGCTGACTGTCAACCCCAACAGTGTCCACGTTACACCATGAAACAACGGTACCAACCACATGTGTAAGGGCATAATTTTACTTGTTCTCCATCTATCCCAAAAGTTCCAAAATCCTAGCAGAATACAAGACAATCCGAAGATGCCATTATAGACAACGGATGATCTTTGCATACTTGAGAAGGTCAGAAAACTCGTGCTTGTCTCGGCAGGCGTAGATCCTTTACGGACGAGATTGAAACAGAACATGGACAGGAGCAACACGCTCACACAGAGGGAGAATCCATTCTTGAGACATAAAGAGGAGGGAGCGCCAGTTGATATCGCAGAACGAGCTGATACGCCAGCAACTCCACAGTCTAAAGCAGATGAAGGTGGGCATTCCCCGCAAAAGGCAACCCAGACACCTGAGGGATTTTCAACAGATTTAGTAAAAACAAATCAACTGGAGCTGAATTCCGTGCAAAAGATAGTAGCCTGAGTACTAACTAACCTGTAAAGACGTCCACGATTCTCTCTTTATTTGTTTTATCTTTTTAATCTGCAAATATCAGAAAAGGAACATTGATCTCATGCTCCATAACGTAGAAATTACAAAAACAGAAAATGCATGTAATGCTAGTGTATCACAAAGATGCATGATAATAGAATAATATATATATATATATATATACAAGATTTTTCATCAGCGAAGATGTGTATGGATCATAGAAAGCACAATAAACAAGAAAAATGCAGTGCAGACAGTTTAATTCTCTTTTTTTCTCTGCAAGACAACCAGCTTTTAGACGAAATATGATATGATATTGTTTAGACATACATTTAACGTGGTTTCAACATTTGGAGAGGTGCCACGGGAAAGCTCCAGCTGGAAAATTGAGAAAAAGAACAGTGAACACTTCAAAAAATGGAGAAGGCGTTCAAAGTGTTGGAAAAATAATAATAGAACATGCCTTTTATGTTAAATGTCCGAAGATCTAACTTAATGGCGACTAAGAACCCACGTAGCCACCATAATGTGTGAGAAAAAGGCTCGCTCCGCTAAAACATATATTGATCATGAAGCAAACTTGTGCATCTACCGATTTATCATTTGGTTCCAAAAGTATGGTGAAACTGCATAAAACGAAAAACATATACCTAGTTTTTGGAAGTATTAAAAGAGGTAGAGGATGACCACATAAGTGTTGAAAAGAAACAATAAAGAAATAAAGAATGATCTAGCTTATTGTGAGTTAACTGTTACCATGGCACGTGACAGGGCTCTGTAGAAACAAAGAATCCATGTAGCCGACCCGTTGCAATCTCTTACCTTCACTCCAAAAGGCATAAGTCTTACCCCGTTCACTTCCAAAAACCCGAGTCAGAAACAACGATAGGATTCCAAAATTTAACTAGTTATTCTTAATTGAAGAAAAGAGATTCGATTTCTACAGGCGTGCATATCCTGATCTCCCTTTCAGTTAATGAAGATTTGGCAGAAAGGGACTCGGAAAATAAACTCGATTCATCAATGACACCAGGAAAAATAAAAGATACCAACACCAAAACTAAGCTTTTTCCCCAATCCTTTACAGTTAATCAAGATTAGATAGAAAGAGACTCAGGAAATAAACCAGGTTCATCAATAACACCAGAAAAAATAAAAGCTACCAACACCAAAAATATACTTTTTCCCCACTTGAATGGGTAGGTCCCATGGATTCTTAGTGGTCATTGACCTGGAACGAGCTCGGTCTTTGGCCATATGAACACCAAAAAGCAATGATCTTTATTGTTTCTTTCCTTAAAGGAGGGAGCCCGCTTTCAAGTGGACAAATAATAGTAACTGGTGCTCCACCCTTGCCGCAAACATTCCTTAAGAAAACTTGTGCGTCCAAACTTTGAGATAGATTCCGCCCCAGAAATAAATAAATAAACAAATATGTGTTTGAGTGACAGTTACACTGGTAATGAAAGACTTCTTCAAGAAAAATCTAGTACTGAAAGAAAACAGAGAACGCTACTCAATAAAGTGATCGTGAAAAAGATGTCAAAGCCAAAAGAGAGAACACACAAATTTTGGAAGCATCATCCTCTAAAAGGTTCCGGGTTACTCATCAGATACTCAAATTGGATGCCGCTGTTCAAAAGAAGGCACACGACTTACACAGGAACCATCAGGACTAGCGACGCAGAAAAGATTATTCTCGTTCAACGTTTTATTGAACGATATAGGAACATTCGCTAATTAAACTACTAAGCACTTCAACTCGAAGCTCTTAAGTCCCCATTGCTTAACTTCATAAAGACACTGCATAAATCCCTAAAAGGAAAAGAAGGCACTTTAACATCTATATAACTTGGTTAGTTATGGTAAGCATACCAGTGGTTCGAACCCTATAAAGTGACAACTTAATGAAACTCCAGTGAAAAGTTAGGCAGTGAACATTTTCAAAGAGGAAAAGGAAGAGAGATCAATTAAACATGACCCGACTTTCTCTAAGCTTATGGCACTAAACAAGATTATTCGCCCGACTAACCCAAAGGAGCCCAACCAGACTTGTTTAACCGTTTCAATCACAAGGACACGAAAATATGATAATTTATTATTTTAATGGTTATAGACTTGTTTCTCGTGTACACTACACTCCTTGAGAAGTTGGTTCTATGAAAGGAAATGCAATGAAAAATAAAAGCCTCTACACGGAAAAAAAATTTCTTGAAGAAGTTCACAATTCAAGGCAAAGAGGGCGTATTACAAATTACATTATGCTAAGAAAACTATGAAACTTTAGAAGCTTATAAGAAAGCAAAGAAGGAAGGGAAAAAGACCGTCATTGAAGCAAAAGCTAAAATTTGAGAGAATTTATATAAAAAACTCAACTCAAAAGAGGGTGAAAGGGATATTTTTAGGATAGTTAGGGTTAAAGATAAGAAAACTAAGGATATGAATTCTTTTAGATGCATCAAACACGAGGATGAGAAAATTATAATAACAAATGATGATATAAAAATAGATGGAAAAACTATTTTTATAAGTTTTTTAATGAAAATAAAGATGTTAGTATTAGCTTAGGAGAGTTAGCAAAATCATAAAAGTATATAAACCACAATTTCTACCGATGTATTCAAAAGAATGAAGTCAAAGAGGCTCTTAAACATATGAAGGGTGGTAAATCAATAGGACAGACAATATTCTTATAGAAGTTTGGAAAATCCTATGAGAAGCAAGAATCACTTGGCTCACAAGACTATTTAATGAAATATGGAGAAATCAAAAGATGTCCGAGGAATGGAGAGCGAGTACACTTATCCCCATATACAAAAACAAGAGAGACATTAAGAATTGTGCGAATTATCGGGGTATCAAGTTAATGAGACATACTATGAAATTATGGGAAAGAATTATCGAACGTAGGTTAAGACAAGTATCGAGTACAACAGAGAACCAATTTGGATTCATGTCAGGCAGATCTACTGTTGAAGTGATTCACTTTTTGAGACGTCTTATGGAATATTTTAGAGCAAAAAAAGAAAACCTTCGCATGATATTTATTGATCTAGAAAAAATTTACGATAGGGACCGAGGGAGCTTCTTTGGAGAACCTTGGAAGAAAAAAGAGATATCCCATTGACATACATAAACCTTATAAGAGACATGTACGATGGTACAAAAACGTGTGTGAGGACTCATGAAGGAATGACAGACTTCTTTGAAGTTAATATTGGGTTACAACAAGGATCAACTTTAAGTCCATACTTATTTATAATGGTGATTGATGAGTTAACAAAACATATTCAAGATGAAGTACCTTGGTGTATGTTATTTGCATATGACATTATGTTAGTGGAGGAGTCTAAGGAAAAAGTTAATAGAAAATTAGAACTATGGAGAGAAACATTAGAAGGTAAAGGTTTTCGACTTAATAGAACAAGGACATAATATATAGAATGTAAGTTTGATCATTTGGTTACTTAAGAGGACATACAAATTAAAATTGGCACACATTGCATTCCCAAAAAAAAGTTTTAAATACATAGGGTCAATTTTTTAGAGTGATGGAAGAATTGATAGACATGTTACACATAGAATTAATGCTGGTTGGTTAATATGGAGAGGAGCATCAGGTATTCTTTGTGATAAGAAGATACCATTAAAGTTAAAATGTAAATATTATAGAGCAATAATTAGACCTACCATATTTTATGGTTTTGAGTATTGGCAATTAATCATCAATATGTACAAAAGATGTTTGTGACAGAAATGAAGATATTGAGATGAATGAGTGGTTATACAAAAAAAGATTATACAAGAAAAGACCTCATACATAATGAGGTTATTAGAAACAAATTAGGAGTGACACCAATAGAGGATAAAATGAGAGAATATCATTTAAGATGGTTTGGACATATAGAAAGAAGATCAAAAAAAGAACTTATAAGAAGGTATGAAAAACTAAATTTGGAAAGTATTAAAAGAGGTCGAGGACGACCACAAAAGTGTTGGAAAGAAACAATAAAGAATGATCTAGCTTATTGTGAGTTAACTGCTAACATGACACATGATAGGGCTCTATGGAAACAAAGAATTCATGTAGCTGACCCCATTTAGTATGGAAAAAGGCTTAGTTGTTGTTGTTGTTTATATAATTTACAAATGTGTCTACTAACCGCTTGTATAGAAATATGTGTTGTAAAGGATTATGTGTATTTTTTACATAATCAACAAAACCAAAGTTGTTATCAAAATTAAATGGAAGATGTTATACTAAAACAAAACGTGCAAACTATTCTCTATTTTGAGTGGAGTTGTAGTGGTTTCATAGCATGTCATAACTATATCCAAGTTGATGTTGTAGACCTTTGCACTTCGCCTAATTGATGACACCTTATTTATCATATAACTTTATAAAATGAATCTTGAATAAGTTAAATCCTTGTGACTTTGCTTTTGGAGGGCATTCTTCACATGTATATTGTATTTATTAAAGTTCATATAATGAAATAGTTTTTATGTTTAATATGTTACTACTAATACCTATATTTGTTGTACTTTCTTGGTTCAATAGTATCAATATAGGTCTTTAAGAAATAAGAGAACTCTAGCTTATGCTAGGAATGGCTTTCTCTTTATTTTTAGAGTTTGAAACACTAACACTAATAAATATGCCATTCTTTGTTTTTAAAAAATGGCTTTCTCTTCATTAAGATAGTATCATAATATGAATATAATAAAATATTAACTACGAAACATGATAACAAAGAAGCACTCAAGAGAGTAAGTATGAAAAGAGAAAAATAAGAGATGAAGAATAAGAAACATGCAAATGAGTGTGTATATTTAGTGTTGAAATAAGAGCTTCACAACCAAAAGCATTCAAATGAGCAAAAGTGAGAGCTTATTGATATTAAGCTTCTGCATTTGTTCTTACCATAAGAAGTTAGGGGAGCCTTTGACAACTAACCAAAAAGGTGGGCACCAAAAACACAGCTGATAAGAGTCAGTCATGTTGTCACGCTGATTGACCCCTCTCAAATAGACTAGCACCATTTGGCACCCACCTACTTTTTTAATTTTTTTAAGGTTGTCAAGTTGACAACGATCACCCCTCTCAAATAGGCGGATGCCACTTGGTGCTTTCCTATTTTTAAAAATTTTCTTTAAGATTGTCAAGCTGACAGCAATATGGATGGAAAAATCACAAAATGAACTGCAATCACCATCGTCCAAGTTGCCTCTAAGAATCAAAACTCCCTACCAAGAGGAACAGTGGGGAGCGCTCTATTGTTGAGCTGACCTCACTCTTATGATATAAGTTCAATTTGAAATGTATTTGACTTGTAGCCTTCTATGCAGTATAGAGCCTGGTTTCCAAAGAACATGAACCATAACTGAATGGGGAGTTCCTCAGTTCCAGTTTAGGTATCCGTCAGTTTATTTAACGGTTTGGTTTCAGTTCAAACCGGTTATATAGAGAGAGAACTTTACCACTTGTATGTGCAACACGAGGCATTTGGTGACCGACTTGGACGAAACATACAATCATATTAAATGCATATATACTGAGGCTCGCTGTTGTCATGCATCTTGTACTCAAACGGGCAGACAAAGAACAAACTTGCGAGAACCAGCTTTCTGGTGGCTTTTCGAGTGTATTAGATGCCTTGTAGGAATAGACTGAGGCACTTAGTCGTATCATTTCGTGCTCCTGTCAGAGACAAGTGAACTCGAAGAATAACCTGTTTATTTCTCATGCTACTATGGATGGATATGACACAAAACTTTTCGTGATAGTATCAGAAATTCTGCTTTGTGAATCATGTTCATGTCATGTCATTTTTATGTTTGTGACAAAATCAGGTCAACCTGAACAAAACCTCATTTCGGTTTGTGGTACTTGGGTGAACAAAATTGCCATTTCATGGGAACGTCCATACAGCAGGATAAGAAGACTCAAGTGTAGGGGATATGACAGGTTCCAATGTGCTTAGACCTCATATATTGGCAGATCTACATTTCAGCGAGGTGAACGGTCCGCCTTACTCAAATTTTTAGAAAATAAATACTTTTTTTGGTATATTGGGGCACCAAAGCCATGTGTAGGAGTGTACATAATTAGGGTTAAACCAAAAACCCAAACTGATCTATCAAGTTCGAATTGAGTTTATATAGCTCGGGTTTGGGTTCAGTTTAGATTTTTTTTTTTAAATCAATTTTTGGTTCAGGTTCAGGTTCGTGGGATCCAAAACCGACCTAACCAAAAAACCGATTTTTTAAAAGTTAATTCCGTTCACCCCCACTCTCTCTCTCTCTCTTTGACTCCTCTTTAAGCATAAATTTTACATTTATTGATTTTTTCTTTGCATATTGGTACAGTTTCATTCTTACAAAATGCACCCACAACCTCAATGATATGTGTGTGTGTTTATATAATAATAAATAATAACTTTGGTCTACATGTAGATTTGATGGATTAAGAAAAACATAGTTTCATAATGCTTATAGATTTTATCCGTATTCCTTTTTGTTTGGAATAATCTATTGTTGAATATGGAAGCACGACAATGTTTAACACCTTTTTTCTTTTTTTTCTCTCTTTTTATTCTTCCCCTTTTCAGTGTGGTGTATTTTAAATGACAACCATACAAGGTAGAAGGTGACATAACATTGAAGATACGTAATTATATTGTCGTGATTAGTAGTTTCTTTGATGCTTGTTTATTGGAATTATTTGAATAGTGTGCACACTTATCATTAATTGTGATGAAATCTTGGTTGATCAAAAAAAGTATGTTGTTAGGTAGTCACTGCAATTCTTATGACTGTTCTTTTCATGATGATAAATCTACCTCTATTGGAAATCTCGTAGTTGTGTTTGCTTTATAAGTATCTTAAAAGCCTACGTGTAATGTGCTACTTATGTTATTTTTGTTTTATAAGTTGTATAATTAGTAAAAAGTATCTAACGCTGCACAAAATTCTATCGCAAAGTGGCAACAATTCATGTGCTATCATGATTTGTTGAACATGGTTAATGTATCATCCTCCTCCACCAACCAAACAACGATCAAGAGATATCTTCCTTAATGTTTAGCTTGTCAATTTGTGCTTGTCTACAGAATTTTTGGCCCCATTTATCCAGCTGAGATGTCAGCATGCGATGCAATAATATGGAATTCGACAATCAAAGTGGTGGCTAAAGCCAATCTTTGAATGGTCGAGAGTTTCTCTTTTAATGGCTTCACGGTCAACCATGAAGCCACCTTGAATATGAAGAGTGGTGGTTTTCGGTTATTTATGTCATCTTTAACAAGAAACCGAAAGACTTTATCAATCAATTTACTAACTCAATGCTTGCTGAACTGAATACCAAATACTTCCTAATTGACTAGAAATCGTTGCTCAAAAAATGTCCTCACTCGAGTGCTCTGGCCTCTATGCTATAGGGGTTGCTTCAAAACTGGACGAATGAAGGTCTCTCATTATCTCGTTGACATTTTAAAAGAGGATGCTTTTCCTAGTTGTAAACTCATTTTTCATTTCTCTCTTTCCTTTTAAATATCATGGCATTCTTTATAGGTTATTAAAGCTTGTTCATATTCTATGAGTTTGACCAGAGGTCCCCTTTTACAGACTTGTGATTCAACCAAAACTATCAAGACTCATCAAGAAGAATCCCGAGCTTTCACTTCAACAATGACACTTACTATATCATGTCAAGAGGCAATACACACCGTACTACAACCATTGGTATAGTTTCTACCATTTGGCGAGCAATGTCATTTGAAGATCACCGAACTGTTCCTATAACCAACCATTAACTGATGATCGAAGGAGTTTAATAACAGTATCTTTATTCAATTATACGTGAAGCATAGTCTGCATAGTTTTTTTTTGTTGGAGTGGGGTGTTGCACTAGATCGTTTGACACTGGAGGTCGAGTGTTATGCACCAAAGATAGATGATTAGTGTATGTGTTGGACGATGCTATGGAATAAACTCGACTAGATTTATATTGATCGCGCATTTTTCATAACTCAATGAGTAAAAATCAAAATTATTCTCAAATTTTGGATGGAGTAATATTTATTGAAGTAGATTGATAGTAACCCCCCCGTCTAAGAACGTACTTTCGACAAACTCTCCTAAAAAGAATTATTTTTATTTAAGATTAGCAAGATAGTGACCCAATTGAGTAAAGAGTGTATAGCCAGAAAAAATAGAGGTATATCCAACACTGGAGAACATCTTTGATTAAGCACTTGAATTCATTACATCTTAGTCTACATTTTTTAACCAATGCAATGTTTTGGATTGAGCTGTAGTTGGACCGTTGTTTAATGGATACCTTCATTTCTAGCTTAAGAAAACCTTTTTGTTTGGAAAACTTGTTACTTGCCTTTTTTGCAGAACTTTTACTGTATTATTTAATTACTCAGAATTTGAGAACCATTTAGATTTGTCTTTACACCACTTCTGTTTTAGTTTTCATGTATCATTGATACTTTTCGTGATGTATTTTCCTACCTAGAAATATCTGACATTTATATCTAAATGGATTCTAGCATTCTTGGGGAAGATTTCTGTGTTGTTTCCTTTCTTGCATATCAAAAAAATAAATTTGATCTTTCTATTTGTTTACGAAATAATATCTATCCTTACCTTTTGTATCTTCTGTTCCTACAATGTCTAAAATAGGATGCTATTCAACTCCCTATAAAATGCTGAAAATAAGTTCCTTATGAAATAATTTTCTTACAATTTCAACAACATTTCCAGTTTTCTATTTTCATTTGTTGTCTCTTTTCTTTTGCAAAGGTCATCGGAAGGCATCAGACACTTCTAGCTCTTCGACACCTATTTTAATTTTCTTCTACTCCTCTACTTGTCTCAACACCTATTTCATATAAGCAAGTTCCTCTTCGACAAATTATTTAAGGGTTCCTGCTCTTTGTTGTTTTGTAACATATTGTGTATTCCCTAAGAACACTCTTGATATGGCTCAGCTGCTGCAGAGTCTCTAAAAGGATTTCAGCCCGTCCTGGACAAGACAGATGGATATTCCTTTAATTCATTTGGATTGGAGATAGATCAGCTTATATATTGATCTTCCAAAGTCATTTCGGACTAACTTTTGCTCAACTTTCTTGGTGCAAAATTGTTTTCACCAATTTGGTTAGAAATTTTACTGAACTGATTGCTCATTTAGGAAGTAGTTGTAAAAGGACAAGATAAGGTTTTCAAGGATGTGATTGAACTGTTGAAGAGCGTCAGCATCAACTTGATCCCAACTACTAGACATAAAGGAATTTGGTTCACCTCAAGAGGCAAGATACATGCATCCCGAACGGGATATTGAAAAACATTCTCTTGTTTCATAGAGTTGGGATTCACCCTGTTAACATCAGAAGTTGGTAATATCCATAAGCAATTGATGTAGTAGTATCTGATCGTCCACGTTGTCAAGGCCTTCATTAAAAAGGTTTTAGCTCCTTCATCTCAAAAGACAAAATTAGTTGAGGTGGTTGAGATTCAAAAACGTTCTTATTTATCCATGATTGCCATATGAAATGAATGGTTGTTTCTCAATTCAGATTCCCTACACAAAGCCTATCCTCCAGAACTTGAGTTCTAGAGATTTTTCCCTTTCCATGTTGAAACATCTCAACCCATACATCGTGTCAGTGCCTGTTACAATTTTTCAATGAATATCTATGACTATTTTATTACTCTCACACAAGTATCACACAAAAATATTCAGCATGCATATGGTAAAAGGTCTAACTGAATTGATTCCTTGAGATGCAGTCCTCTTCTGATGAAGACTATTGCTTTAATTTGGTTAAATTGTTTGGCGTTCATTTTGGTTATTTTGTCATGTCCGATGTTTAGGAAAAGCTTGGCTTATGTATATACATGTACATGAACATATATGTATATAGTGTATATATTCATATATCCATACATAGCCATATAGGATCAACCGAATAACAAAACCAAACCGAACTGAAATATTTTGGTTCGGTTAATTATACATTTCGATTTGGGTTGGGTTTTGAAATTCAATGACTATTCGGTTTCAGTTTGGTTTGGTTTGGTTATTGAACCAAACCGACCGATGCACACCCTTAGCCATATGTGTGTGTGTGTTTGATAGAGAGAGAGAGAGAGAGAGAGAGAGAGAGAGAGAGAAGAGTGGGCTATCTGTCCATTTCTCAAGCCAGGCCAAAAGATCCAACGGCCTGTATCTTTTTCAATTGCAGATATTGTAGGAAGATAAAAAAATCCACATTACTTCTTCACATTATCTGGTTAGGGCGGGCAAACAAGCTCCAACAAACTATTGTTCAGCACCAACTTAATGTTGCTGCTTGTGTTCAGCTTTGCTCATTCCAGTTGAGCTTAGCATGAACGGGACATGAGTCGATGTAGATGATCAGAATACAAGGTGCTCTGTAAAGATGATTAACTTTAATTTTAATATACTAGTTTCATTAAGAAAAGAAGTTCCTTAGTTTTTCTAGTACAATTCCAAAGGGTCATATATAACCTTCTGCTTTTGTTGTTAGAGAAAGACCAGTCTTTACCTTTTTGCTTTTCTTTATAATAAGCCAAGAACTACCAACTACCAGGTGAACAACTCCATGGTGAAGACATAGCCCCCAAACTGTACACTGGCTTTTGGCTTATGCGCGGACATCGACAGCAGCTGGAGCTGATCCCTGGCTGCCAGTTGACTACATTTTCATCTTCCTCACAAAGCAATTCGGGTAGGCGCATTAGATATCCCACAAGGGTTATAACTACTCAATCACCACACATAGTTTCAACCAGAGCAGGAGCGAGCGAGGAACCTACCAGAACCGGAACTGATCATACCAAACCCAAAACTAGGAATCACTGAATTCAGTTTGATTTCACCTTCCATAGAACTGAAACCAGGCCTGAGCCATAACCACCAGTTCCAATCTTTTTATTTCAAAACTTTTAATGCTTCTTTTTTTTATATATTTTTGACGGTTTAAAAATCAAATAGGAACCAGAACTGCTTTCTGGTTCTGGAACCAGACACATCTAACCACATATATCAAGATCTTTTCCACATGAGAAAGTCCATGTTCATATCCATGCAAAGTGACATGAAAGGAAAGAAATTTGAACCTGATTTTGTTGACCAGATTTTGACTCAAGCACGAAACATGACATGGAATGTAAAATGGCTGGTAATTTAGGCACAGTGTGAACACAACAGACACACCACCTGAAGCAACATTGAGAAAGTACTTAACATGTTTAGCCTAGGCGTGGCAATTATAGATCCGACCTAACAACCTGACCTGAAAACCCTATGTCCAGCTCAGAGGTTAGGCACTCTGGGTCCGGCCTGGATCATTACAAAACGATCCAACAAAAATCAGATCAGATTTGGGTAGACTTGAACCCGAAAATGTTTGCATATAATATACATTGTATTTAAATGATTTTTATCATATATATCTATACACACACAAACACATTATGTGTCCACCTATATCTATATATTTACACCCTATGGGATTGTAGACTAGTCAACCACAGCCCGACCCGTATTCGGGTCTTTGAAAACGGACCCTGAACATAAAAAAGATCGGGTTGATTCCAGGTCAACCTTATTTTGACCGAGAGCGAATTCCGGGATGTGCTTCCGATCGGATTCCAACCCATTGACCCGATTTTTCACCCCTAGTTCTGCCTAGGCGAGAAAGGAATCCAACCTGTCGGACTAGTTTCTAGACCTGCAGATTCTGGCTTATTGAAGCCAACGTTTTAAGTTCCGTCTTGAACTCATATCTCACAATATATTAATAACAGAGTAACGATACGGCACAATACTCTATTTTACTTCATGAAAAACATTTCAGACTAACAATGAAAAAGTACAAGCGAATGACATGGTCCCATATGATGCCACAAACGCTGTATTGTATGATACCAAGCAGCGAATTGATAAAACGAGTGAATCTCTGTAGACTGAATGTTATTGAGATATGGGTATTGATATGATCCTACCTTGATGCACGATACAATTTTTATAACATTGATGAAAATGAGAAGGTTATGGCAGAGTTAGAGGTGGTAAGCGGAAGTTAGAGCATAGTTGAACAACTTAGTTTCCATCTAGCAGCCCAGGCTCCTCTAGACTAAGCTATAACCCCTTTGGGACAACTGCTGAATCTAAATCCAAGAAGCTAACCGGATCCACAAGGTTGGTTCAACCATCCAGACTTAAATAATATGAACAACTAGCAAGGGAAACTAGCAAAGCCTCAGAAAACCGCATTTAACTTCCATTATTTTATCATGAGTTTGTTCAAAATACATTATAACTGGTCGTCTTTAAAGTGAACAAATATAGTCCGAAGGAAAGCGGAAGTAGAAAATACCTTCTACAAAGTTGTGGGCAACAAGACTAAGAAGTTCAAAGCAACAAAAGTTTTGAACAGAACCAATCATGCAGCTATCTTCGCAAAAAGATGCTTGCGAATCTGCAAAGGGTAGAAATATTTGTTATTGACAAATGACCAAACAGCAAATGTTCGAGTAAAAAAATCAAAACGAAGGAAACTAATGTGTAGGATATTTCATTTGTATCATGATTTGTTAAGCATTGATGTAATATGATTACTCCATAGCATATCTGTGATGTATGTGAACGTAGGAAGTTTCAGATAAGGGTGGAAATAGTTGTTAGCCACCTATGAAATAAATCACCAACAGCAAATGTTCGAGTCAAAGTTCAAAATAAAGAGCACCACTGTGTAGGATATTTAGTTTGTGTCATAATTCGTAAAGCATTGCTGTACAATGATTAGTGAATGGCATATCTGTGATGCATGTGATAGCAGGAAGTTTCAGATATTCTGCCATACCCTCCTATATGAACAAAACTAACACACCCCAGGAAGGTTCTTGATCGGTTCATATGGTTCAACTATGATCATAATTGCACTTTGCTTCTGCCCCATCTGGCTGTCCCTCAAAAGAGTCCCTACAACACCCTTACTCTTTTCTCAAAAGAAGACATCACTGATAACAGACCTAAAAGCTCAAGTCAGACACAACAACCCACATCGAATCAAAAAAATCCAGTGACAAAGTATGTAATCACCTAACATGACCGAGAGAGCTCTATAGTCAATGAATGACTAAGGTGGTCTGGACTGAGAGAGAGAGAGAGGTTTTGGGACATCAATGCGTCTTCCATCAGAACTACAAAGTCTTGTATTCTATGGTCCACGAGAATGATGCCCCAAAATGCAATTCAGTCACATGGAATAGTAACAAAAACTCACTACCAGTCACTTTCCTTCCTATTCTTCAGATGATTCACAAGCTAGTTCAATGATTTAAATTTCTTTTAGAAGCACATTTGTGTTAGTCATGCAATGAATTAGAAAAGGCGAGTATAATCTCAAGCAGTTCTAGTCAACATGATAAAAAAACATCAACCGACAAAGGGATAGATACCTCTGGCAGCTTCTGCCGGAATACAACATCCAACCTGGCATCAAGTGTATTCTCGCATACAATCTTTCCATCACGAGAAGCCAACACCACACCACCAGCACTGAGCAAGTAAATGAATCAAAATCAAATCAACAAAACAGAGAAACGTAGCTATAGGTAATGTATCCAATCATAATGGCATGCAAGAGGACTGAATGGTGAAACATAAACCAGTCATAAGTATCATTTTCAGAAATTTCTCAGAGGAAGACCTCAGGATGTGTTAAGACTTCTCATTTTCTCAGAAAAATCTCGGTGAATAAAGGTTTATCGAAAAACAATAAAATGAAAATGCTCAAGAGTAAATAAATATATACTAACCCTAACCATTAACCTAAATACTCTTTTGGTACCACCACCAAAAAACCAAGACTTTTCATACACCACGTGGGACCTGGTACATGGATTCCATAGCTCGGTCCTGTGCCATATTCACATTAAACTAAACCCTCTTTTGATGATTTTAGAAAAATGTCATGCTTAACAATAAGTTTTAAAAGGTCTTTGTAGTGTTATAGTAGCATGACTGCTTAAAGAATCCCCCTAAAACTATTGAAGTGGGTGAGAGAGAATGTTTATAAAAGTCAAAGTTGCTGAAGCACGGTTACTAATACAGCCACATTGCCATGTATCCGCAAACGTCAAGATTGGTATCATAAGCTCTATAGGCCGTGAAATTCAAAAAGAGGAAGAAAAAGTTGACATGGCAAAGGGATAAACTTTACTAATGATGTTCTCCAATAAAAATCTGTTTTAAATAAAATTATGACAGATGGTTTACTTATTAAAGCACCAAGAAGATGGTCATGGCCTTGGATTAGTAAGAGATTACCATGAAGGACCATGAGCGTTATGGTGGCTTGGAGCAGAAGGCAGATAGACGTGATTGTCAACTATAATATCAGGGACATGAACGTTGGCTTTCTCCACATATTCCTGCTTCGCTGAATCCAGAATTGACTCAACCAACTCAATATCAGCCTTCCGACAGCGTAACAATACAGATGGTTCTTTAAGTCGTAGTAAGCTCTAAAGAAGGAAGGTCTGAGTGAGACTAAATTATTCATCTAGAATGCTCAGTATCCACTCACAAGTTTTAGTCTGTTTTTACCTGGACAATCAGATCTTTCAGAAGCTTTCCATAGGCATCATGGTTATGGCTTACATGCAAGAGCTCCTTTGCTGCTGCTTCCTTCATAGAGTTAACTAGGTCATCCTGAGCTTGCAAAACTTTGATCCGTGATGCATTCAGCTGCATCGAATATTCACTGCATAAAGACAATATAAACCTCAAACATCCAGTAATCTGCATGCACGATTGAAATCAAAATTTTCAGCACCTAAGGGTACAAGTATATGCAAAAACCAAAACTTATCACTAGGCTAGGTACATGTATGGCATCTAAATCTACCAGAATATTATTGTGTAAAACAAAATCACTCATATCACAGCTCGAGATTGATCTCAGCAGAAACTCTGTTGTCCTGTTACAAATCAAGCAGCGCTTTAGGTCCTGCAGAGTCGCCCCCTGTCCACAGTCCTTTTAAGTTTGGATTAGGTCCTCCAGCCCTCAATCTACCACCCAACAGAAACAGGAATTCTCCTATGGGAAGGAGATTTAGGAACCTTACCAAAGCCAACAAACTCATTAAGAAGGATAAGAGGAGAGGAGAGAAAGAGAAAGGGGAGAGAACTAAAGGGAGGAAGGAGAAGTAATAAGAAAGTAGCTCAGTCTTTCTCCGTTCACTACAATTTTCATGTTTTTCAATAGTTTGACTTTCTAAACTCCACCTGTTAACCCTAATCACATCAAGGGGTTGAGTTATTACCGTATTTTATTTTGAATCAGAACCAGTACCAGTTTGAGACTTTAGTACCATCGGGCAACCACTCCTACACCTATGCTTTCTCCAATTCCCTCATTTCTAAAAAAAGGCACGTACATACAAAATTTGGTGGTTGGTGCAACTTCAGGCGCTAACATATCCACCTGAGTGAAGACCAGTGCAAGTCTCAGAATAAGTTCTAATAGGATTAACAGCCTAATACCAAAGGTTATTAGGTCTTAAATGCTTGGGTTTGGGATACTTTTTACTTGTGCTCAACTATGGCTTTCCCTAAAATAATAATGAGCCAATATGATGCATATATTACCATTACAACAATTAAACTCATATCAAAGGTTCCCTTGTAAGGTTGTCTCCAGGAAGACTTTCTCGGTTCAAGAATCTTATGTGAAACTATTGTTTAGAAGAGAGTCAAGTTCATGTTGCAAATCTTTTAGCAGTTAAAGGACAGTAGTGGGGACTGTTTGTTATCACACATGTTGTACCTAAGAGAAGCATGATGTCAAAACAAAACTCATGTTCCATGAGAAGCTGAGGGTCCAGGAACTCTTCAAGAAATATACTTCCGGCACAACTCTATTTACTGTAACAACTAACCACTGAAAAACAAGCAAAGCCTAAATGGCATAATAACATCAACATCATCACAACAGAGAATCTTATAAATAGCAGAATTGCTACTTAATGCAAGTGGAGCGATAGCATATTTATCCTGCTAGAACAAAAGTTTCATTTTGCATCATGAAAGGTTCAGCAACAGGGAAAAGAATGCTCTGAAAGCAGCCATCAATATCACAATTGACGTCACTTTTACAGACAATAGAATTAGGCTGCGACTGGAGAAAAAGATGAAAAGATATGAAGAAAAATCAACTAAGATCCACACATTGGCATCTCACATTTTTTTGCGGATTTCAACCTGCTTCTCCTTTCTTTCATACTCTTGCCTTACCTTTCGTTTCTCAGCTTCTACTAATTGGAGTTTCTCAATGTTAAATTCCTGCAACAAGATTAAATGAGAAGAGCTGGAAATAATGTAAACAGTTACCCTACATCTTTACTAAATAGACAAGCATCATTATGAATCACATTATAGGCACTCTTTATAAGAGTGATGCAAAAATCAGTCTTACATCATCAAGCACGTGAAAATTGCCAACCAGAAAAGTACCTCACATTGCTAGGATGATAAGAAAGGCTATTTTAAAATATTTCAAGATTATCCAACTATGAACTCTTCTTAAATTTATACATGGTTAGATCCTTAGGATTCACCAACTTATTCGTGGGTACATTTGAAAAAATCATACCACTAACTTTTGTCAGCATGGAGCCTCCCGTCTTCCCAGAATGGGCTCAATCTATGTCACACGGGTGCAGGATACGGCAAATTTCAAAAATTTTGGGTGTGGCGACATGGCTAAGGTATATAATATTATATATAATATTCAAGCTAGAACAAGTGAGACATCAATTAACATAAGTATATGACAATAGCAAGTACACAACTTTATATTAAAGCAAAACACATAAACGGTAAACAACTATTAATTTTATCATAATACACAAATCAATCTTCACGGATCCGTACCCATTTATCCAAAAAGACCCGAACTTCAAAGTCAGTGCCAGATTTGGAGTGGAATATCCACACAAAAGGAAGTGAAGAAGGTCCGCGTTGAAATATTTTCCTCTATTCATCGGCAGAGTTTCATGAGAGATACGGAAGACAAGCTGAAAGAGCATTTTAGAAACTATGGTGAGGTAACTCAAGTGGTCATCATGGGAGATAAGGTCACGAGTCGACTAAGAGGCTTCGGTTTCGTCGTCTTCACGTATCACTCCCTCTTACATCGGGTTCTCCAGGATAAACATACCATAGACGGCTGAACCATGAGTTACCTTTTAAAAAAAATTACATTTCTTTTTGCGTATCCATGTCACACAGACACGGTGTCGGTGTCGCACCCATGTCGGGGTTGACACTCCACCTCCTAGAGGTGTTTATGTGACTTAGGGCTCAATTTGCAGAGTTAGAATCTTTGAGCATGCAAAATTTGCTTCATGATAGCACATTGTGTGATTGTCCTGTAGATGACATGCATTTTCCTCGGTACCAAAGAGATATACTAATAGTTAATATGGATTTCCTTTTGATGTTATACAACTCAAAATGAGTTCCAAGTGGCCAGATTTGGCCAAACTTCATGGATCTACAATAGCCCCAAAATCTAAGAAACCAATACCAAGCCTTCCCGCACAGTAAGTGTTGTTGGCTCCATGCTTAGCTGTTTACGCAAATTCCCGCATCAGCCACAGTGACTACAAAATTCAACAACCATTATTCATGGTTGTCGTGGTTTCCTGATTAATAGCTATGCATTTGCTTATGACAAAGGCTACATAGATATGACCAACCCATGCTCTATTACTATACCACTGTATGATAGCACATATGCTTACGACAAAGGATACATATGTCATAATATCACCATGCTATATTAATGTGTCAAGCAGAATTTTGCATATCAGTTATGATCAGTGTTGTTTGACGTATATCGTATTGTGTATCGTTTTGATCCACGATATGGGCATATCGTACTTTAATATTAAAAAAATAGTAAAAATCTAAAAAAATCAGAAAAAAAAAATAACAAAAACATGATAATTGCAAAGAATTCATATAATGCAAAGTTTAGTACATATTGATCATTCACCATTGAACAATTAAAAAATTTACATATTTTAAAGCAAAAAATGAAATACATTTACATTTATATATTGTAATCAGGATCATCAACTAAATAATCTTCATCTTCTCCTTGCTGAAGATTCTCATCATCTTCTGCTTCAAAATCAAAATCTTCATCTCCTTAATGATGTTGTTGCGCTTCTTCCAAATTAATCCATGCAATGTCTTCTTTGGTTAGGAGTGCATTTTCTTCATCTTCCATAATTTACTCCTCTAATATATCAAAATTAACAAACTGCTATCTTTGTATATTTAGTTCGCACATTTGCTTTTTTGCATATGTGAGCAAAATGATGAGCTCCATTTCTTTGATTATTGAGTCTATGACACTCAAGTGACGTGATATTATTACTTTATGATATCCTCTTTTTCTCTTACTGGAGACTAGCTTTTTAACTAATGCTTGAAGTGGTTTGAAAAAGAAGGATCTCACTCCACTGTTGAGCTAAGCCTCACGCACGCTGGTCATGTTCAACTCAATAGAAGTCGTGTAAGGTGAACCCTAAAATAGTGAAACTATGAAATGCCCACTCAATGAATTGAGGCAACTAAATTATTCTTCATTGTTTACGATTTCATGTAATTAAAAACTGATAGCAGAAATATACCTAAAAGTTGGCAACATAAAGGGAAATGATTGTCACAATTGTTATGTGTTTATAAATTATTCTTACTACTACTACAACTAAGCCTTTTCCCATACTAGACGGGGTCGGCTACATGGATTCTTTGTTTCCACAAATCCCTATCGTGTGCCATGTTAGCAGTTAACTCCCAATAAGCTAGATCATTCTTTATTGTTTCTTTCCAACACTTTTGTGGTCATTCTCTACCTCTTTTAATATTTTCCAAATTTAGTTTTTCTAACCTTCTTATCGGTTCTTCTTTTGATCTTCTTTCTATATGTCCAAACCATCTTAAACGATGTTCTCTCATTTTATCCTCTATTGGTGCCACTCCTAATTTGTTTCTAATAACCTCATTATGTATCCGGTCTTTTCTTGTATGACCACTCATCCATCTCAACATCTTCATTTCTGTCACAGACATCTTTTGTACATGTTGATGATTAATTGCCCAACACTCAGAACCATAAAACATGACAGGCCTAATTGCTGCTCTATAATATTTACCTTTTAATTTTAATGGTATCTTCTTATCACAAAGAATACCTAATGCTCCTCTCCATTTTAACCAACCAGCATTAATTCTATGTGTAACATCTCCATCAATTCTTCCATTACTCTGAAAAATTGACCCTAGGTATTTAAAACTTTCCTTTTGGGGAATGCAATGTGTGCCAATTTTAATTTCTATGTCCTCTGAAGTAACCAAATGATCAAACTTACATTCCATATATTCTGTCTTTGTTCTACTAAGTCGGAGGCCTTTGCTTTCTAATGTTTCTCTCCATAGTTCCAATTTTCTATTAACTTTTTCCTTAGACTCCTCCACTAATACAATGTCATCTGCAAATAACATACACCAAGGTACTTCATCTTGAATATGTTTTGTTAACTCATCCATCACCATTATAAATAAGTATGGACTTAAAGTTGATCCTTGATGTAACCCAATATTAACTTCAAAGAAATCCGTCGTTCCTTCATGAGTCCTCACACATGTTTTTGCACCATCATAAATGTCTCTTATAAGGTTAATATATGTCAATAGGATACCTCTTTTTTCTAAAGTTCTCCAAAGAACCTCCCTCGGTACCTTATCATAAGCTTTTTCTAGATCAATAAATATCATGTGAAGGTCTTTCTTTTTTGCTCTAAAATGTTCCATAAGACGTCTCAAAAGGTGAATCGCTTCAATAGTAGATCTGTCTGGCATGAATCCAAATTGGTTCTCTGTTGTACTTGATACTTGTCATAACCTACGTTTGATAATTCTTTTCCATAATTTCATAGTATGACTCATTAACTTGATACCTCAATAATTCGCACAATTTTGAATGTCTCCCTTGTTTTTATATATGGGTATAAGTATACTTGCTCTCCATTCCTCGGGCATCTTTTGGTTTTTCCATATTTCATTAAATAGTCTTGTGAGCCAAGTGATTCCTATTTCTCCTAGTATTTTCCAAACTTCTATAGGAATATTATCTGGTCCTACCGATTTACCACCCTTCATATGTTTAAGAGCCTCTTTGACTTCATTCTTTTGAATACGACGGTAGAAATTGTAGTTTATATACTTTTCTGACTTGGCTAAATCTCCTAAACTAATACTAACATCTTTATTTTCATTAAAAAGATTATAAAAATAGTTTTTCCATCTATTTCTTATATCATCATTTGCCACTAGAATTTTTTCATCCTCGTCTTTTATGCATCTAACATAATTAAGATCTTTAGTTTTCTTATCTCTAGCCCTAGCTATCCTAAAAATATCTCTTTCACCCTCTTTTGAGTTGAGTTTTTTATATAAGTCCTCCCAAATCTTAGCTTTTGCTTCACTAACGGCCTTTTTCGCTTCCTTCTTTGCTTTCTTATAAGCTTCTAAAGTTTCACTAGTTTTCTTAGCATAATGTAATTTGTAACATGCCCTCTTTGCCTTGATTTTATTTTGTACTACTTCACTCCACCACCAAGCTTCTTTTTGTGCCGGTACACCTCCCTTAGATACCCCCAACACATCTTTCGCCACTTTCCTAATATGTATAGCCATATTGTTCTACATATCACAGGGTGTGCCAACATAATTCCAAACATCTCCTTGAAGGACTTTCTGTTTAAATATATCTTGTTTCGCGCTTTTGAGGTTCCACCATTTAGTACGAATTGTCCGTATCGTACGATACGGTGCGATACGTATCGTATCGTGGGCCACCATGATACAATACGGGGCCCCGTATCGCAGATGCGGGCGTATCGCACTGTATCGTGCGATACGGCCCGTATCGCCCGTATCGATATGGGCGATACGCCCTGGGACCCTTATAAAGGGTCCCGGCTCGAGAGAAACCCGTGATTTTTCACGGGTTTCCTCTCTCCTTTTGGGTTCTTCAAGCTCCCTAAGAGTCGGTTTTCGCCTCCTTGGTGTTCAAAGCTCTAAAATCGTGCCCTACGGTGTCCGTCCAAGCCTCCAAACTCGGATTTAGGTATATTTTTAATGTTTTTTCCCTTTTTTTCTTTTATATTTATTGTTTTTTGTGTTATTTCGGTTTTTTTTTTTTTGAATGACAAAATATGAAGTTATTAAGTGTGTGTATACGATTTTTATTGCATTCATGAAGTGGGAGACACTCGATTTGAGTGTTATTTGAAGATTGGGGGATTTACGAAGTGCTTTTATTTTCAGGTTTTTTTTTGAATTAAAGTACTCCATTGAGATGGCAGGAAGGGGTGGTAGAGACTCTCATTCAAAGTCTGATGATCCGGCATGGCAGTGGGGTATACCAGTTGAGGGTTCAAGGTTAAAAATCAAATGTTTATTTTGTGAAAAAGTGGTTAGTGGTGGAATTTCAAGGTTGAAACACCACCTAGCAGGAACCAGGAAAGAAGTTGCTCCATGCACAGGCAGAGTTAGAAGTGTGCCAGAAGGTATTAAATGGCAATGCTTGCAGATGATTGAGAGCATACAGGAAAGGAGACAACAAAAGGATGATTTCCAGATGTGTGAAGAAGCTGATGATGCTACTGCCACTGGAGTTGGATTCACTGATAGTTTGCCTTCAGATGCTAGAACAGATATTGGTAGTAGCAGTTCGCGAGCACCTAGCAGAGAAAAGAGAGTTGCAGCTGAAGACTTTGGAGGTGGCAGAAGAGGAAGTTCAGGAAGGAGTAGAGGAAGAGCTTCTTCTTCTAGCATACATTCGTTCTTTCCTCCTTCCACTACACCTGGTGCTCAGCTAGGAATTCGTGCTGCTATGGCTTCAAAACAACTGCACGATCAAGCAGACCTTGCAGTGGGCAGATGGTTTTATGTTGCATGTATTCCATTTAATGCAGCAAACAGTTTTCATTTTCAAGCAATGGCAGATGCAATTGCTAACATTGGTCCAGGATACAGGATGCCCTCTTATCAGAAGTTGAGAGGGAAGATATTAGATAAGACCGTGATTGAAGTGCAGCAATACTGTTCGACTTTGAGACAATCGTAGAAGGAAACAGGATGCACTATCATGGCAGATGGATGGACCAATAGGCGAGGAAGGACATTGCTAAACTTTCTTGTATATTGTCCTAAAGGACTAAGGTTTTTGAGATCTCTAGATATGTCAGAGGAGAGGCACACTGCAGAGATCCTACGAGAGGAATTTGATAAGGTTATACAAGAGGTTGGGCTAGAAAATGTAGTCCAATTGATTACAGATAATGCAGCTAACTACAAAGCAGCTGGAAAGGAGTTAGCTGATATTTATGGGACTTTCTACTGGACACCATGTGCAGCCCATTGTTTAGATCTCATCCTCGAGGACATTGGTGAGATGGATGAAATAAAGGCAGCAACTGAGTGTTGCCAAGATATTACAAAATTCATTTACAACCATGCATTTGTTTTGTGTATGATGAGGAGATACACAGAAGGTGCAGAGCTTCTTCGCACAGCTGCAACTCGGTTCGCAACAAACTTCTTATCTGTACAAAGTATTGTAAGACAGAAGCAAGCTTTAAAGAGAATGTTCTCCTCAGATGAGTGGCAACAATTTGCAGAGTTGCCACAAAACAGAAGGAACAGAAAGTTAAATGAGATTGCAGAAACGGTTTTTATAAGTTCATTTTGGAATGCATGCATTAGATTATTGAAAATTACTTGTCCTTTAGTGAAAGTTTTGAGATTGGCTGACAGCGAGGAGAAACCATCTATGGGCTACCTTTATGAAGCCATGGACAGGGCAAAAGAAGCGATCAGAAATAACTTTAATAGAAAAAAAAGAGATTATGTGCCCGTGTGAAAAATAATTGATAGTAGATGGAATAAACAATTGCATCAGCCTATTCATGCAGCAGCCTACTATCTAAACCCATCATTGAGGTACTCAGCAACCTTCAAAAGGGACGGTGAGGTTAATCGAGGAATCATTGAATGCATCGACAGATTAGTCCCTGATGAGAGCATAGTAGATGCGATACATCGAGAGATGGAGATATATGATAATGCTCTTCACTTGATGGGTTTGCCTGTTGCAATTCGCAACCGCTCTACGATGCGTCCAGGTACATTGTTTATTTTCATATTTAAGTTGCATCTTACATTACTGTGAATTATTATGTCTCTAATATTTATATTTTTTTCTTAAGCCAAACCTATAGTACAACAGGTTGTGAAAGAAATTGGAGTGTTTTTTAACACATCCATACAAAAAAGTGCAACAGGTTGGAACATAAAAGGCTTAATGATTTGGTTTATATTCGTTGTAACATGCGCCTTCGTGAAAGGTAATGTTGTATTACTTTCAAATTTTCAATTCGATATTATTTAACTTCAGTTTTCAATTGTTAATATTACTTACTAATTGTTTATCTTTGTTTGTGTCGTAGGCAATTAAAAAAAGTAAATAGAGAAGAAAGTCAGTTCGATCCAATAAGTTTGGATAATTTTGATATATTAGAAGATTGGGTTATGGAAGACACTGAAGAAAATGCCCTCCTAATAGAAGAAGACGTTGCCTGGATTAATTTGGAAGGAGCGCAACAACATTATGGAGATAAGAATTTGATTTTGAAGAAGAAGGTGTGGGCGTGGCTGATGATGATGAGGATCTGCAACAAGGAGAAGATGAAGATTATTTAGTTGATGATCCTGATTACAATTTGTAAAATGTAACATTATATGTAACTGTAGTGTACTGTAAAGTGTAAACTATGTCTGTATTTTATTTTTTGGATTCAAAATATGTAAATTTGGATGCAATTGTTCAATGTTGAATGCTCAATCTGTACTAAACTTACATTATATGAATTTAAAGCAATTATCAGATTTTTCCTCATTTTTTCCTCATTTTTTTCGATTTTTTACTATTTTTTATTAATTTTTAATTATTTTTTGTATTATTTTAATATTAAAGTACAATACGATACGATACGATACGATACGCCCGTATCGTGGATCCCAGTGATACACGATACGATACGATACGATACGCCCGTATCGTGGATCCCAGTGATACACGATACGATACGCATCAGACAACACTGGTACGAATAGCTCCATGCACTTTTTTCTTCCTTGTCCATTTTTTTATTTGTAAATCTATAACTAAAAGTCGATGTTGGGTGTTTAAGCTTTTTCCTGGAATTACCTTACAATCTTTACAACATGCTCTATCTTTTTTTTACAAATAAAGTAATCAATTTGTGTTTGTGATAAGCCACTCTTATAAGTAATTAAATGTTCATCTCGTTTTTTGAAGATTATATTGACTATAAAGAGATCAAATGCCATAGCAAAATTTAAAATCTCCCTACCTTCCTCGTTTATATCCCCATAACCAAAGTTTCCATGAATCCCTTGATATCCTAATGCCTCTTTACCGACATGTCCATTTAAATCTCCTCATAAACAAATCATCTCCCTTTGTGGAATCTTTTGAAACACCTTATCTAACTCTTTCCAAAAAACTGTCTTTATACTATCTTCTAGTCCTATTTGGGGTGCGTAAGCACAAACTATATTCAAAACCTCTGCTCCTAACACTAATTTCAACGTCATGATTCGGTCACCATATGGTTGTATGTCAACTACACTGTCCTTTAAATCTTTATTTATGATAATACCAACTCCGTTTTGAGCCTTTTCTTTACCTGAGTACCATAATTTAAAACCTGTATCCTCTATCTCCTTTGCTTTTTCTCCAACCCATTTTGTCTCTTGTAAACATAGAATATGAATCTTTCTCCGAATCATAGTATCTACCACCTCCATTAGCTTACCCGATAATGTTCCGATATTCCAAGAACCAATACAAATCTTATTATCTAGGACTAGCTTCCTTACCCCCCGCATCCGTCCATAATCAAAATGCAGAGACCCTCTCTGAAACTTTTTCACTACATTTGGGCGGTAATGTAGCGAGACTAACTTCTTTACCCACACTCGTCCATGATGTGGGAACCCTCTCCGCAATTGATTCACTACATTCGGGCGAAAATATAGTGGCCCTTGCTTACTTCTTACTGCATTCGGACTCTGCAGCACGTCGCTAGGGGGGGACGCCCCAAAGCAATGCAAATAATTTTTGTAATCCATGTTATAAAATCTGACGAAATTTTACGCTGGTTGTCGCAAGCCTAACACAACCCTCCTCCTTTATTCGAGCTTGGGACCGGCAATGCAAGGGTGATCCGTGATCCCTTACATGAGCGGAGTTTGTTTATAAATTATTCTTATTCAATAAAATTCTTATAAACTAACCCGAATTTACATGTTACATGCACACAGCTTGCAATCCCAAACGAGCATACCAGAGGATGCCTTTTTGAGAAGTGAAGAGAGGCGAATTTTTTTTTGTTGTATCGTCCGTATCGTACGATACGGCATGATAGCTTGTATCATACGATACAAGTTACCGTATCGTATCGTGGATATCGCAAAGTGTGATACGGATAACACTCGTTATGATCATAAATTCAGCATGAAAGTTGATGCAGTCGATACACAGCACAACAACAAATACACAGTACAACAACAATTACTATGCCTTTTCTTGTACTAGATGGGTTTATTACGTGGATTCTTTATTTCCTAAGGTTTGATCATGTGTCATGCTAACAGTTAACTCAACATAAGTTAAACGTGTATTTATCATTTCCTTCCAACACTTTTGTCGCCTTCCTCTCTTCCTTTTAACACATTCACCATCTACTTTTACACCTTCTTACCGGAACTTCCTTTCACCGCCTTTACCCATCTTAAACTGTTTTCCCTCATTTTATATCTATTTGGGTGCAACTCCCAATTTATATCAGCTATCCTCATTACGAATACAGTATTTCCTCAAAACAGTGATTATTCACAAAATTTGACGCTTCAGCCCTCCACCAAAGGACATTATATATGAGAAGTAGCAATCGTCAATATGGTTACATGCATCGTTAAGTTGGAATTTGTAACATAAATCACCCAATTTTCCAAGCTCGTTTCGTATGGGTCTCATCATCACCCACAACAACTACTATTTCACCCCTTCACAAAGCATGGATTAAAATCTAAGCCCAAATATCTAGTTGATATATCACTTTCAATGGTAACAAACTTTCAATAACCTCTATCTCCTTATAACACTCAGTTTGAACCGAATTTCTCGACTAAACGCAAAAACATGAATTTACAATTAAGATAATAAAGTGATAGGATCAAGGAAAAGCAGGTAAAGATTAACATTCAGACGCAAAGAACAGCCAAAATGTGATTCTAGGAACCCTAATTTCCGGTAAAAAAGAGAGGGAAATATATACCTCTTCCGCAGAGATGGAGATCTCGCTGGCCTTCTCTTCCGCTTCTTGCCGGATGAATCGAACCATCTGCTGGATCTGCTTGGACACGTCCACATCGTTCATCTTCGCTTCCAGGCGGAACCAACGATGGCCTTGGTCTCAGATGCCGATCCCTCTCGTCCGGCGTAGATGGGTGTAAGAGAGAGAGAGAGAGAGAGAGAGAGAGGCGTGGTACATCGTTTTTCTGTTGGCAGCCTCGGCCATATTTTACGGCACAAGGACCTGCGAATTGCGCAATACGGTAGCTTCCTGCTCAAAATTTGGAAATTTGAATTGCTACCAAAAAGTTTTAGCTATTGAGTTCAAGTATCCACCCTTTAGTTCTCCTTATCGTGATAGTATACCATATTCTCAAAATAATTTGCAGAATGAAAGAATCTCGAGATGTCGTGTGATACGCAGACAATAAACTATACTCGTTATAGTGAAATTCTTGGCAAACCCAGAAATCTGAATCAAATTAGTCGGCACTCGTTCGTAGACTGCTTGACCTGACCTACTCAGTGTTATGGCATTTTTTTGTTGTTGTTACAAGAGGAGGCTCAAGCCCAACACACAATACCGTTTAAGAGTCTGAACTCCACACCAGCAGCAACGGTCTAGAACGTCGTGCCGTTGATCTAACGCTCTCGGTGTTGTTAGGTTATTATTTAGGGGTAACAATTTTGTGCTTCGAGTCTTCTCTATTTTGCGTAATGTTGCTTTCGTGTCAATAACAGGTAATCTAAGAACGATATTTATCCGTCGATCCATGGTCATTCTCGGTGAAACTGACATTACTTTTACAATCTCCAAAAGGATCAGGTGCTTTTTTTGTCGATGTGTGAAAGTTACACGCACCGTGGTTTTCGTTATTACCAATTAGTTAGGTGGTTTCCTAAAATTTTCCTTCAATTTGTTGTTCGCCGAAAGAGGATTCAGTCCTCGCTCTTCCCTATGACGCGGCCGGCGTGCCATGAGTTTAAGGCTGCAATCAGGTCGGGTCTAAGAAAGCATTCTGGTCTGATGGGTCCAGGTTCCGTCGGGTTTGATCCGGTTCAAGAGTCCGAAGTAACAACCCTGGCAGGAACGGGTGTGCATGGGTTCGGTCTAATAACCGCCCCGAACTAAAATAACTGAAACCGATTTTTTTTAAAATTTGAAACCGAACCTGAACCAATTTGTGTGGGTATCTGAATCGAACAGAACCAAATTATTTTGGTTTGGTTTGGTTTGGTTCTGTTACTCGAATTCTCTCTCTTTATATATATATATATACACATATTTATATGTACATGTATGTATAAATATATATATATATATACTATATATACATGTATATATGTATATATGCATATATGTATATATACATATAAGTATGTATGTACATATATAAACATATACATCATATACACATATATATGTATATAGACATATAAATATATACACTTGTAAATATAATATATATTATATTTATTTATGTACATTTATTCGGTTTTTAAACCTTAAAAATCTAACTGAACTGATAAACTGATTTTTTTTCAAAACATCAAATACAAACCGAATCGAATTTCACTGATACCGAACCGAAATTGCTCAACCCTACTGGCAGGCTGGCACATTTGTATCATGGAGCTCATTAGCATATCCAAACCGGTGGACGCGCGCTTTCCAGGTGGACTCCCACTACCTTTCACCAGCGGGTCCCACCAAAATCCGCATGCTGTTTACGGCTTTGTGATGCAAACAGACGACCTACTTGGGGTTGTGGGACCTGAACTGAAGAGAGCAGGTCACCCGAGATTTGGTCAGTAATTTGATCCCGAAAGTACCCAAACCTTCGGTCCGGTTAAGCGGTGAGTCAGTAATTTGATCCTGGATCCTTCTGAGCCAACTCCTTCCTGATTTGGCTAAATCCAAACCCGAATCCAAATAAGGACCACTTGAGCGTGTTGGCATCCCCAGTTCAAGATACTGTGAAGGATTCCACACATTAAACCATATCCAAGTCACACCCAATAGGCCAGGGATCAATGGTAGGTCTTACTTTCCCGAGACCCGACCCATTGTCGTTAGGGTGTCTCGTTCAGTATGAGAAGATTATCAGCTCATTGACTTTCAAACCAACCCATTTACAATCTATTACGACTACCCCTTGAAGCTACAAATGACAACTACACGCCATTTTCTGCTATGTATCATAAACTTACTTGACTTCTAAATAATTGGATCTAGTAATGTTAAATCTGACCCAAAGCCTATACCACCAACTGTTAGAGATGTTGACGGGTATGACCCAGTACAGATATAAGCAACTCTAGGTTCGGATCCAACATTCACGCTCTAGAACCAAGATACCGTCGGTCTTAATAGGACACTTATGGTGTGAAGACATAAGATCCTTGTGGAAAATAGTAAACAATGTCAGAACCTACCAAGATAATATTGATTTTGTTATGTTTATATATTAAAACTTTCATGGATCTCATTCGGGAACTCGGGCTGAATTCAGATCCACCCATTGACTGATCCAAAATTTTCAGCTGGGCTGTTCAACCCATCAATGTCTACAAAATTATACTGATTTAGTTGGTATACCTAATACACAATAATCTATTTGTTATAAATTCCTTCTCTCTCTCTCTCTCTTTAATAAGGAAGTGGGGTTATGCAGACCCTTAAAAGATGCACACCCTGGTATCGAACTCATGGCCTTTGACTTGAAGATTCTTTTGAGTTAACCCTCTGACCAAGAGTGATGGCGCGCTTTGTGCAAGATTTAGCACCTTCTTCCAAGAGAAAATGGTTGCATTTTCTCAATAACTTGGGAAATCCATGTTGTGCATATGATTTCTAAACTTCAAGAATTCTGTTACAGGTATCTTAAGATAGCTGAAAGATATTGCAGTGCTTGAAGAATTAATATAAAAGATTTAAAACTTTATATAATAAATAAGAATCTAAAAATGTCAATTTTACTGAAGAAAAACTCCTTCATCTTGCTAATTTTGCACATGAGGCAAGCTCCATTAGGGTATGAACTCCCCCTACTTTCAAGTAATATCTTTCACACTCCTCTTATAAGATCAGTATCTTGAAAATACAAAAAAGGCAAGGATCAAAGCGGATAATGCCAGGGATGACAGTGAGGCAGGTAGGAGATACATCTATACCAAGTCCCCTACATGAGCCTCAATTTTGTGTCACAATGTAAACAGAACGGATCCCAATTTGAATATAGATGATAGTCTCGGGTAAACCAAAACTGATGGTTTTGAATCGCTACTTTCAATTTACCCAAAATCAACCATGTCTAGTGATAGGATCCAACAATATTGTATTATGGCATCATACACAATACAAGTACATTAAACCAACAGATATAGACATGCATATCCGATATTATTATTCAGTATCATAGGAAAGAATATTTATAACATTGGCTCATTTTTATTTTGAATAAACTGAACTCTATACTCAAAAGTCAAAAGTCTTACGCCTGCTATTGGGAAATTGGAAGAAGGGAGCATGCTCAATGTAATAATCAAACTTTCGGCCTTTCGGGCACTTTAGTAAAAAAGTGAGTATTAGCGGTTATCTTGAAACTGCCCGCTCAGTGCCCAGGGAATAAAAGGGAAGACGAAGAAACCGGTTCGGCAAACCGTCATTCTTGGATTCAGGTTTCTGAGATTCTTCTTCGTCGCTTCTTTTCTGCGACGACTTCTCCCTCTTGTTTCTCTCTCTCCCGTGAAGCGATAGAAGCGGGTAAAAGGAAAATTTTCCCTTTAGCAGATCGTAGACCCGAGTTTCATCCTTTATGTTTGAATTGCGCGGGATGAAGTTTTGAGGAAAGAAGAAGAAATGCGAAGCCGGGGATCGAGCAGCCGGCTACCCGGCATTGTTCGTGGATCGAAGATCTCCTCGTTGTTGCTATCAATGATCGCGATGATGTCCACGATATACGTTGCGGGACGGTGAGTGACTCTCTCTCTCTGGAATTAGGATTCCTTTCGAGTTTCAGAAGTTGAAAGTTTGTAAATTGTTTCTAAATTCTTCAACGGAATCTTTTTTTTTATTACCAATTATTTTGTTACAGCTTTTTCTGATTGATCTCAATCCACTTCTGCTTATGTTTGAAGATCGATGACTATAATAATCGAAACGATTGTTTCCTTTTGCTGCCTCAATGGACTGAAAAGTTCGTCATCTATCTTCTGACAGTCTCGAATCTGGCGCTTGTTGAGGAATTCCGTGCAGCAGCTTATCTAGATGGATAGAAATATAAGAATTAGATTCCCATACTTGAAACTAGATCGAATAAAATTCACGCTCCGAGCCGACACAGAAACTACGGCCAAATGGATGAAAGTTTCTTCTAAAGATTTGAAGTTTTTAAACTAAAGTTCTAGCGCTTGCTAATCAAGAAAGCCTGGTTCTGTCGTGTCACTGCCACATTTTCCCGATCTATTTCGAGGTTTTATGGGCACTTCGTCATAGCTAACAGGTCGGACTAAGGGGCTATTTTCCTCTCAATGGTACGTCAGTCTTTCCTTTTCTGAAAGTTCAAGTGGGTGTCCTAGATGCCCGGCGCCTCGGGTGATGACCTGAAAGGTAATATCTGTGATTTTTAATCCTTGGTGAGTTCTTGCGAATTTCCATCTGGATTTTAGAAGTTTCTTTAAAACGTAATTGAAAAGGGAATTATAGGACCCTTCTTGAAGGACGATTTGTACCATTTAATTCACTGGTTTGTGGTTTGAGGATTTCGATTGTTTGTACTGAAAGTTCCAGGTTGCATTTGAATGCCTTGAATTAATAGACTCTGGGATCGGCCAATGCCAAGGAAGGAGGTAACCGTGACGTTGATTTTCAGACCTTCTAGAAGGGGATCGCTGATTCATATTTGAATTGCAACCAGATTGGTCGTGTTGGGCCAGCCAGAGACACCAGTTCTTCCCATGTCTGAAATCTCAATACCAATTGTAGATTAGAGCAAATCGAGATTTAATGTGCTATTTCTATTCACGGAGTTGTTTATAGTTGTTTACATCGATTCTGCATTTCTGAGTTACTGACAGAACGTGATCAGACATTTGGTGCACAAAACCAAGGGATTTGAATCTTTTGTTGTTCCATCTATTAGAGTTATTAGTTTTAAGTAGTAAGCGTGCATTTTTTTAATTTATTATAGTGGAATGTGAGCCTGATTTGTTAATTAAATTTGATCCAGCCTTTGGCAGGATGCAGAAAACAGAAATCATCTTATTAAGGAGCTAGACAGGAGAACCGGACAGGTATAGATTCAACTCATTTATACTTCTTTGGGATTGACAGTGATGCTGCACGCTTTTCCATTTCTGGCACCATTCTGTCAAGACCGTAAAAATGTTCAGTTGCATTGGTTTCTTCGGAGTCTTTTGCATATACATCTGAAATGGCCTGGATTTTTAGAGGCCTAGTGTTAATGCTACATGCTTAAGTAACAATGCCACTGGATGACAAAATCAATGCAACAGTTAAATGCATTAGAAGATACCACTTTGATAATGACTGAACCTAGTGGATATCGAAGTATTTGTCATATTTTATGCATTATATACCATGGTAGTTGATACTATGCAGCCAATCTATCTTTTGGGAAAATTTTGGGGGTCTTGTGGCAGGAACCTCGGAAAGAGGCAAGTTTTATGTGACAGCTGTGACTGTTTTAGAAGGCGTTCTATTCATTAAGAGTTGTGGTCATCAAGGCTGGGTTTGCTTATTGCTTTTCCTACTGCAGCTCCTGCTCAACCTAACGACATTAAACACTTTACACTTGTAGCATGATTCATCTTTCACTAAAAAACATTTCTGCTTTCTTATATGTTCTTTTTCCATTCCCTGTAGTAATTTAGCGACTACTTTCGAATGCTGATGGATGATCTCAATCACCAAAAATTCAACGTTCATGTGACTAATGTAGCTACACAATTTTTCCCTCTTTCAAAGATGCAGAAATCACATGTCAGTTCTTAGCTTTTTGTGCAACTTCGTGAACTCCTATATCATTCTCATGAGTTTTTTTCTTTAATAATTTGTAACGTAATTAAAGGGTTTTCCAAAGGAGCTTTACTCCAATAGGGACGGTAGGTGGTCAATATTTTTCCCTTTCTGTTTCTCTCTGGAGGAGAACAAAGGCAGCAGTGGTATCACCCTTAGCAGGAGCTGTACTTCACGAGGGAGCTTTCTCATACCAGACTAAGCCTGGAGATCTATCAAATGCCAAATTGTCTAACCTGTCTGATACCAAATTAGCTTCCATGTAACATTGAGCTATTCTTATCTGCTATCTACATTCCAGAAGACTGAGAATGTGAGCATACAGGTCTGTGGTCTGATCTAAAACGAGCTGAACGTTGTTGATCATTTGAACAACGTTTAGGCTGTCTACCCAAGCTAAAACCTCTCTCTCATGCATATTGCAATCCTGTCAAGAGCCCCCATAACTCAGCCCTGACCGCACTACATAATCCCAGCTGTAACATTTAACACCTTAGCCAATTACCAAGGGGATCTCAGAACACTCCGCCTGCTGCTGTGGCTGTGATCGTCCTCTTAGTTGCCCCATCTGTACTCAAGCACATCCAACCTGTTGGAAGGGGATAACCATTTGATGTTTGTCTCCCTACTTACCTGATTAATCTATTCAACATCCCGAAGGCTATCCAAGGCCTTAATTCAAGCTCTAACAGCAGTGATACTTATATGCTTGGATTCAGCCACTGGTCTTTCATTCCCACAAACAAAGGAGTTGTGCCAATGCGACAGGCCCACAAGAATCAGCATTTATACCTGAACAGGTGAACACCATACGCCAACTCACATCCTGTTGACATCAGCCTGTACTCTGAGATTCATATGCAGCCAGCTGCCAAAATATCTTCCACGGAACTCTGCCAATCCACTGGCACCAGTAACCTGAGCCATCTCGTCATGCCACCACACAGTCTCTAAGCACGTGCATAAGAGTTTCGGCCTCACAACCACACAGTGTGCAGTCTGTTATACATGTTAGATGTCTTTGAGAGCGTCCTATGCTTGTAAGGATTGTACCATGCCCACAAAGCCAAAGAAATGTGCGTTTTCTGTGTGGGCCCTTCCACTTCCAAATGAGCTTCCATGTAGTGTTAGCGTTGCCAGTTCCTGGCAACATTAACACTTTGTAAGCAGAAGCTACAGTGAGATCACTATTAGATGATAAATCCCATCTATTCGTGTCTGGACCTAGCTCTGCCTGGGGCTTGCAGCTCCATTCTGTCAGCCATGCAGGGCTGCAAAATTCCATTCCATGTTGTTGACGACTACATCATTTACTCTCCACCCTTCTAGGTTTGCAGGAAGTGGCCTTAAAAGGTTGTCATGAAGATTGCTCTCTCCAAGCCACTTACCACAATATTTTTCTCTTACTTTTGCACGTGCTGATGGTCTGTATGATTAATGGTGATGTGAATCTCTTGGAATTTATTTTGGTTATTGAAATGTTGCATCTGACATAAGTTTTATCTTCAGGGACAACCAGCTGTATCAGTTGAAGACACATTGAAGATTATCGCTTGCAAGTAAGCTGTATTTTTCATTTTCCGGTACTTCTCACATCATGTGCAGATCAATTGATGTAGTTATCTACTGGAATAGGGATCAGCAGAAGAGATTATCAGCTCTGGAGGGGGAGCTTTCTGCTGCTAAGGAAGAGGGTTATGTTTCAATTCACGCATTAGGTGCAAATGGGACACATCCAAAAAGAAGATTTTTCCTGGTGATAGGCGTCATTACCGAAATTGGTCACAGGAAGAACAGGGATGCAATTCGTCGGTCATGGATGCCTACAGGTATAATATTTTACATTCTAACTCTCGTTTTCCAAGTTACAACTTAAAATTAATTTGTGTATTTTTAGGCATGTTCTTCCTACCTAACATGCCTATGTAAGGGATCACTCTTGCATGGCCGGTCCCAAGCCCGAATAAAGGAGGAGGGTTGTGTTTGGCTTCCGACAGCCAGCATAAAACTTTATCTGATTTACCATGGTTTCTACAAAAAAACAAAGAATCCATGTAACCGACCCCATCTAGTATGGGAAAAGGCTTAGTTGTAGTTGTAGTAGTTAGGCATCTTCATAGGTTCAAAGAACGTTGAAGCTTTAGATTTAAGGAAGCTGGTCTCTGATTGCTCTCTTTCTTTAATTCTTACGCATAGATTGACAAATACAATGCCAGGGTTAATCTTGTTCTCATCCTGCAGAAACACATGTTACACCCATTTTCATATTTTACTTCCCAAGATTCTGTTACTAAAACTTATCCAAAGTCTGTTTCCCTGTTATGACCTATGGAGTGGAGGCATGGTTCTTCCAGCTATATTAGTAGCTTAAATGAAAAAATTGGCCTGACTAATGAGTGAAATCACTCCAGACAGATGAAGCACAACATATGAACTCATTACTGGTCATTTTCTCATTATGTTTTCAGTGTTTGTGTTGGAAGATTTGGCAGAATCTTATGAGCCAGGAAAATTTCTTTACACGCTCTTCAATCATGCTGAGAAACTACCTTTTGCTCATGGCTGGCCGAGGTCATAAGCATTATTGAGTCCGTTTGTCCATTGACAGTATGAACATTCTTACTCTGCCTACTTAAATTTTTTTGCTGGGACGCTGCTCATCTCTTGTGTCCCATATACTTGTGGCGACTCATGAGTTGAGAATTGAGACAATTGAATCCTGCAAGCTACTGCGTGGCATGTTTGGTCAGCTTTTAATGGCTATGTCACCGGCTACTCCATTCTGACTCTTGTATCCCTTTGTATGTCAGTGTTGAAAACTTCATAAAATGGCTGCAAAACAGAAAAAGATGGCCACATCCTCCTATATGTGACCTTATGCATGTGATGTGGTATAAGATCAGATAACAGCATTTTATTGTGTACAATATCGTGAAAATTTTAGATGATTATATTTTTCATCACATGAATATGAAGATCCATTTACTTCACCCTTCTCACTCTGCAGATTAATTATGGCAATAACAAGTTTGTCTCTTTTACTTCTTGCAGGTGCGGCCTTAAGAAAGATGGAACAGGAGAGGGGTATCATCATAAGATTTATTATAGGAAGGTCCTATCTTTAGTATGTAACTGTAGATTGTCATTGGTGGTTGCAATTCCCTACTAAATTCATTCATATTGACATGCAGTACCCATCACCGCAACAGTACTGACCAAAATATTAATGAGGAGAATCAACAAACTAATGACTTTATTATTCTTGTAAGTTTCTTTCCTTTTGTTCTGAGTGATATAGCTCTTTCTAATTTTGTTAGGCATGGTTCAATCTTTTGTCACATGGTGTACCTCGAACTTTGTATTTAAGAGGGGGACAAAAGCAGATTGTGACTGCTAATAGTATTCATTAGAGAATTGCATATATTGTTGTTCATTTACAAGATATCTTAGACTGTAGACCTACATTTTAATAGGATTTCCAAAGCTTTACTCGTTTTCCATGCAGGCATTCACCTACCTGTAAGTTCTGCAGTTCAAATAATCTTTACAAGGAAACTCTGCCGTTTTTGGTTACTCACTATTTCATGGTCATTTCTGCCTGTTGCCATTCCAAGTTCCTACGCAAATTCTAATATCTCAGGAGGAAGCTCAGTGAATTTCTATTATAGAAGTCATTATGGCATTCTGAAGATAGGTTTTACCCTTTTCATTTCCTTGTTGAAAACAGTAGGTACCCAAAACAACAAGAGTATAGTGTCCGCTTCAAAACCTTGCTCAATATCCAGTGAAGATGAGAAGCTTTTGTCACAGTTATATTGAGTTTAATAGTTCCATATTATGTCCGTGTTTGTCTGTCATAGGTGGTCTACTTTTGCCTGTCTAAGAAAGTTTCTTCCACGGCATTGGTTTCACAGATCAACATGCTTGCTCATGTTTTGTCATGACATCTTATGAAATTCATTCATCATCAATGAAGTCCAGATACCAATTTTGGTTAGTTTTAAGACCTAAACAATATAGTGAACTGCCACTGCTCCTGGGAAGTATCCATAAGGGTGGACACATTTACTGACAGAGCTAGGAGAGTTGAACTCGAGTATAGTGTTCATGGAAACTGGTTAAGTAGGTCTTTCAGTGGAATGTGGAACTTGTTGGAATGTGGAACTTGTGATTGCTACCCTTGAAAAGATGTGTTTTATATTTTCTGTTAAGTGCCCATTGTTTCTGAGAAAGTGGGGTTTTCATCTATTTCAACTGCTCTCCTCTGCCTCTATTATGAACATCTTCCTGATCATTACTTTCTTCACCTACCGTGTAGTTTTTTAAGCAATGTTTATGTAGTCACGTACCATTTGGTACTGTAGCTTACATGTGATGTCATCCGGAATTTCTTGGTGGCTTTGGTGGTAGAGGCTTACACTTTGTATCTTTATGCTCTTGTGTAATGGTTGAGCATAATTTATAGAATTATGGTAGTTGTACATGCTTCTTTTCTTGTAAATCTGCAGGTAAACTATCTATGATGGTTTGGTTATTGCATTCCACTATTAAAAGGGCTTCCTTGGTACTCTTTTGCAGGATGATTATGATGAGGGTTTGGGGGAGACTCCTAGAAAAACAAAATCATTCTTTGTTCAAGCCGCAAATAGTTGGGATGCAGAGTTTTATGCAAAAGTTAATGATGATGTCTTTGTTAACTTAGGTTAGTGAATCACACATAACACATTTCTTAACGTTGATGGTTACTATTACCGTTTAGTTAAAAAGTGTTAGTCACTAAGTCTTTGTGGGTGTCTTTTGCATCATTTCATTTCAGATGCTTTAGTCTCTACACTTAGATCGCATTGGCAAAATCCTCGTGTTTACATTGGGTGCATGAAATCAGGCGAGGTTTTCAATGATGAGTAAGTTTTCTATTTCCAATGACTGGTACACCGTCCCTGTGGATAATATTCAGAAAACATGGAGCCATGATTTTTCTTCTTTCGTTTTTTGATGTTTCCATTGTTTAACTTCTATAGGAAGCATAAATGGTATGAACCAGATTGGTGGAAATTTGGTGATCGGAGAATGTAAGTGAATACAATTTCTTTTTGGTGCTTCATTGTATTGAGGAAAATTTTCTAGCACTTAACTTAGCAGAAGTGTCTATAATAAATATAGCATTATACTATGTGAAAGCTGAAACCTTCTTGTGCCCTTATGATGATGAAGGTGATTGTCCTGCCTAACCATTTGATGGCCTCTAGATGGCATATAGTAGTTTTTTATTTTTTTCCCTAGATCAAGTTCTGCACCTTAACAATTGTCTCCATTTTCAGTGTGATAAATTGGTTCTTGAGAAAATGCATTGGGCTAGTAATGACTTCCTGTTTAATTTTGTTTCCAATGTTATTTGATAGTCCTCCTTAATAGCTTCATGCTCTGTCCAGGTCAATTTGCTGCTTTCTTCAGACTTCTATGGCCTTGTGATCTTAAGCTTTTTCCATCTCAGGTTTTTCTGCACCTGCAAAACCAATGGAGTTTTGCCTATCATGCGACTTTCTACTGTTCTGATTAAAAATAAACACCCTTTTGATCATAACCCAGTGGTGATTAGACTCGAACAAAAGTATATGGAAGATTAGTTTCTTGCATTTGGAGTTATGTTCACAACAATGTGAATCACATATGTGGTGCTTACATCCCACTTGTCCTGGATGAGCCAACAGTAAGGATTTGGATCAGATATTCAATTGACCAGCCCTGGTCCACTACAATAACAACAACAACTACTACTACCACCAAGCCATTTCCCATACTTATGGGGTTGGCTACACGGATTATTTGTTTTGATAGAGCTCGATCATGTGCCATACTAACTAATAGTTAACATAAGTTAGATGATTCTTTATTGTTTCTTTCCAACACTTTGTGGTCTTCTTGTTCCACTTTTAATATTTTCATCATTTGGTTTCTCATAACTTTTTATTCTTACTGGAGCTTCATTTAGTCGTCTTTCTACATGTCCAAACCATACAAATTTCTCTTATTTTATCATCTATCGGTACCACCCTCAATTTGCTTCTAATAAACTCATTATCTATATGACCTTTTCTTGTGCGACCACACATCCATCTCAGCATCTTAATTTCTTCCATGAAGGTCTTTTGTATATATTAATTAGCTGCCCAACACCCAAAACCATAAAACATATCGGGTCTAATTGTTTCTCTATAATATTTACCTTTTATGTATTTTCTTGTCACATAAAATACCTTATGCACTTCTATTTTAACCAACTTGCATTAATTCTATCCATAATATTTCCATTGCTAGGTACTTAAAACTTTCCTTATGAGGGATGTAATGTGCGCAAATCATAATTTCTATATCATATAAAGTAACTAAATAATCAAACTTGCATTTTTCTATCTTTGTTTTATTAAGAGGGAAGAAAGCTTTTACTTTCTAACGTTTCTTTCATAGTTCTAATTTCTAACTTTTTTCTTAGATTTATCCACTAACACAATGTTTTGTTAACTCATCAATAACCAATATAAATAAATATGGACTTAAAGTTGATCCTTGATGTAATTGAATATTGATTTTTGAGAAATTTGTTATTCCTTTATGGGTTTGTCCTCATACATGTATTTGTACATCATTATATGTCTCTTATAAGATTTATGTATGTCAATCATATATCTCATTTTTTCAAGATTATTCAAAAATGTATTTCTTAACACCCTACTATAGTTTTTTTAGATCAATAAATTTCATGTGAATGTTTTTTTTGCTCTAAAATATTCCATAAGATATCTTAATTGGAGAATAGCCTTAATAATAGATCTCCCTATTATGAATCCAAATTGGTTCTTTATTGTTCTTGATAATTGTCTCAACTCAATAATTATTTATCATAATTTCATAGCATGGTTCATCAACTTGATATCTCGATAATTCATACATTTCTGAATGTCTCTCTTGTTCTTATATATAGGTATAATTATATTCTTCCTCCTTCCCTTATATGATTGAGTAATCTTGTAATCCAAGTAATACCCGTTTGGGCCTTTAAATGTACGTCTCTTTGACTTCACTTTTTTTGGAATACGTTGAGAGAAATTATGGTTTATATACTCTTATGAGTTGGTTAACTTTCCCAAGCTAATATTAATACCTATATTTTCATTAAAACATTAATGAAAATAAATTTTTATTTATTTTTTATATCACCACCTACCACTAAATCTTTCCATCCTTATCTTTGATGCATCAATTATCGGGTTGTATCGTGCGTATCAATAAGGGGGCCGAATAGAACCCCGTGTTTCTACGGGTTTCTACATTTTGTTGGAGTCTCTTGAAAGCTCCCAAGATAGTATGTGGTGGCATGGCTCCCAAGGCTCTCTGTATGGCATATGTGCAAGGCTCCCAACCCATGTTATGGTATAGTTTTTGTGTTTTTCGGAATTTTTTTCTTTGTATTTGTTTTTTTTTAATGATAATATATGAAGTTACGAAGTGCGTGGATATGATTTTTATTGTATTCGTGAAGTGGGAGACACTCTATTTGAGTGTTAAGTGAAGATTTTGGGGATTTATGAAGTACTTTTATTTTTAGGTTTTTTATTAGATTGAAGTGTTTAATTAAGATGGTAGGAAGGGGTGTTAGGCACTTCCAATCTCGGTCCGATGATATGACGTGACAATAGAGTATACTAGTTGAGGGAAACAATTTATTTTGTGAGGATACTATGATTCAGAACATTGTCCGGTAAGTTAATGGAGGTGGTAGATACTATGATTCGGAGGAAGATTCATATATGTTTACAAGAGATAAAGTGGGTTGGAGAAAAAGCAAAAGAGATTGAGAATACAAGTTTTAAATTATGGTACTCAGGTAAAGGAAAGGCTCAAAATGGAGTTGATATTATCATAAATAAAGATTTAGAGGATAGTGTAGTAGACATACAACGATATGGTGACCGAATCATGATGTTGAAATTAGTGTTAGGAGCAGAGGCATGATGTTGAAATTAGTGTTAGGAGCAGAGGTTTTTGAATATAGTTTGTGCTTACGCACCCAAGTATGACTAGAAGATAGTATAAAGACGGCTTTTTGGGAAGAGTTAGATAAGGTGATTCAAAGAATTCCACAAAAGGAGATGATTTGTTTAGGAGGAGACTTAAATGGACATGTCGGTAAAGAGGCATTAGGATATCAAGGTATTCATGGAAACTTTGGTTTTGGGGACATAAATAAAGAAGGTAGAGAGATTTTAAATTTTGCTATGGCATTTGATCTCTTTATAGTTAATACAATCTTCAAAAAACGAGATGAACATTTAATTACTTATAAGAGTGGCTTATCACAAACACAAATTGATTACTTTATTTATAGAAAAAAAGATAGAGCATGTTGTAAAGATTGTAAGGTAATTCCAAGAGAAAGCTTAACCACCTAACATCGACTTTTAGTTATTGATTTATAAATTAAAAAAATGAAAAAAGAAGAAAAGAATGCATCAAGCTATTCGGACTAATGGTGAAACCTCAAAAGCGAGAAAGAAGATATATTTAAACAAAAAGTTCTTAAAGGAGATGCTTGGAATTATGTTGGTACACCTTGTGATATATGGAACAATATGGTTATACATATTTAGGAAAGTGGCGAAAGAGGTGTTAGGTGAATCTAAGGGAGATGTATCGGCACAAAAAGAAGCTTAGTGGTGGAGTGAAGTAGTACAAAATAAAATCAAGGCAAAGAAGTCATGTTACAAATTACATTATGCTAAGAAAACTAGTGAAACTTTAGAGGCTTATAAGAAAGCAAAGAAGGAAGCAAAAAAATGCCGTCAGTGAAGCAAAAGCTAAAATTTGAGAGGATTTATATAAAAAACTCAACACAAAAGAGGGTGAAAGAGATATTTTTAGGATAGCTAGGGCTAGAGATAAGAAAACTAAAGATCTTAATTATGTTAGATGCATCAAAGATGAGGATGAAAAAATTCTAGTGGCAAATGATGATATAAGAAATAGATGGAAAAACTATTTTTATAATCTTTTTAATGAAAATAAAGATGTTAGTATTTGTTTAGGAGAGTTCGTCAAATCAGAAAAGTATATAAACCACAGTTTCTACCGACGCATTCAAAAGAATGAAGTCAAAGAGGCTCTTAAACATATGAAGGGTGGTAAATCTATAGGACTAGACAATATTTCTATAGAAGTTTGGAAAATCATAAGAGAAACCTGAATCACTTGGCTTACAAGACTATTTAATGAAATATGGAGAATTCAAAAGATGCCAAAGGAATGGAGAGCGAGTACACTTATACCCATATATAAGAAGAGGGAGACATTCATAATTGTGCGAATTATCAAGGTATCAAGTTAATGAGTCATACTATGAAATTGTGGGAAAGAATTATCGAACGTAGGTTAAGACAAGTATCAAGTACAACAAAGAACCAATTTGGATTCATGCCAGACAGATCTACTATTGAAGCGATTCACCTTTTGAGACGTCTTATGGAACATTTTAGAGCAAAAAAGAAAGACCTTTACATGATATTTATTGATCTAGAAAAAGCTTACGATAGGGTACCGAGGGAGGTTTTTTTAGAGAACCTTAGAAAAAAGAGGTTTCCCATTCACATACATAAACCTTATAAGAGACATGTACGATGGTGCAAAAACATGTGTGAGGACTCATAAAAGAATGACAGACTTCTTTGAAGTTAATATTGGGTTACATCAAGGATAAACTTTAAGTCCATACTTATTTATAATGGTGATTGATGAGTTAACAAAACATATTTAAGATGAAGTACCTTGGTGTATGTTATTTGTAGATGACATTGTGTTAGTGGAGGAGTCTAAGAAAAAAGTTAATAGAAAATTGGAACTATGGAGAGAAACATTAGAAAGTAAAGGCTTCCGACTTAGTAGAATAAAGACAAAATATATGGAATGTAAGTTTGATCATTTGGTTACTGCTGAGGACATAAAAATTAAAATTGGCACACATTGCATCCCCCAAAAGGAAAATTTTAAATACCTAGAGTCAAATTTTCAAAGTGATAAAAATTGATGAAGATATTACGCATAAAATTAATGTTGGTTGGTTAAAATGGAGAGGAGCATAAAGTATTCTTTGTGATAAGAAGATATCATTAAAGTTAAAAGGTAAATATTATAGAGCAACAATTAGACCTGCCATGTTTTATGGTTCTGATATCATCAACATGTACAAAAGATGTTTGTGACAGAAATGAAGATGTTGAGATGGATGAGTGGTCATACAAGAAAAAATCGTATACATAATGAGGTTATTAGAAATAAATTATGTGTGACACCAATAGAGGATAAAATGAGAGAATATCGTTTTAGGTGGTGTGGACATATAAAAAGATCAAAAGAAGAACCTGTAAGAAGGTATGAAAAATTAGATTTTGGAAGTATTAAAAGATGTAGAGGATTACCACAAAAGTGTTGGAAAGAAACAATAAAGAATGATCTAGCTTATTATGAGTTAACTGCTAACATTACACATAATAGGGCTTTGTGGAAACAAAGAATCCATGTAGCTGACCCTGTCTAGTATGGGAAAAGGCTTAGTTGTTGTTGTTGTGAGAAGGTGGTTAGTGGTGAAATTTTATGATTGAAACATCATATCACAGGCACTAGGAAAGAAGTTGCTCTTTGCAAAGGCAAAGTTATGAACAGGATGATGTTATTGGATTGGGTGATAGTATTCATTCTTATGGTAGGATAAACTAGGAGAAAAAAGGTTGTTGAAGAAATTGCAAATGGAAGTGGTAGAAGAAAAAGAGCTTACTATGACATACACTTATTTTTCTCTCCTATCACTACACATGGTGTTCAACATGGAATTCGTGTTATTATGGCTTCAGAGCAATTGGATGAGCAAGCGGACTTTGCAGTAGATAGATGATTTTATGATGTATGCATTCTATTTAATGCAGCAAACAATTTTCATTTTCAAGCAATGACTGATGAAATTCCTAATTTTGGTTTATGGTATAAGATGCCTTCTTATCAAAAGTTAAGAGAAAAACTATTAGATAAGACTGTTCTTGAAGTTCAGGAGTATTGTTCCACTTTGAGAGAGTAATGAAAGGAAGCAAGATGTACTATTATGACAAATGGATGGACATATAGACAAGGAAGAACTTTATTAAATTTTCTTATCTATTGTCCTAAAGGACTTATGTTTTTGAGATCTCTAGACATATCAGAGGAGAGACATACTGTAGAGATCTTAAGGGAAGAGTTTGATAAGGTAATATATGATGTTGCGCTACAGAATATAGTCCAATTCATTATAGATAATGCAACTAATTATAAAGTAGTTAGGAAAGAGTTAGCAGATACTTATGGACTTTCTATTGGACAATATGTGAAACCCATTATTTAGATCTCATCATTGAGGATATTAGTGAGATGAATGAGATAAAGGCAACAACTGAGTGTTGTCAAGATATCACCAAATTTATCTATAACCATGCTTTTGTATTATGTATGATGAGGAGATATACAAATGGTGTAGAGCTCCTTCTTATGGCTGCAACTTGGTTTGCAACTAATTTCTTATATGTACAAAGTATTTTAACAACAATTTGTAGAGTTGCATTAAAATAAAAGAAATAGAAAGTTAAATGAGATTTTAGAGACATTCTTTAGGAGTACATTTTAGAACTCCTGTGTTAGACTATCGAGGATTACATGTCCTTTATTGAAAGTTTTGAGATAGGCTGATATCTGAGGAGAAACCATCTATGGATTATCTTTATGAATCCATGGATATGGCAAAAGAAGTCATTAGAAGTAATTTTAATAGAAGAAAGAGAGATTATGTGCTCGTGTGAAATATTATAAATAACTGATGAAACAAACAATTGTATCAACCTATTCATGCAACAACTTATTACTTAAACCCAACATTTAGGTATTCTGTAAGCTTTAAAAGGGTCGGTGAGGTAAACCGAGATATCATTGATTATATAGAAAAATTAGTCCTGGATGACAGTAGAGCATATGTTATATATCAAGAGATATCTACGATAATGCTCTTCACTTGATGGGTTTGCCTGTAGCAATTTGCAACCGTACTAATATGCGCTTAGGTAAATTGTTTATCTTAATATTTAAGTTTCTTAAATATTATATTTATTGTGTATTAATTATCTTATGGTTGTCTTTTTCTATCACATGTTTGGTGGAATAGGTTTGAAAGTGAATTCCCAAACTTTAGAGATTTTGCAGTAAAGAGTTTCAAGCCAAACCTGTAGTGCAACGGGTTGTGAAAGGAATTGGAGTGTCTTTCAATACATCCACACAAAAAAGCGCAACAGGATGGAACATAATGGGCTCAATGACTTACTTTAATCCATTATAATATGCGGCTCCAACATAGGTAATCTTATATCAATTACTACTTAAATATTCAATTCAATATTTTTATTTTATGGATTAAATTGTTAATGTTATTTACTAATTACTTATCTTTATTTCTTGCAAGCAATTAAAAAAGTTAAATGGGGAAGAAAACCAATTTGATCCAATAAGTTTAGATAATTTTGATATACTAGAGTTGTAAATTATAGAAGATAATGAAGCAAATGCACTCCTAATCGAAGAAGACATTGCATTAATTAATTTGGAATGAGCGCAACAACAACATCATTAAGGGGTAAAGATTTTGATTTTGAAGTAGAAGATGGTGATGATCTTCATCAAGGAGAAGATGAACAATATTTGTGATAGATCCTGATTACAATGTGTAAATGTTTTCTTTTAATTGTGAAAGTTTTATTTTTTTATAAGGATGTTATGTATTGCCTCAAAATATGTAATTTCTTTTTAAATTATTGAATGGTAAATGATGAATATGTACTAAATTTTTGTATTATATGAATTCTTTGTAATTATCATATTTTTTCTTATTTTTGAGGATTTTTACCAATTTTTAGTATTAAATTATAATACGAGGGGATACAATACAATACGATACGATACGTATCATGGACTAAAATGATACACGATACAATATGCATCAAACAACACTAATTTCACCACCTTTTTTTTAGTTGAGTTTTTATATAATTTTTTTCAAAATTTGTGTTTTGCTTCATTGATGGTCTGGTTCGCTTTTTCTACTATATGTCTTCTTCGCTTTAATTTTATCTTGCAATACTTTACTCCACTACTTTGGTTTTCTTTTGTGCCAGTATACTTCCTTAGATTCACCTAACACATCTTTTATCACTTGCTTAATATGCGAAGTCATATTGTATAAGAAGATATAACGCTTTATTTAAATATATATTCTTTCTTATTTTTGAGGTTTTACCATTTAGTTTGAGTAACTATATATTTTTTGCCTCTTTGTACCTACAAATCCATAACTAAAAGTTGATCTTAGGTAGTTAAGCAATATGATCTACTCGGTAGATAAGTCTTTTTCTAGAATTAACTTGCAATCTTTACAACATGATCTATCTTTCTCTAAAGGCGAAATTGTGCTGAGTCACTTATAATTAATTAAATATTTATCTTGTTTTATGAAAATTTTATTGTCTATAAAGAAAACTCTAAAACTATAATTTGTATGAATATCTTGATATCCTAATGCTTCCTTACTTACACGTTCTTTGAATTACTTTATCTAACTCTTCGCAAAATGCTTTCTTTATACTATTTCTTAATCCTACTTGGTCAATAAGAATAAACTATATTCAAAGCCTCTACTCCTTAATACTAATTTCACTATCATAATGTCTACTATATTATCTTTTATATTTTTATTTATAATAATATTAGTACTTGTTAGAAAACAGATAAAATTACTAAATTCATTTTATTGAATGATCAAATCTATATACAATTAGTAAGACTTCATTTTTTACAATGTTACAATGATGTGCTTATTATACACACAAATTTGCTATTAGCCATCATCCAACAGCTAGCCATTGGATGCTTGCCGCTTGTGAAAGGCTGGCCTAACGACTACTGGTTGGGTGGGTCCTATTGGCCTGGGTGGTCTGGTCTTATGGCCTGGGTCCGTTGGGACTTGATTACAAACGTAAACTTATGGGTTCTATTGGTCCAATCCTATTACCTTATGGTGTATATACTGAAAGTTTGTTTCAAATTTTCAATCCCTAATGTGTGAACCCACATTGATTGTTTCAAAAGGATTTCAAAAAGAGAACATTCAACAACAAAAGTCTTTTCCGAAGCTTCAGCCTTGTGATTTTCCTTAGGACATACCTATGACAAAAACTTATAGAATTAATCCTCAATAAAATTATTAAGATCTTATAACTCCAAATATGAAAACCTATGTTTTCAAAGCTTTTTTATGGAAAATATTGGTCATCTAAGTAGGATTATCAAATATAACAAATAATTTCATGAATCACTACAAACTCATAATATTACAAAAAGGCTTTGGAATACCAAACAAGCTTTAACACTAAGCTCAAACCCGAGTTTTAAGGACAAAATCGAACCCAAGGAAGCTTTAAGGCTAAGCTCAAACTATCTAAATCAATCAAATGCCAATGCCCTTAAATAACTCACAATCTCAAATATGATTCTATGATTTCAAGAATAAGATAATCCACGAAAATGATAAAAAAAAGGTTTTAAAGATTTATAATCAACTTAGAAGAATCTTTTCAACATAAAATATTTTTGTCTAAAAAAAATAAGAATTCTTTGAATGCAATTTTTATCATTCACATAAATTGCTCAAAATATAACAAATGGATAGTCAATACTCAAGGCAAAACTCTTTTTATACATTATTTTCACATACTTTATTAAGCACAAGGTTATCGAGATAACAATAAGTTTATTTTCAAAATTGAGTCATCTCTAATGAATAAGAATATGAAGTACCTTAATCACAAAGGTCTTTAACAAAAGGCCAACAAACATGACATATAGTCACAAAATACGGAAATCTTAATCACATTAAAATACAACTTTAAAGTTTTCAAGATCATAAATTATCAAATAACAATAAGTGCATCTTCAAACATTTACTAATCTTCGACCAATAGCAAACAACACGAAGCAACTTAATCACAAAGGTCTTCAACAAAAGGCCAACAAAAGCGACATATAGTCACAATACGAAGATCTTAATCACATAAAGATGCAACTTATTATCTAATAAACAAACAAACAAATTTTCTTCTAAATGAGATGCCAAACAATTGATCCAACAAATGTTAAAAATAAACAAGTTGGAAAGAACACACGTGGATTGACTCCAACCTTTTTCTATTATCATTTTCGACCTAAGAAGGTTAGAAAAACTAAATTTAGAAAGTATTAAAAGAAGTAGAGGACGACCACAAAAGTGTTGGAAAGAAACAATAAAGAATGATCTAGCTTATTGGGAGTTAACTGCTAACATGGCACACGATAGAGATCTGTGGAAACAAAGAATCCATGTAGCCGACCCCGTCTAGTATGGGAAAAGGCTTAGTTGTTGTTGTTGTTGTATTTTCGACCTAAGACAAGAGCCCAAAGCCCAAATGAAGCCAAAGGAGTCGTCTCCAACAAACGTTAATTGGCCAAGCCCACGGGTTGCAAGCTCTCCCCGGTGAGCCTGCACAATGCTAATCAACTTAATCAAGAGCTTTAACAAGCATGCCAATAGATCGCAGGTGGTTGCACGGGAAATCCAATGCCACAACCCGATTGAGGACCCGACCCACCCTCTTCATATGCAATCCCTCACACTCTCCAAAAGAAAACCTCTCTCTACTTCACGTAGAGGGCTAAAACATTCTCCCTTTCTCTCACACAAAGAGACCATCTCTCGACCATCTCCTACCACCGCTTCGTGTGTCTTTCCACTCTCTCTCTCATTCTCTCCCTCACAACATTTCCCCCTCTCTCTCGAAGGACCACTCTCTCTCACTCTAAATGCGGTGAAGACCTCACCTTCACCCATCACCGGTCGGCCAACCCCCTCTCTTCCCTTTTCTCTTCCTTCTCTTCTTCTTTCCCTCTCTTCCTCCGCGGTTTCCCCTTAAGATCAAAAGATTCTCATGGAACTGCTCACGCCCATAACCGTTGATTGAGTATAGCCCCGACAAATCGAGAACCATCGGTCGTATCCGATGCATTTCCCATCGCCTCCACTGATGCCTCACATGGTTGGAGATGATCGTTCTCGATGTAAAACTTCACCTGCTTGAAACCCTTCTTGAACCACCGATTCTCCATGAGCTCCGGAGAGAACCATCTTGAACACTAGAATTCTCCTTTGTAGATCTTTTGATACATCGTCATCACGTTCTGATCGTTAAACTCAAAGAGGTTGCCATCATCATTAGTGAGGAGGATGAAGACACCCTTCTTGATTTGACGTTGAAGCTTAACAGGTTTGATAAGAGAATGACTCAAGACCATATGTCCACCTTTGCACCACCGTATCCTTTCAGGGGGAGCACTTACGACGTGACATATACCAGAGTTCCATAAAACGTGTGAAAAAGTCACCTTGCCAGCACTAAGACCGAAATGACACCTTTAAATCATTGTTTTTGTCAAGGAGGAGATTCTTCGGCTTCACATCCCGGTGATAGACACCACACCCACCGACTTTAAATCGCCGTTCTCTTAATCCTCAACTCCATCCTCGAATGAGCAATCACTGTTGCTGCCTGCCTCCCTTCCTATGTTTTCCTTTAACTATCATCTCCATCACCCTACACCACCGCCATCCGTAGTTGCTCATCAGCGTCAATGTTACACAATGATAGTGTTGGCAATTCCTTTCTATGTGATCGCTTTGACCACATCAGTAGCACCTGTTCTTCCAATCTCAAGCTTTGCAATCTCTAGCCCAGTGCCCATCCACTGGTGGCGATTTTACCTGTTTTGATACCATATCAGAAAACACATAAAATTCCTGAATTCATTTTATTGAATGATCAAATCTATATACAATCAGCTACACAAGGATCAATTTTTCACAATGTTACAATGATGTGTTTATATACACAGAAATTTGCTATTAGTCAGCATCCAACAACTAGTTTCTAGCCGTTGGATGCTTGCTGGTCTGGATGGTCTAGTTCTGGTAGCTTGAGTCCATTGAGACCTTATTACAAACATAAACTTATGGGCCCTATTGGCCCAACCCTATTACATTTTAAACATACCAATCCCATTTCCAACTTTTTTATTTCCTAAGTATCATAATTTAAGGTTTACTTGCTTTTTCTCCAACCTACTTTGTTTCTTGCAAATATATAATATGAATTTTTCTCTTAATCATAGTATCTATCATCTCCATTGGTTTTTGAGTCAATGTTATGATATTCTAAATACCAATGTCAATCTTATTATCTAGAACTAGTTTTCTTACCCTTCCGCATCAATGCATAATGAAAATGTGGAGACTCTTTTTACAAATTGCTTGTTATATTTGGGCGGCAATATAGTGGGACTAATTTCTTTACCCACATGCATTCACGATGTATGAACCCTTTTGGAATTAATTTACTATATCTGAGGAAAGATATAAAAACTCATACTTACTTTTTATTGCATTCAGGCTCTAGAGTGCATCCCTAAGAAGATGTTCGAACTAAATACTGATAATGTCTAGAATCATAAATGAGAAAGTTTTACGCCGGATCCATAGCAGATAAATGAGATAAAGTTTTGTACTGGCTGTTAGAAGCCTAATGCAATCCTCCTTTTTGAATCTGATTAATTAAATGTGCTTGGTTTTCCTTCCGTAAATTTAAATCCTACCTAAAATGTTCAAATCTTATTCATCCATTTATTCACATATAAGGCTCAGACCTAGGGCGGATGTAATTGGATCTGATGTGTAGATGCTCTTTCTTTCCTGGACCAAATTAAACTCTAGAGACAATCATCAGGTGCATCCTATAGGACTCTATAGTGCTGATATTCAGTTTAAGTCTTGTTAACAACCTTAGATACTTGTGTAGTGTGTTTAAATTGATCGTCTTTGAGAAATTCAGTTTTTGGATGGGACAGGGGAGTCAAATGTTGCATTCGGTCCCTTTCTCTGTTCAAATTTATCAAATTTGGATCTGTTTCTTCCATTCCAAAGTCATTGACATGATTTAAATATTTGAACATGTAGTCTGCTCTATATATAACATAGTAATTCTACCATTCCTTCTAAACTATGTGTCATGTTGACATATATATTATCGGTTCTATGTCCTAGACATGGAAGCTATTTTGACTTGACCCAACAGACTTTAACAACTTGATGATTCCTCGAACTATGATTAACGTAAAAGATAGAAAGTCTTCACTGTACCAGTAGAAGTTAAATTTTGTATGATTAACATAAAAGATAGAAAGTCTTCACTGTGCCAATAGAAGTTAAATTTAGTCTTCTACATGTTTTAAATTTCATTCTCGATAGATGTTTCCTTATCTCCTTAAGTAAAAGCTAACAAAAATTTGATCATCTTTAATAGCTGTTTCGTGTTCAATGATGAATCTGACTTATGCTTTGTGCCTTTGCAACTACTTATCTTCAAGAATTTTGAGCAGCAAATTTTCACCATTTTAGTGAACATTCATATGATAAAGTGTACCAATGTATTCTGTAAACTAGTTAACCACACTCGCCACTTCTGTTGAAGAGGTTTCTCATTTCCGTAATGATGACGGTAGTTGCACGCACAAACAACGAGGTAAGAATGTTGGTATGGACTTTCTAATCCTATGTGGAATGAGAATATTGTTCATGTAACCATGAGATGTAAAGCATCTCACGGGCAGTGGCAGAACTAAATTGTTGATATGGACTTTCTAATCCTATGTGGAATGAGAATATTGCTCATGTACAGCTTTTTGTAGCCTTATAACCTTGATCTAAAGCATCTTCACGGGCAGTGGCAGAACCAAACTGAGGGGACTTCCGCCCTGACCCCCAAAATTTCAGAAAGTCAACAAAATATATAGCCCAGATTTTGAATACAGTGGGCGTTCTCACCCTAAAATATTATGTAGCCCTCAGTTGAATCCATGAACATTAAGCTTGGGCTATCCACCTCATACGTAACTCCATGCATATGCTGAATAAATTTGCCTATTAGCACGTCTTTCATCTTGTTCACATTAGAACCTTCCTGTAATCAACATTAAATCATACACTCATATTTTGAGCACGTTTTCTTCACAAACCTGCATCTTTATATTTGCTTGTCTTTTGTATATAAGCATCTAAAACTCCTTTCATGTCTCACCTAGTATTTTGACTCTGCAGATACTTCCGTCATGCCTCAGGACAAATGTTTGTTATATCTCGAGCATTGGCGCAGTTCGTGTCCATAAACAAGTTGGGTTCTCATGGTCAATTCCCTTTTTGCATCTGTGTTTAGATTCAACTAATAAGAAGCATCTGTTTAGTTTGGTAGCTAAGATGACCTTATATTTTAATGACAGAGCCATTCTCCGGACGTATGCTCACGAGGATGTTAGCGTTGGGTCTTGGATGATTGGGTTGGACGTCAAGCATGTTGGCGAGAATAAGTTTTGTTGTTCATCTTGGTCACCAGGTTCCCTCTCTCTCTCTCTCTCTAGTGCTAGATGTTAAAGTATAAATATAATAAGAGACGGGTCACTAGAGCCCATTGATGTTTGACTAACCGGCCCGGCCACTAGGGCCAGGGTCAGCTAGATATATTGGCCCCAATTAGCCATTGGGGGCTAGCTACGGGCCCCTAATGACTATTCAGATAATCGTTGGGGGATGACCTCTTGTATCCCTTCTTCACTTGTTGAAAATTTCTTCTCTCTAGATCTATAAATAAGATTATTCTCCTACATCAAATGTAAGCCTTGTGTGGTTGATTCTCATTCTTCAATAAAATGAAAACAGAAATTTGCTTTTTTTTTAACATGGTATCATAGCATGTTTCAAGGCGATGCAAGGAAGCGGTCGATGGTGGTGTTGAAGCGCTGGCCACTATCGACGATCAGCTTGTTTTTCTGATGTTGGTCTTCTTTCGGTAGACCCACGGGTGGTGATGAGTAGTGGCTGCGAGTGGCTCAGTTTCTTAAAGACAATAGATGATGATGCCTCAGTCGATGATGGTGATAGAGCGGCTTTCGGTGATAAGAATGTTTCTGATGTGAGTTGAGGTGGGGGGCTTTCAGTTGGTTGGTCTGGCTCAATTGAGGGTAGCAATGTTGCTGGAAAATATGGTTTGGTGCAGGATTTCTATAGGAGCAATTGGAGGTGACCCTTTAAAGTGGCTATGGTTTCTGGCTTACATGTGATTTGGGGGCTTAGCAAAAAGATTTGGATATGACATGGGGTGTCATATCATTGACGAATTGCGGATCATGGAGTGGCTTCATGAAGGTGGGGAAATCACTTTGGAGGATGGGAGGATGGGCTTCGGCTAGAGGCTCCTAGTAGAGGCAGAGAACTTTTCTATGGGGGCACCAACTAGGATGTAATGGGTCAGAAGGATGCATCTGGCATCGAGAATCTCGTCTCTCTGTCGAGGCTCCAACTGTTGCACACACTCAAAGACTATCATCCCTCGTCTCTCTCTCTCTCTCTCTATGAGCATGTATCTACCTTAGAAAACCATTGGCTGCCTCATCGAATACTTTATTCGTCAGTCTGCCACTGCCCTTTACCTCACTGACCTCGCCCATCGTACGCCACCCAACCATTGCCACTGTCGACTGGAAGCCCTCTCCTCTTCGTTGGCATTAACACTTGCTTCTTTTTATTCAATTGTTTCTCGGTGGTCGCCTCCTTCAGGCTGGGGAAGCTTTGCGACTCGGTCACGGTTGCGGTACACTCCTTAGTGGACCGCATGCAAGGGCATCCTCTCGGTTGTTTCCTGCCATTGCATTGGATACAAAATGGATGTAGCTAAACTTGGGGCCCGAACAAGAAGGGTCGGGTTGGGTCTTAGATCTAGATCCTTTCTGTGTTAGTGATAGCCTCCATGCCACTTAGTTGACTAGGGAGAGCATGTAGGTCATGGGCTTGGTAAGTGGGTTGTGTTGATGGGCCTTTTTCTTTCAGCGTGCGTTGAGACACAAGCAACTCATGTGTGCTCTTTTCAAATTTTCTTTTAGTAGATCAATTGTTTGGTGTATCATTTAGAAGAAAATTTGTTTGTTATTTGTTAGACAATAAGTTACATCTTTTTGTATGATTAAGATCTTCGTATTGTGGTTATATACCACTTTTGTTGGCCTTTTGTTGAAGACTTTTGTGATTAAGGTGTTTGTTTCATGTTGTTGACTATTGGTTGGAAATTAGTCAATGTATAATTTGTGATCCTGATAACTTTGAAGTTGTATTTTCATGTGATTAAGATCTTCATGTTGTGGCTATATCATGTTTGTTGGTATTTTGTGATTAAGGTGCTTCATGTTGTTGGCTATGGGTTGGAGATGAGTTAATGGTGAAAATGCACTAATTGTTATCTTGATAACCTTGTGTGAAACAACAACAACAACAACAAAGCATTTTCCTATACTAGACGGGGTCAGCTACATGGATTCTTTGTTTCCACAGATCCCTATCGTGTGCCATGTTAGCAGTTAACTCACAATAAGCTAGATCATTCTTTATTGTTTCTTTTCAACACTTTTGTGGTTGTCCTCTAGCTCTTTTAATACTTTCCAAATTTAGTTTTTCATACCTTCTTAATGGTTCTTCTTTTGATTTTCTTTCCATTTAAGTCTCCTCCTAAACAAATAATCTCCCTTTGTGGAATCTTTTGAATCACCTTATCTAACTCTTTCCAAAAAGCTGTCTTTATACTATCTTCTAATCCTACTTGGGGTGCGTAAGCACAAACTATATTCAAAACCTCTACTCCTAACACTAATTTCAATGTCATGATTCGGTCACCATATCGTTGTATGTCTACTATACTATCCTTTAAATCTTTATTTATGATAATACCAACTCCATTTCGAGCCTTTTCTTTACTTGAGTAACATAATTTAAAGCCTGTATCCTCTATCTCCTTTGCTTTTTCTTCAACCCATTTTGTCTCTTGTAAACATAGAATATGAATCTTTCTCCGAATCATAGTATCTACCACCTCCATTAGCTTACCGAATAATGTTCTGATATTCTAAGAACAAATACAAATCTTATTATCTAGGACTAGCTTCCTTACCTCTCGCATCCGTCCATATTCAAAATGGGGAGATCCTCTCTGAAAATTATTCACTACATTTAAGCGACAATGTAGCGGGACTAACTTCTTTACCCACACCTGTCCATGATGTGGGAACTCTCTCTGCAATTGATTCACTATATTCAGGTGAAAATGTAGTGGCCCTTGCTTACTTATTACTGCATTCAGGCTCTACAGCACGTCGCTAGGCGGGGATGCCCGAAAGCAATGCTCATAATTTTTGTAATCTATGTTATAAAAATCCGTCGAAGTTTTACGCACCCTCCTCCTTTATTCGAGCTTGAGACCAACAATGCAAGGGTGCTCCCTTACATGGGCGGAGTTAACGTTGTGTGAAGATGCACTTATTTTTATTTGATAATTTGTAATCTTGATAAGTTTGAAGTTGCATTTTCATGTGATTAAGATCTCCATGTTGTGGCTATATGTCACGTTTGTTGGTCTTCTGTTGAAGACCTTTGTAATTAAGGTACTTCATGTTGTTGATTGGCTATTGGTTGGAGATGAGTTTATGTTGAAAATGCACTTATTGTTATCTTGATAACCTTGTGATAAGATGCACTTATTGTTATTTGATAATTTGTGATTTTGACAACTTTGAAGTTGTATTTTCATGTGATTAAGATCTTTGTGTTGTGATTATATGTCACGTTTGTTAGCCTTTAAGACCTTTGTGATTAAGGTGTTTCATGTTGTTGGCTATTGGTTAAAGATGAGTTAATGTTGAAAATGCACTTATTGTTATTTTGATAATCTTGTGTTTGAGACAAGTATTTGAAAATAATGCATAAAAAGAGTTTTGCCTTGAGTATTACTATTCATTTATTATATTTTGAGCATTTTGTGCGAATGATAAAAATTGAATTTAAAGAATTTTTGTTTTTTTGAAACAAACATTGGATGTTGAAAAGATTCTTGGAAAATACTATTATAAATCTTTAAAACTTTTTTTGAACGCCTTGGTGGATTATCTTATTCTTGGAATCATAGAATCACATTTGAGATTATGAGTTATTTATGGGCCTTAACATTTGATTGATTTCAATGGTTTCAGCTTTACGTTAAAACTTGTTTGTTTTGGATGGTTTGAGCTTAGTCCTAAAGCTTGTTTGAGTTCGAGTTTGTCCTTAAAGCTCGGGTTTGATGTTACCCTTAAAGCTTATTTGGTATACTAATGTTTTTTATAATATTATTTATTATATTAGGCTTGATGATCAATGTTTTTCATTAAAAAACTTCTTTGAATTAGAGTAAATCATCTTCTTGGTCTCGTTTTTTATTTGTCTTGCATTTTTGGGTTGGAATGAAAACCATGACTTGCTTCGTTGGTTTATGATATTTGGAACTAATTTCTTTGTGAGGGGTCAATTCTACTTTGGTGTTGCTTTTTTTCTAGTTTTTGGGATCTTGCTTGTTCACTTTCAGAATGCTTTGCAGTGGAAAGGTCAATTTCAGAAAAATTGTAAGAAAGATACTAAAGCATAAAGACAGTGATATTGATGAAAAAATTTGTTCACTTGAAGAACTGCAGTCTTCACTTTTTAGTGAGCTTCACACATCAGAAGTTGAGATTATTATGGTGAACAAATTGGTGCTCAATAAGTCATGTCTCTCTCCAACAACCTTGCTACTATCAGCTTGAAGTATAATAGTGTAGGGTTCTATTAGATGGCGAAGATTGCAGTAACTCCAACTATTGTTGTGGCAAAATTCATGCTATTTAGAAAATATGCCTCATGCTCAAATACTCAAAACGGAACTCCCATGAAGTGGATGTGGAAGACAATATCGACATCACAAGTCATGTCTCTCTCCTTGGTTGTCTTATGCCTTGTCTTAATCCTCCCATATGGTACTACAAAATCAATATTCTTAGATTCATGTTTTTGTTATTAACAAATTTTCGATATACACACTGTAAGTTTGAGAGAAGGTGTTAAAGTATAAATGTAATAAAAGACGGGCCACTAGGACTCATTGATGTTTGACTAATGGTCTGGCCACTAGAGTTGGGTCAATTAGATATACTGGCTCCAACTAGCCATTGGGGGTCAACTGTAGGCCCCCAACGGCTAGTTCAGATAATCGTTGGGGGATGACTTCTTGTATCCCTTCTTCATTTGCTGCTGAAAATTCCTTAAATCTAGCTTTATAAATAAGAGTATTCTCCTAAATCAAATGTAAGCTTTGTGTGGTTGATTCTCATTCTTCAATAAAATGAAAACAGAAATTTACTTGTTTTCTAACACTAGATGCATTAACAGGAGTATAATTATAATTATGTCATATCTAACCTAAGAAATGGACACCCATGTTATCTCTAAGTACCACCTTATATATATGCTAATGGATAAAATAGTCTTGTCTTTCGGTGAATAATCTTGAATAAATATCTCCACTATTCAAACTATGGGATAATGTTGGAGATTCAAATTAAAAATATTATATTTTTATACTTTATATTTATTGTGCATTAAATGCAAAGTAATTCAAATCTTCACCATTGATCTCAAAGATTGAATGGTGAAGATATTTATGCATGATTATACAACAACAACAACTAAGCCTTTTTCCATACTAGACGGGGTCGGCTACATGGATTCTTTGTTTCCGCAGATCCCTATTGTGTGCCATGTTCGCAGTTAACTCACAATAAGCTAGATCATTCTTTATTGTTTCTTTCCAACACTTTTGTGGTCATCCTCTAGCTCTTTTAATACTTTCCAAATTTAGTTTTTCATACCTTCTTACAGGTTCTTCTTTTGATCTTCTTTCTATATGTGCAAACCATCTTAAACGATATTCTCTCATTTTATCCTCTATTGGTGCCACTCCTAATTTGTTTCTAATAACCTCATTATGTATAAGGTCTTTTCTTGTATTACCACTTATCCATCTCAACATCTTCATTTTTGTCACAGACATCTTTTGTACATGTTGATTATTAACTGCCCAACACTCAGAACCATAAAACATGGCAGGCCTAATTGATGCTCCATAATATTTACCTTTTAATTTTAATGATATTTTTTATTACAAAGAATACCTTATGCTCCTCTCCATTTTAACCAACCAACATTAATTCTATGCCTAACATCTCCATCAATTCTTCCATCACTATGAAAAATTGACCCTAGGTATTTAAAACTTTCCTTTTGGGAAATGCAATGTGTGTCAATTTTAATCTTTGAGGTAACCAAATGATCAAACTTACATTCCATATATTTTGTCTTTGTTCTACTAAGTCGGAGGCCTTTGTTTTCTAATGTTTCTCTCCATAGTTTCAATTTTCTATTAACTTTTTCCTTAGACTCCTCCACTAATACAATGTCATCTGCAAATAACATACACCAAGGTACTTCATCTTGAATATGTTTTGTTTACTCATCAATCACCATCATAAATAAATATGAACTTAAAGTTGATCCTTGATGTAACCCAATATTAACTTCAAAGAAGTCTGTCATTCCTTAATGAGTCCTCACACATGTTTTTGCACCATCATACATGTCTCTAATAAGGTTAATGTATGTCAATGGGATACCTCTTTTTACCAAAGTTCTCCAAAAAACCTCCCTCGATACCCTATCATAAGCTTTTTCTAGATCAATAAATATCATGTAAAGGTTTTTCTTTTTTGCTCTAAAATGTTCCATAAGACGTCTGAAAAGGTGAATCACTTCAACAGTAGATCTGTTTGGCATGAATTCAAATTGGTTCTTTGTTGTACTCGATACTTGTCTTAACCTACATTCGATAATTCTTTCCCACAATTTCATAGTATGGCTCATATAGGAATATTGTTTGGTCCTATCGATTTACCACCCTTCATATGTTTAAGAGCCTCTTTGACTTCATTCTTTTAAATACATCGGTAGAAATTCTGGTTTATATACTTTTCTGATTTGGCTAACTCTCCTAAGCTAATACTAACATCTTTATTTTCATTAAAAATCTTATAAAAATAGTTTTTCCATCTATTTCTTATATCATCATTTGCCACTAGAATTTTTTTCATCCTCGTCCTTGATGCATCTAACGTAATTAAGATCTTTAGTTTTCTTATCTCTAGCCCTAGCTATCCTAAAAATATCTCTTTCACCCTCTTTTTAGTGGAGTTTTTTATATAAATCCTCCCTAGTTTTAGCTTTTGCTTCACTCACGGCTTTTTTCGCTTCATTCTTTGCTTTCTTATAAGCCTCTAAAGTTTCACTAGTTTTCTTAGCATAATGTAATTTGTAAAATACCCTCTTTGCCTCAATTTTATTTTGCACTACTTCACTCCACCACCAAGCTTCTTTTTGTGCCGGTACACCTCCCTTAGATACACCTAACACATCTTTCACAACTTTTCTAATATGTATAGCCATATTGTTCCACATATCACAGGGTTTACCAACATAATTCCAAACATCTCCTTGAAAGACTTTCTGTTTAAATATATCTTCTTTCTCGCTTTTGAGGTTCCACCATTTAGTCCGAATAGCTCGATGCACTCTTTTCTTCTTTGTCCTTTTTTTTTTGTAAATCCATAACTAAAATTCGATGTTGGGTGGTTAATTTTTTCCCTGGAATTACCTTGCAATCTTTACAACACACTATTTTTTTTCTATAAATAAAGTAATCAATTTGTGTTTGTGATAAACCACTCTTATAAGTAATTAAATGTTATCTCGTTTTTTGAAGATTGTATTGACTATAAAGAGATCAAATGCCATAGCAAAATTTAAAATCTCCCTACCTTCCTCATTTATATCCCCAAAACCAAAGTTTCCATGAATCCCTTGATATCCTAATGCCTCTTTACCGGCATATCCATTTAAGTCTCCTAAACAAATCATCTCTCTTTGTGGAATCTTTTGAATCATGTTATCTAACTCTTCTCCAAAAGTTGTCTTTATACTATCTTCTAGTCCTACTTGGGGTGCGTAAGCACAAACTATATTCAAAACCTCTGCTCCTAACACTAATTTCAACGTCATGATTCGGTGACCATATCATTGTATGTCTACTACACTATCCTTTAAATCTTTATTTATGATAATACCAACTCTGTTTTGAGCCTTTTTTTTACTAGAGTACCATAATTTAAAACCTGTATCCTCTATCTCCTTTGCTTTTTCTCCAACCCATTTTGTCTCTTGTAAACATATAATATGAATCTTTCTCCGAATCATAATATCTACCACCTCCATTAGCTTATCGGATAATGTTCCGATATTCTAAGAACCAATACGAATCTTATTATCTAGGACTAGCTTCTTTACCTCCCGCATCCATCCATATTCAAAATGCGGAGACCCTCTCTGAAAATTATTCACTACATTCGGGCGACAATATAGCGGGACTAACTTCTTTACCCACACCCGTCCATGATGTGGGAACCCTTTCTGATTCATTGTATTCGAACGAAAATGTAGTGGCCCTTGCTTACTTATTACTGCATTCAGGCTCTATATTTTTGTAATCTATATTATAAAATCCGACAAAGTTTTACGCTAGCTGTCGGAAGCCTTACACAACCCTCCTCCTTTATCCGGGCTTGGGATCGGCAATGCAAGGGTGATCCCTTACATGAGCGGAGTTATGGTTATGCATGATTATGCGTTAAAAAAAATATTATGCATTTAGGACTTCTCTATATATATTTAGGGGCAGAGAGAGAGGAAGTGATAAATGTGCACACCTCATTCATGCCCAAATCTTCTTAAACATCTTAAATGTTTGATCTTTAAGATGAATGGTTGAGGTGATACAATAAAAAGCATTTGATGTATCATATCATGTGTATTAAATGCAAAGCATGAAAATACATCGGTACTTTTTACATTTGAAATTCAAATCTCTGCATTCAAATCTCTGTCGTTATTGTGCTAATCATATATATATATATATATATATATATATATATATATATATATATATATATATATATATATATCAATGGCTAAACAGGTTACTCATTGCTTGTCTTGGCAGGTGCCATATGTGCAGCAGTGTGATCTTTGTATAATTAGAGTAAAAAGTTTAACCTAGATTCTGAAAATGGATTTTCTTCGACATACAATGTGGCCTGCAGCCGCTGCCATTAGCTACTCTTAACTCCAAGCAGATCGCTGGGTCGTGTTCTCTTGCTGCCATTTTGCTGAGGCCTTCAGATGTTGATTGAGATATTGAGGGGGGTTTTGTTTGAAAGAGTCGTAGTTTTTTCAGCTGAAAAGATGGAGAAACACCAGGAGTCGTTCCATGTTGATGGTTGGATGGAAGGGATATGCGCTCCAATGTATTATTCTTTATTTTTCATTAATTTCTGGCTTTTTAATCTCCATTCTTTGCATGCCGGTTTAGACTCCAAGCCCAAGCTTGAGTTGAGAATACTTGGGTTAACCTTTTTACTAGTTTAGCTCCATACTATACTATGGAGCGCATATATTATAAAACTTCTTGCCCTCAAAACTCCATGGACAGGATTCGGCCAACATTTACTCCCCGAGCCAGCAGCATTGAATTGGTGCCGTCGTAACTCGATTTGGATTGCTCGTAGGATTTCTTTTTGGTAAAACTGCAGAGTTTTCGAGTTTATCAATTTGGTTTCTCTAGTTTCAACTGTTGTAAGCTGCACTATAGTTTTTGATAGGTCAATGAACAGTAACATTATCCGTTAATGACGTGAAAGACGGGTTCACGTGTAGGAGGTGATGTGACTCAATATTATTATTAAATATTAAATTAAGAATAATTAAATTCAATGAATATGTAAATCTAAATTTAATTAATGTTTAATTAAATGCAATATAAACAATAAGCAATATTAAAGAATACCTATTATTATTTAAATGTAAAATTCAACTAATAGTTAACTATTATCAAACATTAAATTATAATTTTAGTATAACTTTAGTACTATTAAATTTAACACATAATAATAAAGAATACTTAATATTAATTGATATTTAATTTTAATTTTAATTAATAATTAATTAAGTATAATAATAAATATAAACGATATGTTATTCAATTAATATAAGCTTATGTAGTAAGTGAAATGGTGAGCGACATGACAAATGATGTGGTAAGTGACACGACAATTGATGTTCCATATTAGATTTAAGGTAGTAACATTGGGCTCTTGAACTAAACTTATAACCGTCAGAAACTACATGGTAGCTTACAACAAATTTCAAACCATTGAGACCAAATTAAAAAAACCTCATTAGCTTCACCATATTTTTGTAAAGCTTTTCCTTCTTTTTATTTGCAAATGCAGTAGCACGACCTCTGCATTGAACTCATGACCTCTGTGGCAATGTCATATATTTATTGCTAGTTAAGCAGCCTCCCTGTCATGCTGTTCATCATGAAGATGAAAGGCTATAGTGTTGCATTAGTAGATGATCGGCTATTAGCCTGTGATTGATTGAAAACTCAGTTACTGGTAAGGGTAGGGTTTTGGGGTAAATTGGATAGTGTGTACATAAAGCAATACCTCACTTGGTTAGGGGTAAAAAAAAACACAAGTCAAAGGTCATGAGTTTGATACTTGGGATGTGCATCTGGCTTAAGCCTCCCTGTCATATCAAAACAAAATACTGAAGTATGAGTGAGGCAAACTAGGTTCTTGTTCAACTTTTTCTCTTTTAAGCACTCAGAGTGTTGGCTCAACTGGCAGGGTTCCCTAATTGCTCCGCTGTAGGTGGGGAGTTTGATTACTGAGAGGGGGAGGGAGGGGGTGGGGGTATTCATGCTTTGTGTGTGTGAGTGTGTTAAGTTTCGGTCCCCTTTTACAACAAAAAAGTTTTTCTCTTTTGATGTAATGTTGTTATGAGGTTTTCTCTAAGAAAATGTATTCCTCGGCTTACAGCCAACACTAAAGAAGATGATGGTTCAACCTTGTTGCTGCTCGTGATTTATTTATTTTTTATTTTTATTTGCGAGTGAAGTTAGGTAGATCTCTCACAGAAGGACGTCCCTTGGGCGTCGAACTTGAAACCTTAAAGTGGAAAAAGAGAAAAGGAAAATCTCCAGTATATGTTAGAAAACCCCCCTAACCCGAGGTCACGTACATTGAACACACCGTACCGCAAGATGACACGAACTGAAGACATGGTTTTTGAGCTGCTTTGTTTGGACAGACAATTGCGATGAACAGGTAAACTTTTAATGAACTTTCGTCGTGTCCTTGTCGAATTCTCGTATCAATATATCACATAGGTGCTTACCATTGCTAGGGTGGGCGTCCTCATCCAACGCCTTTTTCCTTTGCATCTCTTGGAAAGGTAAATTCTTTTTCTTTCAAAATGGTCCTCATGTGTAACGAAAAAAAAAAGGACCAACGTCTTTGTGTGTAAGCCATGTCGGCCTAAGATCACCAACTCATGGATCATTCCGTAATTTCCATACTGGACGTGGACCCCACGATTTCATCTCGTCCACGTCTTCAAGCCCTCCAGGGTGGGACCCGCTCTCCCCATCCCGGAGTCCAGATGCAAGCCACGTCAATTTGCCGATCAAGCTGTCAAGAGAAACCGCCACGTCAGACGGCTATCGTGACTTGATGACCTGTACGTCTCCTCTGACGTCACAAATCACACCTCTACACGTTACCCGTGACCACGTGGGATTCCCGACCTGCCACGTCGCGCATCACGGAAAAGTCGTGGCGAGTGAGCTGTTCTCTTTTGGTGGGCCCCACTTCCATGAACCCCCCAATCGCCGAAGCCAGCTGTGCGGTGGGGACCACATGCCAACTTTTCCAGAGTCTTCCCTGCGGGACCCACAAAGCTGATACGTGTCGGTGCGCCTGGGTGACATTGCCCCCACATGCCCCTTTGGATCCACGTGGTCGCGACGTGGACGTGAGAGCATCCTGACCGTCCATTAGCTAGCTTAGTGCTGACCGGGTGGACCTGGAGATACGCTTCGCCCTCTTGGTCTCCGTCCAATACACATGGTTCGGGTTTTTACAGTTTATTCAAGCTATAGAGCTTGTCATTCAACTTTTTCTTTAGGGCGATACATAAGGCTTGAACACAATGAAATTAAAGTTATCTATCAATAAATTATTTTTAAAAAATAGTAAAAAAGATTCTTTTGCTAAAACAGGAGGTTATGTTTTGAGTTAAATTGTAATAAGGCGCGCCAATACACAGTGCATTAGCTCACTTGGCTAGGTTTTCACTCACAAGTCGAAGGTCATGAGTTCTATAACCCCGTATATCGAACCCATGACCTCTTAATCCGGTGAGCAATTGTTCTTTGTGCGTCATTTCAAACTCCATTAGAAAAAGACTCTTGGAGAGGTCGTAAGGGCTTGTAGGTCATTGACAACGAAAAAATTTCGTCAAATTGCCCATGAGAGTGCCATTTCTGTAAATATTTCAAGGTCAAGTACGGAAATCGTCCATTCACTACTTTCTTATCTTCGCCCTTTACGCAGTTTACATGAAGCACGGGGAGACAAAATCCGGTAAAGATAATGGTTTTGACAACCAATTACCAAAATAACCTCACGATTTCTGACTACTTGGGGGAATGATATCTTAAAGTTTGAGTTACTTTCAATGTAACGTTTTATGTATATATATATATACGTATATATGTGTATGTATATATGTATATATGTATATAAGATACTCGTGTCGAACCTGATCACTCCGGGTTTCAGTTTCAAGAAAGACTGGGTGAAAAAAGAGGTGGGTGAGTCGACCTCGTGCCTTAACTCTGTTTAGATCCTCTTCACAAGTTCACAAACCGAGTAAGAGCTACATGAAGATTGCTTGTGTTGGATTTGGTGACGCCATTCAATCACGAAAACTGTTCGTTTGGTAAAGCTTGAACAGATCCCAAATATGTGGAGCATGAACTTGTAGGTCAAGCTCGATTAAGGGGAAGATCAGCTTCTTAAGAACAAGCCAGAGTTAAAAATCCTGAGCGTGAGCTCCAAATTGGCTTGAGCCGTGTTTTTTCTTTGGTTATGATGGAAGGTCGGACCAAGTATGCGTGCCCAAGGTGTTGAACTCATGACCTGCAGCTTCTGAGTCCAGCCCTCTTGCTGGGTGAGCTGTCGCTGTGATTGCTTGCCTCAAGCTAAGTTGAGTAAAGAAAATCTAATAAAAGAATGAGCTCAAGTTCGAACTTGGTTCTATAAGTTTTCAATACAACCGCAATTAGATTCAACTGGGATGGCCATCCTTACATGGCCCACTACGGGCCGTGGTGGGATGGGGTTTAGGGTAAACCCACCCTGTCCCGCCCCAATATGCACGCACTACAACACACACACACACACATATTTAATACAAATTTCAATATAATAATATGTAATATTATACATTAAATGACATATTATGACAATTAAATAGGTTAGGTGAAAGTGTATGATCTAAGAGACCTACATGTTTTATATAAAACTATTTATCTTATATTAAACAAAATTTTAAAATAGTAATATGTTGATTGAAGCAGGGAGGGGAGGGGAGGGGAGAGTTTTGAAACCCAGGACCCGCGCAGTCATGAAGGGGTGGAGAAGGGCCTTATAAAACGTTTCAGTGCGGGATGGGTTAGCTGGAGCTCAAACCCGATCCATTGGCATCCCTAGATTCAAGCTTCATGTTAATTTCACAGAATTACTAAACGAGAAAAATTCCTGCTTTTTGCTTCTAACTGCTATGACAAGTTTTGGTTAGCCAAGGGATTACGCTCGTCTTATTTTGATATGACAAGGGCATTATGGGCAGACGGGGAGAGTGAGGGCGGGCTGGCGGACGTGAGAGGGAGATGTCAATTCGATTAAATCGGAGACCACGTCAGCCACATGCTGGATGGATTAGCTGGCGAGTGAGGGGCGAAGATGGACGCGTAGTCGTCCTTAAAATAAAACACGTGTAAGGTGGAGATGACGATGACACAAACGAATGACGTGCACGAAGATCCATGTCCAACTCAACCACCACCATAGGCAACCGTATGTACGTGGAACCGTATATCTCTCCAATATACGGACACGCGTTCGCTGACGTGGCTATCGCCCTGGCTTCCCTCCTGCTTCTTCTTCCCCACCCCTCCCCTTCTCTCTTTCTCTCCGAGTAAATCAAGCGATTTTCTTAATCCAGAGTTTCTTCCTAGGCATCTCTCCGTCTTCCTTATTAGAGCCGGTGAATTTCTGAATCGAGGTTTCTTCTTCGTCATCTCTCTCTCTGAGAAAGGAAAAATACGAAGCAGAAAGGCGGGGATCATCGGGAGTGGCTTCCAAGACGGGCGAAGAGTCGGATGGGGCGACTGATTCCAGATCGAGGGAGAATACTTTGATCCGTTTCCTGGCTTGCTCTGTCGGCGGGAGCGTCTTCCTTCCAGCCGCACTTTTCTTTTTCCGGTCAAATACCCGGCTGATTGAAGGAGAGTGAACCCAGAGGAAGAGGTGCACGCTTTTTCCTTTTCCTGTTTCTGGTTCTTTTGTTTCTGTTCTTAATTTTGCTGCGGGATGTTGAATCTATTGGCGATTTTGTGGTTTTCGAAGTGTTGATGCTTGCCCTGATGGTTGAGGTATCTGATTTTTTCTCCGAGTTGAGGTGGAATTCGATTTCATTTTGTGGTCTTGCATGCTTCAACATCGAAATAATTTGCATATTTAAGGACTTGATCTCTTCCTCAAGTCAAAATCAAGAAATTAATGAACAATATGGGCGATTCTTTTGAATCATGAAAAGATCTTATTGTGTTTTGTCCTCCTTGCAATTCTTCAGCATTTCTATTTTTTTACTGCTAATGATTTTTATGTATGAGAGCATAGTTTTTGCAGCTTGCTCAAATTCTTTAACTGTAGCGAAAAGGGAGCGTTAGGTAGTATTGTGCATGTTGTTTACTTATTTTTAGTGGATTCATTTCTGTGTTCAATTGGGCAAGAATTCCTGGTAGAAATCGTGGGATGATTTTCTGAAGGAAAATAATTAGGAAAACGAAAGTAAAGGTTCAGGCACGAACGGATTCTCACGTGCGGGGATGCTAGGAAAAACGCACGAGCTAAGGTACTCGGGAGTCATGTCCTATATGTGGGAGTGTGACCTATTCGTACAAACAAAGCTACAACAGATAACAGATAGGGAGAGATGGATGCGTCAGAGAGAGAGAGAGAGAGGCGGTCACTTGTGGTCATGGTTCTAGGAAGGAAAGAGAAAAGAAGGAAAAGTGGTAGGGAATCAGTATACATATGCTTTGATGTGCACAGCAGAAGACACAAGCCTTTCCCCACACCTGTGACTTTTGCAGCGCTAGTGGGTCAGCTAAAGGATGCAACACGGTCATTTGGGTCACCCGTTTGCTAATGTTCTCGCCTACGTACGCTTAACATGGGAGTTAACATGGGAGTTCCTAGTGAGATCTGGTGTATTAGTGATGCATCCGTGATGGAAAGATTGCTAGCCGAAGTTCTCCCTGGATCCCGTGATGTTAGTCCTGGGAAGATTACAACTCCTAGATCCATTTAACTTTTAGGCTCATCGTGTGATACGTGATGTCCACCTTCTCCATCCGGTTTTGGAACTGACAACGAATCCCTTCAACCACAAGAGGAGTTGCACGTAGGAAAACAGGAAAAAGGATGAGCTGGAAAAATTAGAAACAGTATGTAAAAAAGAGAAAATCACTAAACAGTAAGTAAAAAATTAGAAACTGTCTGGCCTTTTGCAAAATAGCAACTGTAAAGAGGTTGATTTATTTTCCACTAGTCTAGTGTTTAGTGAGGTTGGTTTTGGTCAAGTAGACGAGAGCGAACTTGGTAGGGGAGCCTGGGAGGTTTCTGATGAAATAAAGGAAAAGGGGAAGAAACTAATTGAGAAGTTCCTGTGAATTAGTTTTCTGTGTTTGGCAGGCTTGCTTGCTTCAGACCACATCAGTTGCAATTAGGAAAACAGAGTAATCAACCGCATGCCTACTAATGATGATGAGAAAATGATCTTTTGCTTTTTGTTGGTGATTGATGCACTTGGTTTGATTTATGTGCCCAGCTAATTCTGGTAGAAATTATGATAAAATGGGGGTTACTAGTCATCTACTTAAAGGCCGGCTATCATTGGAATTCTATAAAGTAGAAAGAACGTCTTGAACCTAAATATTTGAGGATAATTCCGATTCATTATTATTGAAAGCTTTTAGAATAACTGAAAAGCAAATATGATCCAATTCGATGATAGATCTTAACATGTTAGCCATGACAAATTCAAGTTTGACTTTGTCCATAAGTGTCCGTATGCCCTCTATATGTCTTGATCATGTCATGTTAACTTGGGACAAGAATGTAAATCATCCATATCGCATGGCGTGCAACAGCTCATAAATACCATAAAATTCTTACCCTTTTTTGTGTAAGTAGCTGTGGATATTTGAGACATTTTCGGTATGTGCATCCAGGTCGTGTCCGTGCTGGAGAGGATCCTCCACCTACGTGAAGTATCATAATGTGTGTCTGTTGATCCTTTCATTGTCGACTGCTGTACTATGACGTGACTGTGTTATAGCATCTTGGATGTGTTAAATAAGCTAATGTCAAATTGCATATCAAGACATACAGAACATCCAGTAGCTTCTTGAGAATAGCTTTGGGGTCTAATAAATACTGTCCCGTGGCTCTTTCAGACAACTGAACTGCACTGTGATTGAAGAGTATCTTTCTACGCCAACATTGATATTTGAGACCTAAATTTCTTGATGGGCATGGGAAATACAGAGGGTGGTGCACCGACGAAGGCTGAAAAGCCATCCTCACCATCACAGGTCAACTGATAACGTTTTATTTAGTTATTTTTGCTTTGACAAGTAATCAGGTGCCCTGCGCCATGAGTCTTTTATTTCTACTTCTATGGTTCTTTTACATTGCATTAGCAAATTTAAAATTTAGCTCTGAAAGCTGTTCCTTTTGATGTTCAGGAGCATTCTACTGTACTTGCTTATCCTGACTGGACTGCATTTCAGGTTCGCTCTCCCCCCCTCTCTCTCTCTCTCTCTTATATATATTATATATATATATATATATATATATATATATATATATATATATCATGCGTCCACACTTGCGACTTGTTTGTAAGGACTCTAACGTGGGAACTTGTTTGTCAAATTTTCTTGACCAATTCGTTATTTTGCTTGTTGGTTTTCCAGGCTTATTATCCAGGCATGCCACCCCCTTATTTTGGAGCTGCTGTTGCATCTGGTCATCCTCCTCTCGGGTATATGTGGGGACCACAGGTATCCAATTAAAGGTTTTATTTGGGCTACCATGAAAATAAGATTGGCAACTGTGAAGAACAGAACAAATATTGCCATATCATGCACCCCCGCATGACCTCTTCATCTTTTGCATGGATATTTTCCTTTAAAAATTGATAGCTGGATCAGTGTTACCGTCTTAGCGAAGCGTTTCAATGGGATGGAGGGAATTGTAGTTTTCAGTTGAAGGGCAGGGTTATAAGATTATGCCATTTATTCTTTGGATGTTTTGTTTGTGTGAGAAGAATAAATGCTTTGGCTTAATATGTCTTGGCACGTTCGTAGTCAAGCACTATAGTTTGTCTTTGGGCTTGTTGACATCTTTATATGTGCCCATAGAAATAACTATTTCAGATCTTCTGTTGTTTACATCATACATATCTCCTAATTTCTCCTAATTTCTCGATGTTCTTTCATTTCTAACCTGGATATGTCAGATATTGGCGATTGCTGACTCTATCTGCATTTCTCGTTGTTCTGCAGCCTCTTCTTCCTCCTTATGGATCACCAGCATATGCAGCTCTGTACTCACATGGCGGGATGTACACTCATCATCCTTCAATGGCACTTGTAAGTCTGTCACTTTTTCAAACTAGTAATAGCAATTCCTTTTTTTGCATGTCTTACTTCAGTTCAAAATTGTCTTAGTCACCATGATTGAGCAGTAGAATACCTACCTACCTATCTTTGATTCTGTTCAAAATTGTTTTATTGGTCTTAGTAAACTCCGCCCATGTAAGGGATCACCCTTGCATTGCCGGTCCCAAGCCCGGATAAAGGAGGAGGGTTGTGTTAGGCTTCCGACAGCCAACGTAAAACTTCATCGAATTTCTACAACATGGATTACAAAAATTATGAGCATTGCTTTGGGGTGTTCCCGCCTAGCGACATGCTGCAGAGCCCGAATGCAGTAAGAAGTAAGCAAGGGCCACTACATTTTCGCCCGAATGTAGTGAATCAATTGCAGAGAGGGTTCCCACATCATGGACGGGTGTGGGTAAAGAAGTTAGTTCCGCTACATTGCCGCCCGAATGTAGTGAAAATTTTTCAGAGAGGATCTTCACATTTTGATTATGGACGGATGCGGGGGGTAAGGAAGCTAGTCCTAGATAATAAGATTCGTATTGGTTCTTGGAATATCGGAACATTATCGGGTAAACTAATGGAGGTGGTAGATACTATGATTCGGAGAAAGATTCATATTCTATGTTTACAAGAGACAAAATGGGTTGGAGAAAAAGCAAAGGAGATAGAGGATACAGGTTTTAAATTATGGTACTCAGGTAAAGAAAAGGCCCGAAACGGAGTTGGTATTATCATAAATAAAGATTTAAAGGAGAGTGTAGTAGACATACAACGATATGGTGACCGAATCATGACATTGAAATTAGTGTTAGGAGCAGAGGTTTTGAATATAGTTTGTGCTTACGCACCCCAAGTAAGACTAGAAGATAAGGTGTTTCAAAAGATTCCACAAAGGATGATGATTTGTTTAGGAGGAGATTTAAATGGACATGTCGGTAAAGAGGCATTAGGATATCAAGGGATTCATGGAAACTTTGGTTATGGGGATATAAACGAGGAAGGTAGGGAGATTTTAAATTTTGTTATGTCATTTGATCTCTTTATAGTCAATACAATCTTCAAAAAATGAGATGAACATTTAATTACTTATAAGAGTGGCTTATCACAAACACAAATTGATTACTTTATTTGTAGAAAAAAAGATAGAGCGTGTTGTAAAGATTGTAAGGTAATTCCAGGAGAAAGCTTAACCACCCAACATCGACTTTTAGTTATGGATTTACAAATAAAAAAATGGACAAAGAAGAAAAGAGTGCATCGAGCTATTCGGACTAAATGGTGGAACCTCAAAAGCGAGAAAGAAGATATATTTAAACAAAAAGTCCTTCAAGGAGATGTTTGGAATTATGTTGACACACCTTGTGATATGTGGAACAATATGGCTATACATATTAGGAAAGTGGCGAAAGATGTGTTAGGAGTATCTAAGGGAGGTGTACCAGCACAAAAAGAAGCTTGGTGGTGGAGTGAAGTAGTACAAAATAAAATCAAGGCAAAGAGGGCATGTTACAAATTACATTATGCTAAGAAAACTAGTGAAACTTTAGAAGCTTATAAGAAAGCAAAGAAAGAAGCAAAAAAGGCCGTTAGTGAAGCAAAAACTAAGATTTGGGAGGACTTATATAAAAAACTCAACTCAAAAGAGGGTGAAAGAGATATTTTTAGGATAGCTAGGGCTAGAGATAAGAAAACTAAAGATCTTAATTATGTTAGATGCATAAAAGACGAGGATAAAAAAATTCTAGTGGCAAATGATGATATAAGAAATAGATGGAAAAACTATTTTTATAATCTTTTTAATGAAAATAAAGATGTTAGTATTAGTTTAGGAGATTTAGCCAAGTCAAAAATGTATATAAACCACAATTTCTATCGACGTATTCAAAAGAATGAAGTCAAAGAGGCTCTTAAACATATGAAGAGTGGTAAATCGGTAGGACCAGATAATATTCCTATAGAAGTTTGGAAAATACTAGGAGAAATAGGAATCACTTGGCTCACAAGACTATTTAATGAAATATGGAAAAACCAAAAGATGCCCGAGGAATGGAGAGCAAGTACACTTATACCCGTATATAAGAACAAGGGAGACATTCAAAATTGTGCGAATTATCGAGGTATCAAGTTAATGAGTCATACTATGAAATTATGGGAAAGAATTATCGAACGTAGGTTAAGACAAGTATCAAGTACAACAGAGAACCAATTTGGATTTATGCCAGGTAGATCTACTATTGAAGTGATTCACCTTTTGAGACGTCTTATGGAACATTTTAGAGCAAAAAAGAAAGACCTTCACATGATATTTATTGATCTAGAAAAAGCTTATGATAGGGTACCGAGGGAGGTTCTTTGGAGAACTTTGGAAAAAGAGGTATCCCATTGACATATATTAACCTTATAAGAGACATGTATGATGGTGCAAAAACATGTGTGAGGACTCATGAAGGAACGACAAACTTCTTTGAAGTTAATATTGGGTTACATCAAGGATCAACTTTAAGTCCATACTTATTTATAATGGTGATGGATGAGTTAACAAAACATATTCAAGATGAAGTACCTTGGTGTATGTTATTTTCAGATGACATTGTATTAGTGGAGGAGTCTAAGGAAAAAGTTAATAGAAAATTGGAACTATGGAGAGAAACATTAGAAAACAAAGGCCTCCGACTTAGTAGAACAAAGACAGAATATATGGAATGTAAGTTTGATCATTTGGCTACTTCAGAGGACATAGAAATTAAAATTGGCACACATTGCATTCCCCGAAAGGAAAGTTTTAAATACCTAGGGTCAATTTTTCAAAGTGATGGAAGAATTGATGGAGATGTTACACATAGAATTAATGCTGGTTGGTTAAAATGGAGAGGAGCATCAGGTATTCTTTGTGATAAGAAGATACCATTAAAATTAAAAGGTAAATATTATAGAGCAGCAATTAGGCCTGCCATGTTTTATGGTTCTGAGTGTTGGGCAGTTAATCATCAACATGTATAAAAGATGTCTGTGACAGAAATGAAGATGTTGAGATGGATGAGTGGTCATACAAGAAAAGACCGTATACATAATGAGGTTATTAGAAACAAATTAGGAGTGGCACCAATAGAGGATAAAATGAGAGAACATCGTTTAAGATGGTTTGGACATATAGAAAGAAGATCAAAAGAAGAACCTGTAAGAAGGTTAGAAAAACTAAATTTGGAAAGTATTAAAAGAGGTAGAGAACGACCACAAAAGTGTTGGAAAGAAACAATAAAGAATGATCTAGCTTATTGGGAGTTAACTGCTAACATGGCACACGATAGGGATCTGTGGAAACAAAGAATCCATGTAGCCGACCCCGTCTAGTATGGGAAAAGGCTTAGTTGTTGTTGTTGTTGGTCTTAGTTGATCTGCTTTTTACTATTTTAATATGTTGGAACTTTTGGTGTTACAGGGTCCACATCCACATGGTCATGTGGTTTCATCCGCTGGGACAACCGAAGTTATGGTACTTAACATGACCTGCTAAGCTTTCTCATAAACTGTCCCTAAGTTTTGGCCGCATACATAATAACAATGCAGCCATGGTCTTACGTGATTTTCTTATTTATCTATGTCCATAATCCTGGACAGTTACACCTGATTGACTTTTCTATAAGAGGTATAACTAAGCATTTTTTTTAATCCAACAGAAATCAGTGGCTTGGGATTGTTCCTAAGCGTTGGGAGAAGTTTAATATTTAAATCATTCAACAAAACAACAATAAAATAGGGAGAGTGAAGTTCAATAATCCTGTAACTATGAGACAACTGGATATTATGGTGCTATCATCGGAAAGAAGAGATTTAAGAGTTTGTTTCGATCATTTCTTCTGGGAAGATTTAATCATGAAATGCCTAAAGGGCTTCAAATCTTTCTTTTCATGTTATGTAACCAGAACCTGCATTGTGGTCCTTTCTCCAGATTTTTATGCGTAATCTCGATACCATAATTGGAAGCTCATAACCGTTTCAATTGTTTTTCTTTTATTCAGGACATCAGTACAGAAACACCTAAATCATCAAACAGTAAGGAACATGGCTTGGTAAAGAAACTAAAAGGGTTTGATGGGCTTGCTGTGTCTATTGGAAATGGAAATATGGATGATTCTGTTGGCCAGTCCCATGGACAATCAGAAAGGTTTGTACCTATGCAACACTTTTCTGTTTCTGTCGTGGATGAAGAAAAAGTTGCTGTTTCTAGTTAATTGAGGCTGTACTAGAATACAAATTTATGCTTAAGCTATCGTTTGTTGGTATGCTTTATTTGCTCCTGCTGGTTTACATCTATTTTCCACAATTCCAAGAAATGGCTGATTGTGTTTACTTGTTTGTTTTGTTGGCTTGCTGTACTACTTGTTTCGCCTTATTCTTTTCCATTCTATTTTCTTAAAACTTGTGCAGTGCGGATAGCGGCACGGAAGGCTCCAGCAATGGGAGTGATAGTAATACTGCAGGAAGGAAAAGAATTGCTGAAGAAGCGAACCCGAAAGGTATGAGTGAGCAGAAGAAACCTCTGTATATTCCCATGGTTTTTGGATTTATCTTCCACCAATGGTCTAGCAAGGCAAAGGGTATCGACGACTCATCTTTTTCTAGGTGTTTTAGCATAAATTAATGATATTAAATGATTAAATGGAGCAATTGGGTCTAATTTTGGAGAAGCTTGGGATTTGAACATGTTGCTCTTTTATCATTTATAGCTCTTTTCCTCTCCAGGCCGTCTTTCTTCCAGCTTTATGCCTCGCTGCTGCTTAGGGCAGTATTTCGTGTTAGTTGAAAATGAGAATATAGGTTCTCGATACATCCTACCTAACAGGAATCATTCACGGCAACGATTAGCTTGTTTCATGCTTAAGAGTTCAGAATATCGTCTATTGCCTTTACGTGAATATTCCACTGTGATGGATGCGAAATTTATTTTTCCAAGTTTAAGAGTTGGATTTAATTTATCAAACGAACTTTGTGGCTTTGTGTACAGGCAAGAACAGCAAAGTTGATCCAAAAGTTCGACTTTCTGTTCATGGTGGAGAGTCAAATACGTCTTCTAGTAGAGCTTTAGGGATTACGGCAACACCACCCGCAAGCAAGATACCTGAGGGGGTCCCTGTGTCTGGCATGACGCCAGGGATGGAGTTTCGAAACCTCACACCAGTCAAAACAAAGGCTGGAAATGGAACTTCCGGTCTTCAGGCAACTGCCGTTATCGTTCCCAGTCGCGAAGGTCTGCCTTCTGAACTTTGGCTGCAGGTATGACTTGAAATTGCCCAGTCAAATTTGGCTTTGGAATGTAGGCTTCTTTATTTGATTGGGGATTGCGGAAAATAGTTGTGGGATGTCAAATTGACTCTATGATTATGATTTTCTTACTCTAATATGTCCATCTTGAGCCTATTCTTAGCCAAGTTAATCTGTTAACTCTGATCCTACGGCTCAACTATACTTAGTGCACGCTAGTCGCTAAAAAGTACACAAAGTGTGCAAAGAATATTTGGGTTTGTATGGATCATAGAGTAAGAAACCCAAATTGACAGATTAAAGTGAGCTGAAGCGATATATGTGTTGTGTTGGCACTCTGGTGATGTTTGTTAATTTTAATTTCATTTGTTTGTTGCAGGATGAACGTGAGCTGAAGCGAGAGAGAAGGAAGCAATCTAACCGTGAATCTGCAAGGCGATCCAGGTTGAGAAAACAGGTCGGTCTCTGTGTGTTTAGGGTCGGGGGTTTGTGGTTGTTGCACTAGTTGAGCTGATCTTCTAGTTTCTTTCTTTCAGGCTGAGACCGAGGAACTAGCCGTGAAGGTGGAGACCCTTACCAGTGAGAACATGGACCTCAGAGAAGAACTAAACCGTCTGAGGGAGAAATCTGAGAAGCTGAAACAAGAAAATGCTTCTTTAATGGTATATTCCTATGATCTTTCATTCTTTTCTCTGTTTACGCGGGAAAGGTTAGTGGCTGGAATGTTTACTGGCAGTCCGAGTTGGGTTCTCTCCCCGCTGTCTTCACCTCGCAGGGCACATACCTCGAAGACAGTTTCTCATTATAAAAATATGTTAACTAAGGATCATGCAATACATGCAATGCTTCTGCCCATATTTGCAACACAATTTGGGGGTTTGAACATAACATTCTACATGACATGGGATTTGCAGGAGAAAGTCAAGAAGGTTCAATTAGACCGTCCTGTCGAGCCTCAGCCAGTCGGTGTCGAGAACTTTCTGTCTAGAATCAACAATTCAAGCCAGAAGAATCGGAGCGGGCAGCGAGAGGGCGACTCTCATGAGAACGGAAGCAAGCTCCACCAGCTCCTGGAACCAAGCTCACGTACCGATGCTGTCGCGGCAAGCTGATCCTAACTCCCTGAAACCCAGTTTGATTCCAGTGATTTTGGAACCTTTCTTCTCAGTAAATCTTCGCGCTAACAGTAAGTAGGAAACAGTTGAAGCAGAACAGAGACCGATAATCAGATACTCGCTCCGCCTAAGCGAACTCCACTCTTGTGATGGAGAAAAATCAGGTGGACGTTGCCCTTTTTTTTTTTAAATTTCATGAACGAAGGACGAATTTTTGGCGTCGGTTCTTTAACTTAAAAAGCTTGCATAAATGGATTTGTGGCTCCATGCATTTGGAAACTCGGATTCCATCTGTATACTTGAGATATTTGAAGAAAAGCCTTTGTGTACTTTGTTCCTGTGATCGTGAATGTTCAGCTGCTTGCTTTTCCTTTTCCTTCTGCCAAAGAGCAGCAGTGTATATAGGCAACCCAAATTCCGCTACTATTCTATGCAAGAGGATTCTTGGTATCATTTTCACGTTCTTCTACCATCCACGCTATGGCGTAGTTAACGCAAAGAGCAATTGTCTGTTGGTTAGGGAGTCGAATCACAAGTTGAGGGTCATAACTTCGGTACCTTTGGTGTACATATGGCTTCAGCCTCCCGTTGTGCCAAAATAAGGCTACGAAGCTGGAAAATGAGCTGAAAGAACTGGGTTAACTCGTTAAACAGAACACAAGCTGAATTAGGCAAATTGAACACATCGCTCATGAAAGTTAAAACAAATAAATTTGAACACATCACTCAACGAGCTTACACAAACGGAGTCTAATCAAGCATTTAGTATTCCTCTTTACAAGTCCGCTTGTGTTCAACTCGTGTAGATTACGAACTAAACCTAAGATGAAGTGCTCATCACAAGCTGAACTTTGCCAAACCACAATCAGCAGCGCGCTGTCTGCCTATTCTAAACCCAAAATTTGTTGTTGTATTAGGTTGTAAAAATAAGACTTTCTGTTCTATCGTATATGGTATATCATTACTTATAGTGTTTTGGGTGTCAAATATTAGCTGTTGGGAACTTGAGAACCTACCTACCCACAAGCAAGCAACTGTCACACGTATGAGTGGGTTCGGCCAATTTTCAGGACACAAGGCTGCTGTGATAACGAGAGAGACTTCTGCATATCCTACCCGAATCGAGCAATAATATGAGAATCCAAGAGCCGTGCGTTATAAATAAATAAATAAATAAATAAATAAATAAATATATATATATATATAGAGAGAGAGAGAGAGGAACATTTCCGTTTTGGCAAACAAATATTATCTCAAAACATCTAAAATGAAAGGTCTAAATTGTTAGACGTCATATGGACGGTGCCCGCCAAGGGAACGCCAAGGAAAGAGCCAGGTTTCGATCCTGGGACCTGTGGGTTATGGGCCCACCACGCTTCCGCTGCGCCACTCTGATGCTGGTCTGTGGCATCGATATGCATCAATATGTTCCAAGTCCTACTTCAATCCAAACCAACAATGGAACCGATACTAAAGCTAGTCGCTGACAAATATAGAAAAACCATAATCGATTATCACATGTAGATAAGCCCAACTCTAAAAGTGGGTTTCTTCAATGCTGCTTGCCATTTCGAAAGATTAATACACTGAACTTAGTGACTAAATGATATGTAATTCAAAAAAATAAACCACCATTTTCATCTCTTATCTCTAAATCAAGTGGAACCGATCATAATAAGAAATGGAAAAGGATTTTACATGAGCTATAAAGGGGCAGCGGACCACTCTAGGAATGTTCATATAATGACTTTTGTAAGTCCTTTGACAACTACTGGACCTGAGTTAAATCATCCACAGAATTAGGCTATCGGATTCTGTTGGTTCTGGGTCAAGCCGATCGAGCTATTGGGTAAGTTCGTAATTGGATAAAGAGCGAGTCCATCTTGATTCCATATATTCCAAATTAAAGATAGAAGACCTTTCAATAAATACAATGCCACAATGGCGGTGATTGATATCTAGAGCCGAAATCTTACCGTGTATTTTGGATTGGATTTTTTTTTTACAAGAAGAGGCCAAAAACTAACATACACACCCACAAATGCACCCTCTGGGAGTCGAACTCCCCACCAGCAGCAACTGCACTAGAGCGCACTGCCGTTGAGCTAACGCTTTTGGTGCATTTTGGGTTGGATTTTGATTGTAGTACTTTTGCACAAAAGAGCAGCTCACGTAGCTTGGGTCGACTCACAAGTTGAAATTCATGAGTTCAATACACGAGACATGCATCTTGCTTTGGCCTCGTACCCAAGAAAGAAAAATTAGTTCAATGCTTTTAGCTCATGAATTTTGTTTTCATTTTAATCTACTTTATAGATACTTATATGTGCTCACGAAAATATCAGTAAAACCCATAGGTTTAATGTCTTACGTGATCTTCATATAGGTAGTTCTCAACTCACCGAGATTTGCAAGAGATTTCCCGAGAAATTGAAAAAGGCCATCCTGAAAAATATTGCCAAGAAGAATAAGGACCATGTCTCATGATAGAATGAGTGGACCGATTCGCACATATACTAACTAACCTAGGAGTGTTCACGGTCAGGCTTGGTTCAGTTTTAACTAAACCAATATAATCGGTTAATTTTGGGAGACCCAAACAAACCATTATATGTCATAAAACTGAACCAAACCACACCAGGGCTCCCAGTTTGGTTGATTTTCAAAACAATGGTTCATTACGTTTTAACATGCTGGAATAGAAAAAAAACATGCCTATACAGCAGAAAGAATATCACTGACAAGACAAATAAACTTAGTAAATTATGGAATAAGACGCAATTATAGATTTGATCTAAAAAAGAGGTCTAGAAAAGGTTAAATGGCATCCCTTAATATTAATTATCAAGTAATCTTTTAGGTGAAATTTGAAGCTGAATTGAGGGATACAGAAGTTTTCAATGCAAACGTGCACACACACATACATATATGTTGGTTTGGTTTATATATTCAAAATCACAACCACACGATAGCAAACCACAAAAAAAAACCCCACCGATTCGGGTCAGTTTCATCGGTTTGTGTTGGTTCCCCCTATACTAGTCAGACCCACTTACTAACGGCAAGGCTTGGTTTAGAACCCATGTAATCCTTTAATAACGTGGGTCATAGATTGGCAAGATAAATGCAATGGCATCTTCAAACAGTTCAATGAATATGCTAGTGTGATGCATTTTTCACATCTTACAATCATAAAAAAGAAGACTGAATTTGAAATGTAACTTTTAATCACTGCAAGCTTAGCCAAAGTGCATATAAATAAGGAAAACTTCATGTCTTGGTTAGACTGCATTCTCAGTTGGAAAAGTGAAGTTGAAACAGGTGCTGGAGAGAAGGAAAGATCTTCAAACTCAATATCTATATGCCCCTCCGTAGCTCCAACTGCTTTGTGTTCTCCAAAAGCACCTTTTGTTGAAAATCAGGAAGGTAACATAACAATAGGCATGAAGCAAGTAAACAAGAGGTTATAACCAGGGTTTTAAGTATCTTTCTCTTAAGCCAACAATGTCACTCACGGGAACAACTGGATCGGTCATCTAGCCGTTTCCCGTACGTTACAAATCCGTAATAGCTAAATTGTTATAGATAAGTTCTGTAACGGTCGGATAAGGGCTCCAGAATGGAAAGTCCAACCTAGATATCCGGAATGAGGAGTCAGGCGTTGCTCTATAAATACAAAGCAACGCACATAAGCAAACACACAGTGAATTAGAGAAAAATTGATAGAAACCTCCTTGGGAAACTGGCGGTGGCAAACCGAAAAAACATACCTGATTCTTCACCTTCTTCTCTTCGTCTTCAACACACAGAGATCATCCGCAGTATAATTGGAAGCCGTCAAGAGTTGCTATAGAAACCTGATGAGGACGTTGTAGGGAACAACAACCGGACATTGATAGATTCCTTGAGTAGTATCAAGGCCTCGTTAATTACAAAAAAGGTACGCAGTTACGTTTTGTAAATTTAAAAGAAAGAAAAAGAGAGAGAGAAGAAATCAACGGTTTGACAGAAACCATCGGCAAGACACAGAAGACAAAGGGAGGCAGGAGCCTCCCCCTCTCTCACTATGCTCTCCCTCTCAGTCTCTCTCTCTCTATTCCCTTTTATATGCCCGGGAAACCACCCAACAACTTAAAAAAATCATGGGCAGAAACCAACGGTTTGACGAAAACCACCTCAGGTGACAGGTTGAAAAGTTCATTTTACCCCTGGTCGATTTTACTAACTACAAATTGCCAAAGGGTAAAATTATGAAACTATCCATATATTTTTAAGTAAAAAGATAGTTTTACCCTCAAATGGGTGAAAAGTCGCTTTTGCCCTCTCGTTGTTACCCTATAAAAGGTACACAGCTCTACCACTATGTTAAAAGACAAGATTAACCAAAATTACTAATTTACCCTTGATAAGTGACAAATTTTATAGAAAACTGGATACCAAGTTTATTGTTATGCCCCTAGTGTTTTTCAAAAATTACAAAACCAAACAAATATGTAAAATTACTAGTTTACCCCTATTATTTGTGGAGATTATCGGTGGTAGACATTTTTGAGAAAAATTACAGATTTGTTCCTAGTTTGATTACATATTAGAATAAAGTTATTAAAAACTCAATAATGGTACTTAAAATTTGTATGAAATTGGTTTTAAGTATCATGAGTTATTTTCAATTTAGTAGTTAGATATTATGTATTTTGTTAGTTAAATATTTGTTATGTGTTGCTTGTTGCTCAGTATATGTTTTCCTTTTAGACCGTTTAATTGTTAATTTTACAAAATGCATAAAAATGAACTCAAGAATATGTGTATCTGAACTCGTAAAAACAAAAAAACTAAATGGTCTAAATTTTCAAACGTATTAGAGGAGAATCCCATTACTCTTATACTAGAAGGTGTAGAGTATGTATTAAAGGAAACTATATGTTCACCACCTCTTGACCCCACAAAGAAGTAAAAGGAAATATATAAAATATTTCTAAGAGATGATACAATAGCAACAACTATCATGTTAATATATATGGAGGATGATGTGATTAGTATCTTTGAAGAATATGAAACCGCCAAAGAGTTGTTTGATTCAATAACAGTCAAATATGACACTACAGCTAAACTACATGTTCAATTGTTACTATAAAAGTACAACTCCTATAAGATAAAAGAAAAAGACAATGTAGTAGAACATGTGAATCATATACTAGTAATGGCAAGAGATTTAGCTGTAGTTAAATCAGTCATCTCAGAACCGATGTAAATATCCACAATATTGAACAATCTTCTTTCATCCTAGAATATGGTCATAACTGCCCTTAAACTAGGGTCTCAAACAAACCTATGTCCCTTAAACTAGCAATTGAACAAGAACACATGAATAAAAATAGAAATGAACTCCAAATCTAATAAAAAAAAACCAAACAAAAGATTTGACAAAAATAATAAAAAGGGCGGTCAACCTTCTAAGAAATTATAGGAAATCGTTTCTCAGATCAAGTGTTTAAGTTGTGGAAAAATGAGACACTACAAGAGGGATTGTCGCAATAAGAAAATGGTGAAAAAACCCACAATGCAAACAGTCGAAGAAGCAAGATATAATCTACATGATATCAGAATGTTTATACATGAACCGTCCGATGATTGTTTAGTGGATTGACTCAGGAGCGACGAGACAAATCTCAAAGAGCAAGGAAGGGATAATGGATCTAAAAGAATATAAACCAAGAGAACATCGGGTATACATAGGAAATAACACTTTCTTAGATGTTCTTAGAATTGAGTTATTTAAAATTTATGTACAAGGCACACCGGTTGTACTACCTAATGTATTGATTATGCCAACTATAAGGCACAATATGGTTTTGGTCTCTGCCTTCGTAAAGAATGGTTTTGAGGTCAGGTTTATTCGTGAAAAAGTGACTGTGGGAAAGCATGAGAGAGTGTTTTTCTCTAAAAAAATTGATATAGAAAATGGATTGTTCAAATTGAATATCAATGAAAATGAAAGTTCTTTTGCTTATATTAATTGTGCATCTAATGTTGATATAAATATATGATATAAACGCCTAGGGCATATAAGTCTGAAAAAGTTGAAGAAATTATCCAACTTTGACTTATTACCAAGATTTGAAGAAAACACTTTTGGCAAGTGTGAAGCCCGTATACAAGAAAAAATAACAAGAAATTTTTTTTATCAAAGAAACAAGGGCAACAACCCTATTGAAAGTTGTTCATACTAATTTATGTAAACGCTTTAGAGAAAAGGTCTATTTTATAACCTTTATCGATGATTACTAGAGATATACATACATATATATATATCTTAATACATAAATGTGAGACACTTCAAAAAATATAAGGAGGAAGTTGAAAATCAACTAGGACATACAATCAAAGTCTTGATATCAGATAGAGATGGTGAGTACACCTTTGCAGAATTTCTAGAACTCTGTAAAGACTTTGGTATTTTGAAGCAAAATACAATACCTAGGATACCTCAATAAAATTGTATAGTTGAAAGATATAATAAAACATTACTAAATATGATTAGGTAAATGTTAATTCTCTATACGAATGATATTTTGAGGAGAATCAGTAAGTATAACTGTGTACATACTCAATAGAGTACCATATAAAGTTGTATTCGCTATACCATATGAAATGTGTTTGGAAGAAAACCCAACCTAGGTCATCTTAGGAGGTGGGGATTTATTGCTCATTGAAGATCCTTGATTAGTCTAGAGACAAGCTAAACAGTAGGTCCTTGAGATATATATTCATCGGATAACCTAAAGGCTTAAAGGGATATCATTTTTATCATAAAAATCATGGACTGATAGAGAGCAAAGATGTTGAATTCTTAGAAGGCACTAAGAATTACATCCTTGAGAATAATAATGAGTATGTTGACAATCTAGTAGATCTAGATCAATCATTATTTGAACCCATAAAAGTTCTTTCTAAATCAATCAAAACTTTAAGTGGATATAAAAGGCCTAGGGTCGTACCATCATACTTAAATATTATCACACTTATCTTACTCAAGAAATATGCAATTCAATAGATTTAGATGAACTGACTGATAACTTGACTTATCGGCAGGCTATTGACTCATTTGAATCAATAGACTGATAGAAGACCATGAAAGAGGAAATTGAATCCATTGAGAAAACCAAGTCTGTGAGTTGTATGATTTTCTAAAAGAAATAAAAGCTATAGATTGCAACTGGGTTCTAAAAAAGAAATATAAAGTCGATGGATCAATCGACAAGCTTAAAGAGAGATTGGTTGCAAAAAGATTCTCGCAAAACGAGGTGATAGATTATTCTGAGACATATTCCTCTATTGTGAAATTTGTATCTATAAGAATAACCTAGTGATATCATCATATTATGATTTGGATTTATATCAGTTAGATATAAAAATTATTTTTCTAAATAGAGATTTAGATGAAATCATATATATGCAACAGTCCGAAGGATACGAAGTTGAAGGCTAAAAGAATAAAGTGTATAGGTTGAAAAAATCCCTATATTGCCTTAAATAATCACCTCGTCAATGGTATTTGACTTTTCAAAATACCATTATTGAACTTGGGTTTGTGGCAAATCAGTTTGATCACTGTGTATATGTTTGGAATAGTGGGAGCCACTTTATCATCTTATCATTACATGTAGATGATATATTGTTGACTGGGAATGATAATGAGATGATTGTTAAAACCAAGTCATAGTTAAACTCAAGGTTTGAAATGAAGGATATGGGGGAAGCATCTTATATCCTGGGTATAAAGATTCCTCGAGATAGAGAATCTAAACTTGTATTCCTAAGTCAAGAGAGAGATATTGATTATATCTTTAAAAAATTTAAAATAAGTGAATGCAAGTCTGCATCTTCACCCATTGCGAAAGGGGTAAAACTAAGCAAGGTTGATTGTTTCAGTGAAATAGATGATAAGCCTAATGTTCCTTATGCATAAGTTGTGGGTAGCTTGATGTATGCTATATTATGTAGAAGACCTCATATCAGCTTTGTTGTTGGTCTTATGAGCAGATATCAAACTAATCCTAGATGACAATATTGAATAGCTGTCAAAATGATTCTAAGATATCTTAAAGGAATAAAAGACTTAAAATTATGTTTTCAAGTAAATGAACTAAAAGTTGTAGGATACTCAAATGCTGACTTTGAAGGAGCAACGATGATAACAAATTAACCTTAAGATAAATGAAGCGGTTTCTTGGGCATGTAAGAAACAATGTTGTGTAGCGTTTCATACACAGGAAGTTGAGTATGTGACTTGTTGTATAGCTGCAACAATTGTTGTTTGGATAAGCCACTTCAAACATAATTTGAAGCTAGATATAGCTGACAAGTCAGTTGTCATTTACTGTAACAACAATACAACAATTACTCTAATCAACAGTGAAACTCACAACTCCAAAAGCAAGCATATAATGGTTAAATACTACTATGTTCATGATATGGTTAAGAGAAAGAAAATATTTATCTCATACATGCCAACTCAAGATATGTTATGTAGGTAAAAAACCAAGTAACGGTTGCAACTACAATCATAGAATGGCATGACTAGGGAAACCCCATAAAAGTGGGAGGAAAATCAGTATGTTAGATCATGTAGCACGAATGGCCAAGTGAGAGATATTAAGTAAAAAAACTAGTCATTCTTGACAGTTTCACTCACGAAAATGGCTAGATCAACCATCTAGCCGTTTCTCATGAAGGTGGTTATAGAACAAATCCGTAATAGCTAGACTGTTATGGAGAAGTTTTGTAACAGTTGCATAAGGTCTCCAGAATGAAAAGCCTAGCCATGATATCTAGGAGGAGGAGTCAGGCGCTACTCTATAAATACATAGTAGTGTACAAAAGTATACACACACAATGAAACAAAGAAAAACAATAGAAACCTCCTTCAAAAACCAGCGGTGGGAAACCGGAAAAACATACCTGATTCTGCACCTTCTGCTCTTCGTCTTCAACACACAGAGATCATCTGTTGCACAACTGGAAGTAGTTAAGAGCTCTTGTAGAAACCCAGTGAGAACGTTGAAGGGAACAATGGCCGTACATTAATGGATTCCTTCACTTTGTGCATTGTTTGTTATAGGCAGATAGCGTAAATAATTGGGATGTGTAATACAATTCTGAATCACATCAAAACTCCACATCCAATCGTACATGGGACTTGGGAGCATTACATACTTCTCGAATATAATTGGCCATCTCCTTGCAACCTGCAATTGCTAGTTCCATGACATTTTCAAATATGTCCAAGGGTAGTTTCACATCCATCTGAGATATAAACAACAGAAGTAACATGAATATGAAATATAAATTAGCAAAGTCAAAAGCAAGGACTACAAAATCTAGACGTTAGCCAATATAAGCCTCTCCCTCCCTTCCGATTAACCTTTTGAAAGGGACTATGGATAGAATTAAAAACTTCCATAGTAAGATGATATCTGATGGTCACTCAAAATCTACATGAAATTAAAAGAAGAATCTTGGTTGGTAGAAGACCTGAAGAAGTGTCACTTTGTCAAGCTTTGTTAGTATTCCTACAGTGACATTATGGCCGCCAGCACTATCTTCTATATAGTTCAAATCTAGTGGAAGGCAAAAAGCACAATGTGAAAAGCTTACTCCAAACATGAAAACATAATCTCCACGGATAAGCAAGAAGGAAAGATACATACCAAGCAGAGGAGTGCTATTGAGATACCTAGCACTGCACGAAGTGATTAGATCATGCATTGGGATCCCTACATCTGCAAGTGCCAATGTCGCAGCATTGATGCAAGCAAACCTGGTTCCTAAAGAGAATAAAAGACTGTCATCTTAAACAACACTAAGGTTTTTCTAAGAATTTTTGTATTTAATATGCTACATACATGCAACTTTACCTTCATCAGCTTGAAGAACCTGAACAAATATATCAATCTGCCACAGGGACACATAATGCAGCAAAAAAAGTCAGGAAATGACACTAAAAGAAAAACTGATAACCTTACTAACAAATCGACACAATGTGAGAACAGGGCCTTAGATGTGTTAGTATACATGCTTCCATTGTCTGGCGTATAACTAAAGAAATTTCTGTTGACCGCCTGCCACAACAAAAAGATTAGTCGTATGTATTGTTAAAGCACTCCTATCAATATAAGACACTTACAGTTAACATAACAACTACCTGTCACCTTTTGGTTTCATCATGCGGTCCGCAATGCTAAAGTTATCCATGCTATACTGACAATGAACCTGCATGTAAGATGGGAATTCAAAGATGAGATGCATAAAACACTCAAAAATGAAATCTAACCATTTAGAAGAAACTTACAAGAGCCTGGCCATTGATCTGCTGGCTTCTATTTTGAACCTACTCTCAAAAAGAAAATACGAAGATCTCACTGATCAGCGTTTGGGAAGCTTATTTTTTTCTTTTTGATAAATAAATGATTCAGCAAACTTAATCTTATCATGCATGACACTTTACATAAACTACAAATTAAATGAGTAACATACAGGCTAAGTTTCTTAGCATTTGTTGGTAGGGTTACAACAGAATTGTACAAAGTATATTTTAAAGCATAATGATGTCAGTTTTCTAAGAAGAGAATCACTAATTGTAAAATAGGATGTAAGAAAATAATTCACTGAAAAAACAAGATGCAACTACTCTTCATGTAAGGGATCACCCTTGCATGGCCAGTTGAAAGCCCAAATAAAGGAAGGTGTGTTAGGCTTCCAACAGCCAACATAGTACTTTATCAAATTTATCTACAATGGATTCTAGGCATTATGAGTTTTCTCATTGGGCATCTCCTTTTATTGACGCACCGAAGAATCCAAACACAGTGAAAAGTAAGCAAGGCCCTCTACATCAACGAATATAGTGAATCAATTGAGAGAAAATATTTCATGCTATCTGTATCGTAACGTGTACAATTTTTCTCTATGAGACAAGTATATCATGTCGTATTGTATTGTAAAATTTTAAAAACATAAAAATAGAGAAAAATCATAAAAATAACAAAAATCAAGAACAATTCTAAACAATTCTTATAAATCAAAATTTTGGTAAACATTCATCCATTTAATATTAATTCAAATTATAGTAACTTTCATCATTGAACAAGTAACAAATATTCTTTAAAATAACTTCATAGAATCACATATTGTAATAAGTTGCAACATGAGCTTGAGAGATGTTGCACTACTGTCATCAAGATACAAGCTTCCACCATGGTTCAGTTCCCCTTGTGCTCTTTCTGCTATTAATTTGGGATCTTTCACTTGTAAAGGTATATACTTTATTATAAATGTTCTATTTATGGTTTCAAACGTGAGATTATGTTAGAAACTAGAGTATAATATAATAATAAGATCCTTCATTACATATTTTTGAAGGAACATGGATAGGAATGATTCTCTTGGCTCTCCACATCACGAAGGATAAAATATGGTACCAATACCAAACATGGGTATTATGACCATGTTTTCACAGGCCTATTAGTGTTTGATAAGATCAACTAGTTGAATTTGATATTGCAAAGTCTATAGTTATTACATTTAGGTGTCATTATATAAGAGTGTATGACAAATATGAAGATGTTGAAATGGATGTTGTCATACAAAAGAAAGATCGTATATGCAACAAGGTTATTAGGAACAAATTGGGAGTGGCACCAAGAGATGATAAAATGATGAAAAACCATTTAAGATGGTTTGAATATATGGAAAGACGACCAAAGGAAGCTCTCTTGTCAAGGCATGAGAAACTAGATGATGAAAGTGTTAAAAAGGGAATAAAAAGACCACAAAAGTGTTGGAAGGAAACAATAAAGAATGATATATCTTATACCGAGTAAACTATTACCATGGCACATGATCGAGCTCTATGAAAAAAAATTGTATATAACACTCTGTCTAGTATGGGAAAAGGCTTGCTAGTTGTTGTACTGAAAAAACAAGCAGTAAGTCAATAATTGAAATATGTTAAAATACATGTATTTATCTATATATCTTATTATATTTTTCTCATTATAAAGCGTGTATATATGTAATCAAGCACTAGGCCCACTCGGTTACCAAGGCTACTAGGGGCCCAATGATTACTTTTGGGCTCTGCCCAATAGCTAGTTTCAGTAACAACAACTGAATGTTGCTAGCTGCCTACTACTACTCTCTCTTTTTTCTCTCTTCTCCACTCTATACATACTTACTTTGTACATAATGAATGTTAAGCTTGCTTGAGCAATTTATATATATTCTTTTGAGTGTATTTGCTATTGTTAGTGTATTTGCTATTATTCTAGCATTTTCTAAGGCTTTTCATAGTCATCCTCTAGTGACCCACGATTATTATATACGTGTATTGGATATTTGTTGCTCCATTCAATATATTGAAGTATCATCTTCATTACATGGTATCAGAACCTATATGCTCTTCATGGTTATAAAGTCAATGCCTTGGAAAGTATGCCAAAGTCTAGAAGTCTCTATTCAAGGAACTTGGAGATTAACGATATTTTTTTAAGCATTTATCTAATTAAGTTCACTCCTTTAAAGCATGTACTCCTTAAGATTGAAAAAAAGGATTTCAATTTTTTATTAACTCCTAACTATAAAACATGAGTCAAATTATTGGAAAACTATTTATATTTCAAAAATTTGTAGGCTATGTGAATGGATTGAAGATGAAACCTTCTATAAATGTCACTTTTGAATAAAAAGAGGAGTTTAAAAGAGGTCATATAACGATCTTATAGGTTTTTATGAACAATGTAAATGATTACATTAGAAACACCTTTGCCGACTTTACCAATACAAAATAAGCTTGAGAATACTTGAAAAAATCTCATATTCATAGTGGTGTGGCACATGAGATGATAAAATGTTATCACTAAGACAAGGAGACAAAAGTGCGAATGAGTTCTATAGTGAGTATCTAATATTTGGAATCAATTAAATAAATATAAAAAGTGTACACAATGTCTTAGTAAAAGACAATGTGAAGAAAATGAAGACTTCATATATCAATTTTTTAGAAGTCTTAGAGAAGAATTCGAAGGGGTAAGATTCTTTCCTATATATCGTAAACCCTTCCTCACTAAAGAAAAGTTTTTTACCGACCTCCAAATGGTGAAAATAAGGTTTATTGAAGCTAGGTTTCAAAAAGATTTTACCTTAGTCGCATCAAGGCCCAGAGCACACATTAAGATATATCAACCTTCACATTTTAAGATCGAAGGATCAAGTGAGACAAAGAGAGAAGTTATTTGCTACTTTTGTAATAAGGTCGGACATATTATGCCTAAATCATTGATACAAATTCCAAAAAATAAAACTTCTTGATACACAATTGAAGGAGAAGGCAATCATTGGTGTAGTATTCCACCCATGACACTCAAGGTATGACTCTTTGGTTACTTGATTCGAGTGTTTTATTTCATATGACTTACAATGAAAAACTTTTGAATTCATGTATAAAAAAACCTTTATCATGTGTGTTTACCATCGATGAAACTAAACTAAAGGTTGACAAAATAGGGGACCTTTAAAATAAAGACTTTTCAATTCCAAAAATTAGTTTTGTTCCAAAATTAAATTTAAATTTACTTTTGGTATCTCAAATATTGAATAATAGTGGTGTTATAACCTTCTCATCTATGGGATGTATTGTACATAAACATCTTTCGAAAAAGGTGATTGGATGTAGCCATAGAGAAGGAGGACTCTATGTAGTAGATTATATGAGTAATATTGAAAATTTAAATATTTTTTCAAATGATATATAATTATGGCACAAAAGACTTGGCCATTTAAATGTTCAAAATTTGTTTCAATGTCCCATTGGAATAAAAAAATTATTGAGAATTTCTCTTGCAAAGACGATGTTCTTGGCAAAATCCAACATTTCAATTTTCAAACAAGACAAATGTTATAAGAAAACATTTTGAAATTATATACTCGGATGTTTCGGGTTCCACACCCATTATGATAAAAGGAGGTGTCTCATATTATGTCATCTTTATTGATAATTTTACTATATATACATGGGTAAGGCAAAATCTGATATTTTCAAAAATGGTCACATTTCATAACTTTTTAAGAATCAATTAGACTCTAAAATCAAGGTATTTAGGTCTGATTTAGGAGGAGAATTTGTATCAAACGAGTTTAAAAGGTATCTTGAAAACCATAAGATTCTTCACCAAACATCTTGTACTAAAACTCCTAACAAAATGATATTATCGAACAAAGCATTGTCACGTTATAGAAACCCTAGAACCTTGTTAGTATCTAGTGGAGTTCCTAAAAATATTTAGGCAGAAGCCATTATGACTTCAGTCTATCTAATAAATCGCATACCTTCATAAGTATCACAAAATATTTCTCCTATTAAAAAACTTTTTAAACTTACACCTAACTATTTTAGATTAAGAGTATTTGAGTATAAAAGCTTTGTATTTATAAACAAAGAAGATAAACTATCTCCGTGCACAATTGAATGTGTGTTCTTGAGGTATGATATAAAGAAAAAATGTTATATATGTTATGATCATAAGAACGACAAGCTCCATGTATCAATCAATGTTAAATTCTTTGAAAATAAATTTGTATTTTAATATCAAGCTACTAATTCCATTTATGAAACTAGATATTCCTTTTTGAGTGATATCCTAAGTAATCCAAAAGAAAACATAGAAAGTCAACATAACGAATCAATATCTTCTTAGTACATTTTAACTCCTTTTAAAAGACATTACATTAGGAGAGCTCTGTAAACTATTGAATCTACTTGAAAAAAATTCAATAAGAATTCTAGATCTCGATAGATTCATTTCTTATGAAACCTTTTATCCAAGACATAGAGCTTTATTAACTTTTATTCAAAACATAAAGCACAAACATGAGAAATTGTAACATGTCCTGAAACCAAGAAGCCAATAGGGTGTAGATGGGTATACAAAATAAAGACCAATAATAATGGTACCCTAGAATTATACAAAGTTAGGCTAGTGGTCAAAGGATACTCAACAATATGGTATCGACTACGAGGAAACCTTTGTTTCAGTAACTAAAATGATAATTGTCAAGACTTATTGCTCTTATTATAATTAAAAACTAGAATATTTTTCAAATGGATGTTTTTTTAAATGGATGGCTAAAAAAAGAGGTTTACATGAAACCTCCCCTTGTCTTAATATTTCAAAGAATAAGGTTCTTCGTCTTAAATGTCTATGTATGGACTTAAACAATCCTAAGGCTAGGAATTAATCCCAACATACTATAAAACATGTACAAGAGAAGTTGTCAAGATGGCAGTCTCAATCTCTTGCTTGTTGTATCACTTTAGCGAAGTAAGCGATCATCTCCAGGTTACCACTGTTTCATATGGGGCAAGCTAAGATTCCAACCGGTGTCATGAACGAAGTGGACAGGTTTTAACACAGAATGGCTATATTGCAACGTCAATAGTCATTTAGGACGTGAAACAGAACTGAACTGGAGCATGGTGTTGAGAGAGAGAGAGAGAGAGAGAGAGAGATTGGTGTCTCCTAAATCTTGCTCCTTGCTTTGTATAGACAGCCACACCAATGGAGAAAACAGATAACCAGGTTGGCAGGCAGGAAACAACTAGAACGAGCGTTGCAAAATGTTTTGTGGATGATGGAAAGAATAAATCTCCTCCTCCACTCTAATATTAGCGACCCAATTATCTCTCCCTCTCTCTCTAATATTAGTAATCCAATTAATAGCAACCCAATTCTCTCTCTCTCTCTCTCTCTCTCTCTCTCTCTCTCTCTCTCTCTCTCTCTCTCATCCACAAATGACCTCTCACCGAAGACCATGCTGTCTCGGCACACAGAGGCCTTCCTTCCTTCCCTCTCTCATCAGTCCCTTCCAACAGCACGACGCACCAACAACAAGCTGATCATCCCTTTCTTGAAGGTAAGAAAGTCCTCTGATTGCATGAACTTCTTCCTTTTTCATTAGGCATTCATATCTTTCGTAATTTTTCTTTTAAACCTTGTCGCTCCCTTGCGGCAGATCTATATTGAGCCGAGGTGGGGGGAGTGGCCCACCCATACGAAACTGAAAAATTAACATAAAATCATATCAAAGGTTGGATCTGTAACACACAGTTTTCCGTGTATAACTTAAATATTTTCGCTGCCTTTCTGCCTCACCCTGAAAAATTTAATTTCTAGCCAGGCACTGTTATTCAGTCTTAAAGGGCTTAAGATTTAAAGATAAAATAAGGAAAAAGCTTCTTTTATGGTGATACAACAGCTATTGGATGTCTCATGCTAGTGGGGTGGCAATTTCGTGTTTCGGAGATGTTCGTGTTTTTCATATCAAGCCAAACGATCCGTAATCTTTGTGTTCTATTATATAAGTATCTTTCTCAAAGCTTGTCATATTTGCATGCATCCATTTTGTGTGACATGATTTACTGATCATCCAAACCTACAACAACTATATTGGCAATGCCATGCAGGCTGCATGGAGGACTGGACGCAGCCACCACTTCAAAAGCCCCCTGGGTACAAGGACCCGAATACGGCAACGTCCGGGCCTGCTGGTCAGTCCCCTTATCGCAAGCCCGCACCACTCCCTCCGGCCTTCCGCGAGAAGCGTCGCCGATGTGGGTGTTGCCGATGTTGCTGCTGCTGCCTCCTCTTCCTCTTTCTCTTCCTCTTTTGCATAGGCCTTGCGCTTCTGGCCTTCTCTGCGGCAATATACTTATGGTACCGACCAGCCCTCCCGAACTTCCAGCTTCAATCCCTGCAGATCAGGCAGCTTGATGTGGTCGTCGGGCGGAATGGGGCGAAGGTGAGCTCAGACATAACGGCCAAGGTAAAGGCCAGCAACAATAATGAGAAAGTGGAGCTAAACTATGGTCCGACCCGGTTCCTGGTGGCAGCCGAGGCCGAACCAGGTGGGGAGGTCGTCAGGCTAGGGGAGAGCACGGTGCCCGGGTTCGTGCAGGAGAGAGGAAACGTGACAGTGCTGGCTTTCGATGCGGAGGTAAAGGGTGCAGCGGTGGACGACGACATCGTGAAGGGGCTCAAAAGCGGGTTGGCATCGGGGAAGCTAGCGCTAGCGATGGAGGTGAGGACAAGCGTGGGGATAATCATGGGCAAGATAAAGTCAGGCCGGGTGCACGTCTTGGTCTCGTGCGGACCGGTCACCATGAAGCAGCTGGGCAATGGCGGGACGCCCAAGTGCAGGATCAAGATCTTCGATATGTAAGTTTTCTTTTTTGCTCGGCCTATGTTTCTCTCTCTCTCTCTCTCTCTCTCTCTCTCTCTCTCTCTTTATCTATATATAATATATATACCTGTTTGGTTTAGGTTCATCGGAAACCGTAACCGCATCCGCCTCCTCCCTACCGTCGTTTCAGATTTAGAACCATTTCGAAACCGAAGAAAATACTTTTAAAACTTCTTTTACACATTCAAGACGCTAATGATAGTTGAACTCACCCACATGAATCGACCAATTGTTGAGCTAGTGGGTTACAGGTAGAGTTCAGAAAATATATTTATAGTATTTCTATTTGAAATATAAGACCACAAATAACAAAGGTAGGCACCTTTCTGACATCAACCTTAACCTAAAGGTTGTTGTCTCTAAAAAGGAATTTGTGATAGGTTAAGGTTGTAAAAGATATTTAAAGAAAAAGACGATTTAGAACCGCTGGTTCTGGGTCAGTTCTTGGAACCCATGAACCGTAACTGTGTTGAGGGGTCCTCACAGTTGTGGTCCGACTCTTGCCTATTTTGGAGTTAGTTTAGTTTCTATTTGAATCGGTTATGTCCATCTATCCATCTATCTACTTTTGATATGTGCTTTTCAGTGGCACATGTATTTTAATTTTTTTTAAGTTTTTGAAAATCTAAAAACATTGATCGAACATGAGTCAAGCGTCAATGATGCTCATGATCCAATCTCTCACTCTCCCCTCTCTCCCTCTCTCTCTATATATATACATGCACCCTTTGTCTCCTTGAGCAGTAGTAGAATGTGTCAGTGGTGCCCTAATGTAGAGTTGAACAAGGGTTATTAAATTTTATTATTTTGTTACCAATCCCCGAAAGGGTTAGAGTTAATTAGCGAAGCTTCCAATTGTTGTTTTCCGAAGCCAAATTTTTGAATCCTTTTGTGAACAATTCCTTGTGTGTGTGCCTACATAGTGAATTTTTGAATCCTTTTGTGAACAATTCCTTGTGTGTGTGCCTACATAGTGTGTGTATGATATACGATTATTCTAACTAAATTTAGTATAGTGCTGCCGGCCTATAGACCCTGCTATTAATCCTAAATAATTCTATTTAACTGTCTTACTCCAATACCTTGCCTAAGCATTACATGTTTGCAGGATCACGTTATCTTAAATCAGACATGCGAATATACATACAGCTACTATCTGATTTGAACCAATGACTCTTGCTGGAGAGATTGTGGAGAGATTGCAAGAAGCCGCCCGGTTGAAGCTTTTGGATCAATCTAAATTCAGAACCATCTTGCTCACTTCAATTGAGAACCAGTTTGTCCCCTTATTTGTTATCTTGATCGTTTGTGATGGGATTATGTGGCAGGGAACTAATAAGAGAAGAATTTACGCAATAAAGAAGTGTATAGATCGTCGCAATGCAAGCTTGTTTATTCCTTCTATCAACTATGTTATAACTGCTCTTCATTTGTTGTAACGGTGTTCTGAAAATATTGATAACATGTGTGTAGTTTCTTGTTGTTATTAAGGCAATTTTGACACTGGCCGCGATTTTTTCTTCGAAAAACAAACAAAGAAATTGGTGTTTTGGACCTCGACATTTTAATCGGCAGAAACTTGTACTAAGAAATGCTTTGTACTTAGTATTTTCACCCTCTAACCTAAAAAATCCTCAAACTACCTTTCCCCAAAAGCACGTCATGTCACCATACTGGTTCGAATGATCGGCATCGCATTTGTGCCTCGCTAACCAGCCCTTAGAACAACCTCCCAAATGTATACTAGGAAAAGCTATAAATTTTTAATAAACAAACAGAAGCATAACTTGCATACCTCTTAAGCGATTAAGCACAAATCGATGAATAGAAATATACAAAATCCTCAAAGGAAGTTCCTTTATTAGTCAATAGTTGGTCAATCAATACAAAACAAGGAGAGAAGTCACTATCCACATTATTGTCCAATAGTCACACTCTTGTGTTGCTCAGCTTTACTATCGATGAAGACCGACCGACTAGAGAGTCCTGGACTCCACCTAGCTCTTGCCTAGTACCTCGCTCTTTCCCAAATTTCAATAGTCAACCTATCGAACCTAGGGCTACCCAATTCCCTTATATTGATAGAGAACCGCTTACATAGTTCCTTGTATTCAATCCCACTCCTTATTAGACTCTTATACAAACTAGCAAAATCAAGGACTCCCTAATGGATCCAAACATGATTCAACTCAAGCAAGACACTATTATACAACTCGTGTGCATCCATACAAGAACCCCCTCTCCTCAAGGTTATTCACAACCTAATGAAGAAATGCAAAGTACAAAACTGGAACAAATATAGTATGTTCAAGATGAAACCTCCCCGACGCTAGGGTCGTCTCTTGTGCATGCGTTCGTGGGATGCTGATCTCAACTCTAAGCTCTCCCCACTGGTGTTTGAACTTATCCTCGAGACCATGTGATAGTGTTGCACCAGCTAATCACACTCCCACAAATCAATGATAGGAACTCAAGCATTATGCTCAATCATGTGTCAGCTCAACGAACCAAGTACCAAGTCATCCACCGAGATCTAGTGTCTCAAACCTCATGAAAAATTATCTCAACCGCTCAATTAACATCCTTGTATACCAAAGGCTAACCCTCATTCCTACATCATAAACTAGTTTGAGTTGACTCACATGAAATAGAAGATGAATCTTGAGTCACTCACATAAGAGTAGTCAATACGTAGCCCATCACACCCATTCGACCACCTTGAGTTGTCGTACCCTCATAAGTCATGACCATGAGCCAACTTGAATCGATGTTGTATGGCCATTTCTCGCACGAACATAAACATAAGCGATATTCAAAAACAAGTATAGCCCAATTCTTACTCTAATATATCAAACTCGAATGTTTATAAGTAAACAATTCATTCAAAATGGTGTAGGGGACCACCAACATAATCCCCCAAAGTTATGTATAAATATCTAAAAAGCCAACTCTAACTATCAACTATGTGGTACCATTTTAAAATACAGCTTGATGAGCTACTCTACATCATGTCCCTAGAAGTTCTAGCTTTACGATAAGCTATAAAATAATAGGGTGACCTCCTACTTGTAGTTCAGTAAGAAAGTTATACACCCATTAACAAAATTCATACTAAATGCATATATGTTTTACAAACATTTCATAGGAGTCATATTTACATTTCAACTCATGCTTTCAAATTCATACTCATTCATACCCACATTTATCCGTTACGATAATTACTTTAGCCATCTCATCCACGATGGTCAAATTATGCTAACTCTCATAACAGAGTACCTAGAAACATACTTTATATTTGCCCGAAGGACCTAGAAGTCTCTATAGACTCACACAAACCACACAAGTATAGCTCTTGTATTCACACATCATTATATTTTAAAACCAATTATATTTTATCACATTCATATGTTTATATCCAGATACATATATCCAAATATGTATCCACACAGTATTCAAATAACATTTTGTATCAACACATGCAAATCAAATCATGTTATCTATCACCACGTCATAAACAAGGTTATCTCAAAAGCATACTGAAAAACCCATAATTTCAAATATCTCTTAAGAATATATTTAACACTTATGCATAGTTAAATTCATCCAAAACAAGAAAAATCACTTCCAACGTAGTTCTATTAAATAATACATAACTCCTTACCTAAAAGAGCACCAAGATCCAAATCTTAAAACCACTTGGTAGATCTTATGACAACCGAATCCTCTAATTTTAATATCTAAATAATTTAAAATAATAATATTATTAAAATTTATTTAATTAGAAGTCTAATACAACAAATCGAGTCCAAATTAGACCCAAAATGGTCTTAAAATAACCTCAAAACCTAACCTAGATCCAAATAAGTTTCTTGGGTCCATTTTTTATCCAAATTGAACAACACAATTGATAAAAAATATAATCCATTTGACAAAAAACTATTAGTGTGACACAAGACACAGAGACATGACAATATCTTGTCACAACATGTATCAAACATGACACCTCATGTCAGACATGAATGCCTAACATGCCTAAACTCTAGCCGAACATTGTTTGTTTCTAAAAATGATTTCATCATTTTCTCACAATGACCAAGGTTGGTGGTGGTCCCCAATCGAGCATTTGCATCCCTTCTTTCGGCCAAGCCAAACATCGTCCACCACTGTTGCCATTTTGGCCAAAACCCCCAGAAAAGAGAAGGTTTTCAACAAGCAAAATCAAACGAATCAAAAGCTTTTTCAATCTATTTATGTTTATAATCATTTAATCTACAAAAGTACTTAAATCTTGAGTAAATCCACCATTAAATGATAGTGATTTTTGCTAGAAAATATGCAAAACTTGTTTAGTTTTTTCTTTTCTTCTGAAACTCAAAATCAATGATCGATTTTTGACTGATTTTGACGTCTGGTTCTTAGCCTTATCACTTCGTATGACTTAAATCAAACAACTCAAACTCATATCGACCATGAATCACAAGTATTTTACCAAAAATCGAATAAAAACATAAACAAAGAACATACCTTATTTTCTGGTTGATTTTTCCAGTGTCACCAATCATCTGAGTCCGCTCATTGCTACGAAGTCATGAGAAATTGCTCGTGAGTCTCTCTTCTCATGAATCACAACTATAACAAAGAGAAAATCCATATTTAGTGGTACAATGTCACCCCAACCTTCCTTAGGAAGAATAGTAACATCTTCATCAGGTGTTCTTGTGAAGCGGCTTATCCAAACAACACTCGTTGTAGCCATATAATGAGCCACATACTCAGCTTCTTGTATATGCAATGCTACACAATCCTGTTTCTTACATGCCCAAAAAATAACTCTACCTTCAAATAAGAATATTTGTCCCGAGGTTGATTTGTTGTCACCTTTGCTCTCAACAAAGTTAGCATCTGAGTATCCTACCACTTTCAGTTCATCTGATTGAAAATGCAATTTCAAGTCTTTTGTTCCTTTGAGATATCTTAAAATCCTTTTTACATTTATCCAACACTATCATCAACGATTACTTTGATATCTACTCAAAAGACCAACAACAAATCTGATATCAGGTCTTGTATACAATATAACATACATCAAGTTACCCATACCTTATGCATAAGAAACATTAGGCTTATTGTCTCCTTCACTATGATAATCAATCATACTAAATTTGGTCCATTTTGTAACGGGTGTAACAACAACTTGCATTCATCCATTTTGAGCTTCTTGAGGATATAATCGATATCTCTCTCCTGACTTAGGCATAAGAGTTTAGATTCTCTATCTCGAGAAATTTTTATATCTAGAATATAAGATGTTTCCCTCATATCCTTCATTTCGAACATTGAGTTTAACCATAACTTAGTTTTGACAATCATCTCATTGTAATTCCCAATCAAAAATATGTCATCTACATATAAAGATAAGATGACACAATAGCTCCCACTGTTCCAGACATACACACAGTGATCAAGTTCATTAGAAACTCAAGTTCAATAATGATATTTTGAAAAGTCAAATACCATTGGCGAGGTGGATGTTTCAGGTCATATAGGGATTTTATCAATCTATATACTTTATCTTTTTGACCTTCAACTATATATCCTTGAGGTTGCTGCATATATATGATTTCATCTAAATTTTCATTTAGAAAAGTAATATTTACATCTAACTTATGTAAGTTTAAATCATAATATAAAGATATCGCAAGGATTATTCTTATGGATGAAAATTTTGCAACAGAAAATATGTCTCAACATAATTTATCCCCTCCTTTTGCGAGAAACCCTTTACAACCAGCCTTGTTTTAAACTTGTTGATTATACAATCGATCTTATATTTCTTTTGCAGAACTCATTTACAACCATGACTTTCCTTCTTTTTGGCAAATCAGCCAGTTCGCAAACTTGGTTTTTCTCAATGGATTTAATTTCCTTATCCATGATTTTCTCCTAATATGTTGCTTCCAATGAGTTTATGGCTTGCTAATAAGTCAAGTTATCAGTCAACTCATATAAATTCACTGAATTACATATTTCTTCTGTCAGATAAATGTGATAATCCTTTAAGTAAGACGGTGTGACCCTAGGCCTTTTATTTTCACTTAAAGTTTTGGTTGTTTCAAGAAGATCTTCTATGAGTTTGAATGATGATTTATCTACATTTACTAGATCATCAGCATACTTATTATTTTCTAAGATGTAATTTTTAGTTCAACATATTTGCTCTCTATCAATCCATGGTCCTTATGATAAAACCGATATCTCGTTGAGACTTTAAGATATCCTATGAATATACATCTGAAGGACCTGTTATGTAGCTTATCTCTACACTGATAAAAGATCTTTACATGAGCAATAGATCTCCACCTTAAGATGACCTAGATTGGGTTTTCTTCCAAACCACATCTCATATGGTGTAGTGAATACAACCTTACAGGATATTCTATTGAGTATGTATACCATTGTACTTACTGCTTCTCTCCAAAATATCCTTGGTAGAGAGATATCTATTAACTTTGACCTTGTCATGTTTGGTAAGGTCCTGTTGTATCTTTCAGCTACACAATTTTGTTTAGGTGTCATAGGCGTTGTATTTTGTTTTGAAATACCAAAGTCTTTATAGAATTTCAAAAATTCTGCAGAAGTATATTCTCCACCTTTATATGATCTTAAGACTTTGATTTAATGTACCAGTTGATTTTCAACTTCCTTCTTATATTTTTTAAATGCTTTAAGTACCTCAGTTTTATGTGCTAATATATATATATATCGAGTAATCATCAATAAATGTTATGAAATAAACCTTTCCTCGATGTGACCTTGCTCTAAAGGGTCCACATAAATTGGTGTGAATGACTTCAAACGAGGTTGTTGCCCTTGTTATATCTTTGAAAAAAACTTTTTTATCATTTTTCCTTATATACAAGTTTCACACTTGCTAAAAGTGTTTTCCTCAAATCTTGGTAGTAAGTCAAAGTTGAATAATTTTCTCAACTTTTTCAGACTTATATGTCCTAGGCATTTATGTCATGCATTCACATCAACATTAAAGACACAATCAATATAAGTAAAAGAAATTTTATTTTTATTAACTTTTAACATGAATAATTCATGTTCAACATCAAATTCTTTAGAGAAAAATTCACACTCATGTTTTCTCATAGTTACTTTGCCAAGAACAAGCCTGACCTCAAAACCTTTATTTACTAAGGTAGGGACTTAAACCATATTATGCCTTATAGATGGCATAACCAATACACTAATTAATACAATCGGTGTGCCTTGTACAAAAATTATAAAGGACCCAATACTCAGAACATTCGAGAAAGTATTATTTCTCATGTACACTCGATGTTCTCCTAGTTTGTACTCCTTTAGATCTATTGCTCATTCCTTCAACTTCGAGATGTGTCTAGTCACTCCTGAGTCAATCCACCAACCAGTCATTGGGTGATCCATGTGGAGACATTTCGATATCACATAGATTATGTTCTGCATCTCTGATTGACCGCGTTATGGGTTGTTTCCTCCACTCTTCTTGTTGTGACAATCCCTCTTGTAGTGTTCAATCTTTTCACAACTGAAATACTTGACTCAAGAAGCGGTTTCTTATCTTTTCTTAAAAGATTGATCACCCTTTTTGTTATTTTTGTCAAACTTTTTGTTTGGTTTATTTCTCTCTTGTTTGGGTTTGGAGCTACACCCTATATCATCTTTTACTACTAGCATTTTTTTTTTTAATTTTATTCATGTGTTCTTGCTCAATTGTTAGTTTCAAGGGTAATTCAAAAAGGTTGATTTTAGGCCCTAGTCTAAGAGCAATAGTGAGAAAAAATTGTTCAGTATGATGGATATCTGCATTAGTTTCGATATGATTGATTTTGTCATAGCTAGATCTCTTATCATTACCAGCATGTCGTTTACATGTTCCACTACATTGTCTCTTTCTTTCATTTTGTAGGAGTTATATTTTTGTAGCAAGAATTGAACATGTAGCTTGACAGTAGTATCATATTTAACTATTATAGAGTCGAACAACTCTTTCGTAGTCTCGAATTCTTCGAAGACCTTAATCAGGTCATCCTTCATGTATGTCAACATGATTGTTTTCGCTATCGTGTCATCTTTAAGAAATATTTTGTACATTTTTCTTTGTTGCTCTGTGGACGCAATGTTTCCTTTAAAATATACTCTACACCTTTAAGTGTTAGAGTCAGCGATATTCTTTTCTTCCATGTTTAGAAGTTTAGACCGTTTAGTTTTTCTGTTGTTGTCAATTTCGACACACATATTTTGGAGTTCATTTTTATGTGTTTGGTAAATTTAACAAATGGACGATCTAAAAGAAAAACATTCACCAAGCAGTAAACCATAAATAACAAAAATTTGCTTAACAAAATGCACAATATCCAAAAACTGAACTGTAAATAACTCATGGTTTTATTGTAAAAACAAGTTTGGATAATTCTATAATTTTTCCAAAAATTCCTGCCTCCAATAATTTCTCAAAACACCAGGCCTAAAATAGTAATTTTATCTATTTGTCTGGTTCTATAATTTTTTAGAAAGTCTAAGGATGAAATAGTAAAATTAGTGTTTGATTTTTCTAAGAAATTCGTTACTGATTGGGAGTAAATCTATAATTTTGCCCCTTAGTCCAAATCTATAATTTTCACAAAAGATAAGGGCAATTTTATCTTTTGATATAGTGACAATACTATAATATGTTTATCTAGTAAGGGTAGGAAAATAATTCAATATCTTGATTTTTGTAATTTTCATAAACTGTTAGAGGGTAAAACTGACCTTTTGCTTGACTGAGGGTAAAATTGTCTTTTTATTTGAAAATATCTAGATATTTTGATAATTTTATAAAGTGATAGTTTGAAATTTTAAAAACCGACCGGAGCAAAATGGACTTTTCAGTCCACTACCCTAGGCGGTTTCCGCCTGCGGTTTTCTGAAATCGTTGAGTGGTTTTCCAACATGTTTAAAAGGGAGGAGAGAGAGATTTTCTAGAGGAAGAAAGAGAGGAGCAGGAGTGGTTGTCCGCCTCTTCTCCGTAGCTTCCTAGTTGGACTACGATTACTTGGGTTTTCCTCCGACTAGCCTTCAACCGTCTTTGGTTCCTCTTCTCGTCTGACTGGCCTGCGATTGCTTGGGGTTCCCTTCGATTAGCCTTGTACCACCTTTGGTTCCTCTTCTCGTCTAGCCTTAGGCCTGCAATTTCCTCAGATTCCCTTTTGCCTAGCCTTAGGCCGTCGGGATTTTCCTCTAGTTAGCTTGTCAGTTACCCGAGTTTTTCCTTTTGGCTGGTTTCAGGCTTCCAGGGTTTGCCTCTTGCTAGCCTTTCGACTGCCTGGGTTTTCCCATTCGGTTTTGTAAATTCTTTTCGGTTGTCTTACTGACTTGCTTTCTAATTGTCTTAGGCCACAAACTGTGGTTTTCGACAGTTTACCAGTAGAGATGTTATCTTCCCTTTTTATTTTTTTTTCTTCTTTCTTTTTTGTACAAAACTAACAGTGTACATGTTTTACGTGATGAACAAGGTCCTGATACCAATGTTGAACTCGCGATGGGCTATCTCGACGTCCTCTGCAATTTTTGATTTCCTTCTGTCAGGTATGCAACAGTTCGGTTTGTGAAGAAATGAGAAAAATAGGTACAAAGTATTTGATTTTGAGGTTTCTTCACAGTAAGATTTTCTTTAGAGGGTTTCACTTCATGTTTTTCACACATATGTTTTGATCTCTGCGTTGCTTTGTATTTATAGAGCAGTGCCTACTCCTAAACCTCCTCGGATTACCTACTGGGCTTTCCTCTCCTTGAGCCCTTGTTCGATTGATTACGAATGAGTTCTGTAACTAACAAGCTATTATGGCTTGTTATGACCGTTACGTACCATTTCCGCAACCTTTCCACAGATAGTGATTAGATGATCAATCCAACCGTTTTTGTGCTAGGATTGTCGAAAATGGCCACCTTATCCTCACATAAACGTCACATATAAACGTCCACAAATAACCTGGATCTCCTTGGTGGTGCCGGAATTGCCTGAAACAACGCCATCTATCAAATCAGTAAACCTGAAAGTTAACGTCTGCCTTTGGCCGCCTTCCAATGGATTTCGGCCAACAAGAGCAGCACCAAAGACTACCAACGTGACCTTTACGCCCTACCGCATGAGTTCCAATGACTGGCGATTAGCACATCCCATTGACCATCCCTTGAAAACTTATATTGTGCATACATCTTAAGCATGAATTGATAAACACAAGAGATAACAAATCTTCGGAGGTTCTGTTAATGAATGGATGACCAATAAATACAAAATGAGAAGTCCATACAACAACCCCATGATATCACTCGAAGGTCGTACCTATGTATTGTCCCCACTCTAGTCTCCAAGAGCAAGCATGATAAAAACCGACAAGCTAAAGAGTCCTGAACTCCATCTAGCTCTCGCCTAGCACCTCTCTCTCTCTCTCTATCCCAAACAACAATAGTGGACCCCTCGAACCTAGGGCTACTTAGTTTCCTTGGGCTACTTAGTTCCCTTATATAGAGGGGACCTGTTACATAGTTCCTAGTGTGGAGCGGATCTAATCTCATTTTTTATTGAACTCCTACACTAACTAGCAAGATTCAAGCTTCCATAATGGATCCAAACGTGATCCAACTCAAACAAAACACTATCTAAGTCATGTGTATCCATACAGGACCTTAGGTCACTCGTAACCCATCAAGAAACTCAAAATACGCAAGCTGGAACAAATGTGGTATCTTCAAGAAAAAATAGAGAAAAAAAACTCCTTGATGCTAAGGCCAACTCCTATGTGCATGGTTGTAGGATGTCGGTCTTGACTTGGTAACATGTCGTGCATCTCTTTTTAAGAGAGACACATACCTCACACACCAACTTTTAAAGAAAGACATTGGGGGCCTTCAGTCATGATGGTGTGTAAGCGAGCTCCAGTAGGTGGACTCCAATGGCATCAGGCGAAGCACATGAGAGAGGTGCAGCAAGTTCCAGCGATATGGGAGAGAGTAATGGAGAAAGACATGGTGCTTTAGAGAGAGATAGAGAGAGAGAGGAGAAGAAAGGTGTGATGAGCTGGTTTTGATGACATGAAAGAAAGTGTAGGAGAGAGCGAGAGTACCGGAGAGACGGAAGGAGAGTAGAGGAAAACGAGGAGAAAGTAGCATCTTTAAACTGGGTAAAATATAAAAAATGGAATGTGCATAGTAATTAGAGCAGATGACGAGAATTTGGTATCCTACATGCCCCCTTATGGAATGAGTAAAGGATGGTAATTGGATTTGGATTCTCGTTGGTTGAACTAAGTGTAACAAATCCACTGGATTAAGTGTGTTACTGATTATAGGATACATCCAATCCATTTTTACCTATATAGAATATGAGCATATTTACCAAAATTGTGAAGTATATGAGGGTGTTGAAAATTTTCAAACAAGAGAACGGAACTCAACCTGGAAAATTTGACATGGATTTGGATTCTCGCCTCTGATATGAATCCAAATTGAGAACCGAAAGCAAGGATGGTAAATGGAACAAGCAGCTCATAGTTCGGCTAGTCCCTCATTCTTTTATGTTCGGTTCATTAAACCACATGAGCTGCACATGAAGATGGTATTTTCAGCTTGGTTCGGCTGGTGAAAGCTTGGCAAACGTCGTTCGTTTTCTTTTTACCTAAACCATGCTTTGCCGGCAGTTGATAAAAGGTATTTCGGGTAAGTGAGCTTCATTCTGTTTCAAGCTTTTTACATACGAGGGTTTTAGGTAAACAAGGGGCGTTTTGCTTAGGGTATTTAAGGAGGTCTCTCTCTCAACTCAGTTGAGCTCATTTTGTAAAAGGATAATGAACCGTTTGTGAACATGTTCGAACAGAGGCTGTTCGGCTAGGGTTAAGTAAGCTCATTCGCAGAGAAAATGAGTTGAATAATGAACAAGGGTTGTTTGGTTCGTTTGACTCATTTTCCAGCCCTAACCGAAAGGTTGATAATTGGTTTTGTCCGAGAGAGAGAGATTGCTTTCCCAGGTACACTGGACAAGAGTAGACATGGCCGGTTCAGAACCAGCCCAGTGGTTCAAACCAGAATTGAAACGTCTTGCAAATCGGATAGAACTGGAACCGCCAGTTCCGGTTCTGAAACCATAACTGCAATCGGGTAAGTCTCGGTTCGGTTACGATTTTTGGATTTAGAAAACTAGCCTGAAGCCGAAACCAATACCACAACCGGTGGTTCGGTTTCAGTTCGAACTATCGTACCTGTTTTATAACGAAATCGTCTGTTTCAGCTAATAAACATCTGGTTCCAACCCGGCACTGGCAATAAAAAAAATAAAAATGAGTGGGCGCCATATCCCGCTTATCCGTGAAATTGACGTAACAATCAAAATAGAAGTTGTATTGGGGCACCATGCGGCACTCAAGTAGTGAACCAAGTGGTCAGCAAGACTATCGCTAGCTAACAACCAGGTTGGCTTGAGAAAGCAGGCACCATGTAGTGCCCACGTCAATCAACGTGTACCCAGGCGCTACATGGCACCCAAGTACTAGATAGACTGTTAGCAATTGCTGATCGCTTGCCAATTGTTGATAGCCAAGCCAACCTTTAGCTGGTCAATTAGGTGCCATGTGGCGCTTGTAGTCACCCAATGTGTACCCCAATAACATGTATTTTTAAAAATTTAATTTAATTTAATTTAATTTAAAATTTGTAAAATAATTTTTTGAAAAATACACTGTTGATAAATAGTATTTTTCATCTATAAATAGCATATTCCAAAACTGAAAATCACATAACTTGCAAGTTCTTTTTAAATTACCCGTACTCTCTCTCAATCTCGCTCTTTCTCTTTCCTTCAATCTCGCTCTTGTTTCATTTTCATTTGTGCGACTCTTATTTCAACAACATATAAAGACAACAATCTACAGTCTTACAAAAGCGAATGAGTGTTCCTTTCATTTTTTTCTCTAATTTTATATTAGTGTATTTTTAAATTATTAATTATTAATTTATTTAATATGTTTTATTAAGTGAATGGCTTATCGTGGTGATGGATCTTTTAGTTTCAAAAATTAAAAAAAAAAATTATTTTGAACTGAAGTTGGGTTTGTCATATTCCTCAAAGACCTATGATGTAAATACCACTCAGCTAAGAAAGCATCACAAATACAAGTAGCGATGCAACTACTAACATATCATTTTTGAAGGAAACCATTTTGTCGTTGAAAGTTCAACCAATACAATCTATACATGGATGACATCCTCCAAAAGCTAAGTACATAGGAATCTGATTTATTTAAATTTTATTTTATAAAATTACATGATAAATAAGACATGGTGAATGAGGTGAAGTACAACTACAATGATAAGGTATACAATTTTAAACATTAAGAAATCATGTTATAAAAAAACGTCACATACTAGTGGGTTTAGATGCTCACTAAACTCAATTTTTTACGTAGAAAAGTTCCTCTATTAATGGAATTGCTTCTGTAAGGTTTTTCTACTACAACTTCACTTGAGATATAGATGAGTTTGCATGTTTTGTTTTAATAAAACATCTTCCTTTTAATTTTGATTAAAAACTTGGATTAGTTGATTACCTAAAAAATGCTCAAAGTCCTTTAGCTCCACCTATTTCAATACAATCGATTAGTAAATATATTCATAAATTATACAAAGAGGAAAAAGAAGTCAGTTCCATTTTTTATTCATTTGAGCGTATTGTGTATATATGTTGATATACACACTAATAATTGGTAGTTGCATGCATATATGGATGTTATTATTTATTGGATAGATGAGAGTTAGTCAATTCAAAAACGTCTTCTCGTTGTTTTGATAAATTGAATATTGTACAAAATAGTTGATGTATGTTAAAATCAATTTTTGAAGAGTATCAATTATCTTGTAAAAAATTCAATTTCACTTGATAATATTGTTGCAAATACATGTATTATTTTTGAATTATAAAGAATATGTCAACCTATTTTAGGTGGTAATTTTTTTCATATTTGATGTGTTTGTCATATAATTAACCTTTGTATAAAAGATGGTTTGAACATTATGACCTTAAATACAACCTATTAGAGACACTTAATTTTCTTTGAAGTCGTCTTAGTGTTAGAAATGAATGGATAGTTTTTTTTAAATGAAAAGGTAGAAAATCAAGAAAATTTATAAAGGACGTTGGATATCGTTGGAACTCAACCTATCAAATGTTGTTCGTGATTATGCTCTATAGAGACTTATTAATGAAGTTTATGTACTTTTATTTTTCATAATCCAATTTGTTTGAATCTAATTGGGATGTTTGTACATGTCTTTTAGATTTCTTTTATATTTCTTAATAATGCTATAAATGTATTATTTGGTGTTTACTATCTGACTTATCATTTATTTGTTTATTAAGCTTTTGAAGTAGTTCATACATTATCACGTTTTCGTACGGATTCTTACTTATCCATATTGTGTAAGAGATGACGAAAAATAGCTTAATTATTATATAAATTTTCTAATAATTTGTTTAGTTGTTGCTACATTGGAACTTAAATTAAAATAAAAGACTTAGAATTATTTTTGAATGCTTACTATAAGAATCTTTCATTAAATAGGCTTAATGATATCAACAAGTATAATCAATGATAGAAGATTAAACATTAATCAATTATGCATCCTTAGTCATGCATCTTCATCTCTTGGTGATAAGTTTTTAGTCATATTTTGATATCCAAACTTAGAAAATGGTCAGAATCTATGGATTCAATTAAGTTTTGAGGTATATAATGTTACTCATTATGATCTTTATGAATTTGAAAAGATAAAGGTTGAGAGAAATTAAATGTCTTAAAATGGAAGTGAGAGCATCAACTTACTTATCCAATTTTATCTTTAATTGCTAAGGATGTTTTTGTTATTCCAACCTCAATTATTTCTGTAGAGTAAGCAATAATATATTAGATGAACACCATTATAACTTACAACATGATACCTTAGAAGCTCAAGCTTGCTTAGATGATTGAACAAGAGAAAGATGTCGAGCACATGAGCGTGAAGAAGTGTCAGTTGATATATATACCGAAGACTATACTACAGAAGCAAAAATTAGTACTGATACTATTGATACTGATACCACGCAAGTATGAAATGATAATGATGATTAAGTTCAAAGTCAATCACTTTATATAAGAGATTTGTATCAAGAGGTTAGAATGAGCTTTGATTTCTCTCCACCCAAGAGGATATGTAGGAGGCATAATTCATAGGTCAGTGAATTATGGTCAAACCTATTATTATTTTTTATTATTATATAAATTGCATCTTGTATGAATTTATATATATTATATTATATTTTATAATATTATAACTTAATTTTAACATCTTATTATTATTATTATTCAATACTTATATAGTTATATTACATAATACATTATATATATAATATATATATATATATATATATATAATATGCTATATACTTATATATTTATATTATTACATTATGTATATACTAATTAATATATACTTAAATAGTTGCATTTCTACTATATAGTTTATGTATATTTTGTAATATAATATGTCATGTATATATAAATTAATTATTAAATATAATACTTATAAGTTATAACTTATAAGAACTTATATAATGTAACTATATATTTTTTAATGTAATATATGCATGTATAATATAATACATATAAACTAATACTTATAATTATAAACTTAGTTATATAACTTATAGTCTTATGTAAACTTATAGTCGTATATGATTTAGTAGTTATATAACTAAACTGATCCAAATCCAAAATCGGTTCGAAATTGAATTCAAAACTATTAAAAAACCGGATAAAAAATCGTATTGAGAACCACTCTAAAATCGGATTTGAAACTGGATCCAGATCCAGAACTGTCATAAAACCAGATCCAGATCCAAAACCATCATGAAACTTAATCCAGATTCACAACCACCAAACCCGGAACCACTATTCCTAGTTTTGGATAACCTGGAACCGAGCATGATTAAAGCAAGAGGGCTGAACCAAATGCGTACAGGGTGACCCGATTCTTGGTGAGGTTGTCATTGAGAATAGGAAGTTGGTTTTAGGTTCGAGTCCATTATTCCGGACCCGACTCCAGAACAAATCTCACGTGTAAAAAAGCATGAGGTAAGCAAGACCAATGTCGTCACTATTTGGTCAACCGGCAGGTATTGACCTACACCGAGAGGGGAATACGTCGAAGCTACGCGAAGTTCGGAAATGACGAAAACTTCCAGTCTCCCTCTAAAGAACGGAACGGTTCAATCATGATCTCGAAACGCCTGCAAAGGAAATGACATAAATACCCCTTTCAGGACCGTTATAATGTGATAGCTCCCGTCCCACTTAACCTACTTCTCCTCATAATTCTCAGGCTAATTTTCATTTTAATTAAGAGGACAATATTTAAAACCTGCATGAGTAATTACATCGCAGGACACGTCAGAAATTATCTAAATTTTGTCTCCAAATACATAAGGAAACGCCTTTTGAAAACAAAGAGCTAAGGCTCTCGGGGCTAGCGGTTGATTAAGAAAACCTTCAATTTGTATAGAGAGCAATAGTTCTCTCGGTAGCAGGTCGACTCATATGTTGAAGGTCGTGAGTTCGATACTGGTTGGCTTTGACCTCACGTAACAAAAAAAAAACTTCTAATTTGGAGGCGATTGCCAGATTAACTAAGAGAGGATCGGTGCTCGAGACCGGCATCAAATAGTTACAATAGAAAGTTGAGTTTCAAGCCAGTGAGACTCGAAGGTCTCGGTGACTGGTTGACCATCAGGCAAGCTACCTGGACTCTGGACTCGAATTGCATTCAACTCATTATAAAACGAAATGGACGAAACTGAACATAAATAAACTCATAAAGTGAACTTGAGTTCATTAAGCCCTTAAACAGTCAGTCCGATTTTACGTTCATTTTTACTCAATTCTTATTAGATGGTAAGGGTGGCTTATAAGCTGGTAGAATTCACTAGACCACGAATACACCAAGAGAGATAACAAACTATCGAAAGTATCGATTAGAGAATAACAAGATTTATAACCTTATTGTGTTATCACGGTTCAAAATCTTCTTTTATTTTTGTATGCATTAGCCCTTCGAGCTGATTTGAACCTAAACTAAGTATGAGTTTAGTTACAAGGCAAAACAAGCTATTCATTTAAATGAAACATGCAACTCTGTGCATGTAATTTCAAGCAAAAACTTGAATTGACTAATTAAACATACTTTATACAATTTGCTTGAAATTGAAAGAAAAATTTGAGTATGTTAACAACAACAACAACAACTAAGCCTTTTCCCATACTAGACGGGGTCGGCTACATGGATTCTTTGTTTCCACAGATCCTTATCGTGTGCCATGTTAGCAGTTAACTCCCAATAAGCTAGATCATTCTTTATTGTTTCTTTCCAACACTTTTGTGGTCGTCCTCTACTTCTTTTAATACTTTCTAAATTTAGTTTTTCTAACCTTCTTATAGGTTCTTCTTTTGATCTTCTTTCTATATGTCCAAACCATCTTAAACGATGTTCTCTCATTTTATCCTCTATTGGTGTCACTCCTACTTTGTTTCTAATAACCTCATTATGTATACGGTTTTTTCATGTATGACCACTCATCTATCTCAACATCTTCATTTCTGTCACAGACATCTTTTGTACATGTTGATGATTAACTAATCAACACTCAAAACCATAAAACATGGCAGGCCTAATTACTGCTCTATAATATTTACCTTTTAATTTTAATGGTATCTTCTTATCTCAAAGAATACCTGATGCTCCTATCCATTTAAACCAACCAGCATTAATTCTATGCGTAACATCTCCAATTCTTCCATCACTCTGAAAAATTGACCCTAGGTATTTAAAACTTTCCTTCTGAGGAATGCAATATGTGCCTATTTTAATTTCTATATCCTCTGATTAACCAAATGATCAAACTTACATTCCATATATTTTGTATAATGTTTCTCTCCATAGTTCCAATTTTCTATTAACTTTTTCCTTAGACTCCCCCACTAATACAATGTCATCTGCAAATAACATACATCAAGGTACTTCATCTTGAATATGTTTTGTTAACTCATCCATCACCATTATAAATAAGTATGGACTTAAAGTTGATCCTTGATGTAACCCAATATTAACTTCAAAGAAGTTTGTCGTTCCTTCATGAGTCCTCACACATATTTTTGCACCATCATACATGTCTCTTATAAGGTTAATATATGTCAACGGGATACCTCTTTTTTCCAAAGTTCTCCAAAGAACCTCCCTCGGTACCCTATCATAAGCTTTTTCTAGATCAATAAATATCATGTGAAGGTCTTTCTTTTTTGCTCTAAAATGTTTCATAAGACGTCTCAAAAGATGAATCGCTTCAATAGTAGATCTGCTTGGCATGAACCCAAATTGGTTCTCTGTTGTACTTGATACTTGTCTTAACCTACGTTCGATAATTCTTTCCCATAATTTCATAGTATGACTCATTAACTTGATACCTCGATAATTTGCACAATTTTGAATGTCTCCCTTGTTCTTATATATGGGTAAGTGTACTTTCTCTCCATTCCTTGGGCATCTTTTGGTTTTTCCATATTTTATTAAATAGTCTTGTGAGCCAAGTGATTCCTATTTTTCCTAATATTTTCCAAACTTCTATAGGAATATTATTTGTTCCTACCGATTTACCACCCTTCATATGTTTAAGAGCCTCTTTTACTTCATTCTTTTGAATACGTCGGTAGAAATTGTGGTTTATATACTTTTTTGACTTGGCTAAATCTCCTAAACTAATATTAACATATTTATTTTCATTAAAAAGATTATAAAAATAGTTTTTACATCTATTTTTTATATCATCATTTGCCACTAAAATTTTTCATCCTCGTCTTTTATGCATCTAACATAATTAAGATATTTAGTTTTCTTATCTCTAGCCCTAGCTATCCTAAAAATATCTCTTTCACCCTCTTTTGAGTTGAGTTTTTTATATAAGTCCTCCCAAATCTTAGTTTTTGCTTCACTAACGGCCTTTTTTGCTTCCTTCTTTGCTTTCTTATAAGCTTCTACAGTTTCACTAGTTTTCTTAGCATAATGTAATTTGTAACATGCCCTCTTTGCCTTGATTTTATTTTGTACTACTTCACTCCACCACCAAGCTTCTTTTTGTGTCGGTACACCTCCCTTAGATACCCCTAATACATCTTTCGCCACTTTCCTAATATGTATAGTCATATTATTTCACATATTACAGGGTGTGCCAACATAATTCCAAACATCTCTTTGAAGGACTTTTTGTTTAAATATATCTTCTTTCTCGCTTTTGAGGTTCCACTATTTAGTCCGAATAGCTCGATGCACTCTTTTCTTCTTTGTCCATTTTTTAATTTGTAAATCCATAACTAAAAGTCGATGTTGGGTGGTGAAGCTTTCTCCTAGAATTACCTTACAATCTTTACAACATGCTCTATCTTTTTTTCTACAAATAAAGTAATCAATTTGTGTTTGTGATAAAACACTCTTATAAGTAATTAAATATTCATCTCGTTTTTTGAAGATTGTATTGACTATAAAGAGATCAAATGTCATAGAAAAATTTAAAATCTCCCTACCTTCCTCGTTTATATCCCCAAAACCAAAGTTTTCATGAATCCCTTGATATCCTAATACCTCTTTACCGACATGTCTATTTAAATCTCCTCCTAAATAAATCATCTCCCTTTGTGGAATCTTTTGAAACACCTTATCTAACTCTTCCCAAAAAACTGTCTTTATACTATCTTCTAGTCCTACTTGGGGTGCGTAAGTACAAACTATATTCAAAACCTCTGCTCCTAACACTAATTTCAATGTCATGATTCAGTCACCATATCGTTGTATGTCTACTACACTCTCCTTTAAAAAAGATTTGAGTATGTTACTATATAAAATTTAAATACAACAACAACAACAACTAAGCCTTTTCCCATGCTAGACGGGGTCGGCTACATGGATTCTTTGTTTCTACGGATCCCTATCGTGTGCCATATTAACAATTAACTCATAATAAGCTAGATCATTCTTTATTGTTTCTTTCCAACACTTTTGTGGTTGTACTCTACCTCTTTTAATATTTTTCAAATTTAGTTTTCCATACCTTCTTAAAGGTTCTTCTTTTTATCTTCCTTCTATATGTTCAAAACATCTTAAACGATATTCTCTCATTTTATCCTCTATTGGTGTCACTCCTAATTTGTTTCTAATAACTTCATTATGTATACGGTCTTTTCTTGTATGACCACTTATCCATCTCAACATCTTCATTTCTATCACGGACATTTTTTTTGTACATGTTGATGATTAACTGCCCAACACTCATAACCATAAAATATGGCAGGCCCAATTTCTGCTCTATAATATTTACCTTTTAACTTTAATGGTATCTTCTTATCATAAAGAATACCCGATGCTCCTCTCTATTTTAACCAACCAACATTAATTTCATGCGTAACATCTCCATCAATTCTTCCACCACTCTGAAAAATTGACCTTAGGTATTTAAAACTTTTCTTTTGGGGGATGCAATGTGTGCCAATTTTAATTTCTATATCCTCTGAAGTAACCAAATGATCAAACTTACATTCCATATATTTTGTCTTTGTTCTACTAAGTCGGAGGCCTTTGCTTTCTAATGCTTCTCTCCATAGTTCCAATTTTCTATTAACTTTTTCTTTAAACTCTTCTACTAACACAATGCCATTTGTAAATAACATATTCCACGGCACTTCATCTTGAATATGTTTTGTTAACTCATCAATCACCATTATAAATAAGTATGGACTTAAAGTTGATCCTTGATGTAACCCAATATTAACTTCAAAGCAGTTTGTCATTCCTTCATGAGTCCTCACACATGTTTTTGCACCATCATAATGTCTCTTATAAGGTTAATGTATGTCAATGGAGTACCTCTTTTTTTCAAGGTTCTCCAAAAAACCTCCCTCGGTACCCTATCGTAAGCTTTTTCTAGATCAATAAATATCATGTGAAGGTTTTTCTTTTTTACTCTAAAATGTTTAATAAGACATCTTAAAATGTGAATCGCTTCAACAGTAGATCTGCTTGGCATGAATCCAAATTAGTTCTCTGTTGTACTTGATACTTGTTTTAACCTACGTTCGATAATTCTTTCCCACAATTTCATAGTATGGCTCATTAACTGGATACCTTGATAATTCGCACAATTCTGAATGTCTCCCTTGTTCTTATATATGGGTATAAGTGTACTCGCTCTCCATTCCTCGGGCATCTTTTGGTTTCTCCATATTTTATTAAATAGTCTTGTGAGCAAAGTGATTCCTATTTCTCCTAGTATTTTTCAAACTTCTATAGGAATATTGTTTGGTCCTACCGATTTACCACCCTTCATATGTTTAAGAGCCTCTTTGACTTCATTCTTTTGAATACGTCGATAGAAATTGTAGTTTATATACTTTTATGATTTTGCTAACTCTCCTAAGTTAATACTAACATCTTTATTTTTAGTAAAAAGCTTATAAAAATAGTTTTTTCATCTATTTCTTATATCATCATTTGCCACTTGAATTTTTTCATCCTCGTCCTTGATGCATCTAACATAATTAAGATATTTAGTTTTCTTATATCTAGCCCTAACTATCCTAAAAATATCTCTTTCACCCTCTTTTGAGTTGAGTTTTTATATAAATCCTCCCAAATTTTAGTTTTTGCTTTAACGACGGCCTTTTTCGCTTCCTTCTTTGCTTTCTTATAACCCTCTAAAGTTTCATTAGTTTTCTTAGCATAATATAATTTGTAACATGACCTCTTTGCCTTGATTTTATTTTGCACTACTTCACTCCACCACCAAGCTTCTTTTTGTGCTGGTACACCTCTCTTAGATACACCTAACATATCTTTCACCACTTTTCTAATATGTATAGCCATATTGTTTCACATATCACACGGTGTACCAACATAATTCCAAACATCTCCTTGAAGGACTTTCTGTTTAAATATATCTTCTTTTTTACTTTTGAGGTTCCATCATTTAGTCCGAATAACCCGATGCACTCTTTTCTTATGTCCATTTTTTTATTTGTAAATCCATAACTAAAAGTCGACTATATAAAATTTAAATACTTAACAAAATTAGCTTACACAAGCTTGAATACAAATGTGCATGAGCTTAGCTGGGCTAGCACGTACTTGATTCGTTTAGATCATGAGCTCAACGTAAACGAGCTTGTCTTGGCTTCAAGGCTTGTGTCTACTGCCTCGGTCCCGTGTGCAGGCTTTCAGAAATAGGCCGATTCAAAGATTCTATCACAACGTAAACCGGTTTGACAACTTTGAGATCGAGAGATAAATTGTATTACCGCAGGCTTTTTGGTCTTTGAGAATATACAAAGCGTACACCGTCCCTTTCCCTCCGTCCAATAAGACGGATAGATATCGCGATTCACAATAGATAAATACCGTTTCTTTTATGGGAATCCGACCGACCCCCCTCCACCACCCCCCGCCAAAGAAAATCACGTCTTCCTCATCTTTCCTCTCCCTCATCCCTCTCTCTGGGTGATCTTCGACGCTCTCTTTCCTTCGCGAGATCTAGGGTGTCGCGAGGAAGACGCAGTCAAGGATGGCGTCGAAGCGCATTCTGAAGGAACTCAAGGATCTGCAGAAGGATCCTCCGACCTCATGTAGTGCAGGTAATTTTCCCGCTGGAAGATCCGTGGGTATCGAGATCAACGTCTTAGACGATTGATCCTGCCCGATCGGTGATTTCGTTTCCGTTTCGGGGACCTCCGGTGCCTGATCTGTGTGTCTAAGGCGGAATTGCGTGCGATTATTTGTAGTTTCTGCTTATTGGGGTTCTGCGATTTGAGATTGTTGAGTCCCTTTCTTGTTTCTAGTGGAATTCTCCTTCACAGTGATTTCCTACGCCTCGCTGGATTATAGATCTAATTCAAATCTGCCTTTATTAGAATCAAATATACTTTGATGATGCGCGTGATACTTGAGGTAGAGACGGTCCTTTGTAACTGTTTAAATCGTTGAAGGACCAAGTCTTTTATCAACGAAATGATTTCCAAGTTTAATTTTCTTTTTATAGAAATACTGTTTTGCTCACTCTAAGTTCATTAGTTTGTGCAAAATTTAGGGCTTTGTCTTATGACTTAGGAAACCTTTAAGAATGGTTCGTGCTTGCACATTTAGTAGTTTTAATACACCTAAAAGTTGTTGTTTGCAAGCCTGCTGATTGGAGGTCTATGAAGCTGTCGCAAGTAAATTTGGGCTTTATCGCTATGGACGAGGATTTTAATTTTGTCATTGTGAAGCTTGCATTCGGCAAGGTTATAATATGTTAGTTCCGGTTATTTCCAGGCACTTACCTGTGATGATTAGCACGTGTAGCTATTTTGTTCGCAGTTTGTTTATATGCTTGATCTTTTATATTCGTTCTAGTGATTGACAAACTCGCTGAGGCTTAATGAGGACTATGTAAACGTGATAGGATGCAGGTTTATCTCTGCTTCTCCTTGAACGAACTTATTAAACTTAGTTCCTTTGTAATGCAGAGGCGCATTGATGTTTAAATATTCATGTAAATTGTTGGAACAGAACGAATCTAAGTTGGATGCCTCTGTTGGCCTGCTTTTGTCAAGGCTTATGACTTCTGTTGTTGCTTGTCGTGCCTTTCTTTATTTGTTTGGTGCCTTCATTTATTTTACCCTATAGCTAGAGACCAGTGTAGAACTAAAATATCATTTACTTTTTCTCATTTCCATTTAACAAAAATTTGGAAACTTATTTTGTCCCAACTATTTGTAGGCCCCGTGGCACAGGATATGTTTCATTGGCAAGCAACCATCATGGGTCCTCCTGATAGCCCTTACTCAGGGGGTGTGTTTCTGGTTACTATTCATTTCCCTCCGGATTATCCCTTTAAGCCACCAAAGGTATATCATACTGTCGTATTTTGATTATTAGAGCTTTACTCTTGATCATATCATGCTTTTTCCACTCATTAAATATCTTTTGGCACAACTTTACAATGGTATGCGTTGAAACTAGTGTTGTTTGTACTGTACTGTATCATGTATAGGTTTTGTTCGTGAGACAGGTGTATCATATCGTAAATTTTTAAAAAATAGAGAAAAGTCAAGAAAATTCAGGACAATTCAACAATTCTTATAAAACAAAATTTGAGTAAACATTCATCATTGAAAATTAATTCAAATTATAAGCGTGACAAGTGTACAACTTTCTAATTAAACAAGTAGCAAAATTATAACTTTCATAATTAAAGAAAAAGAATCATATATTGTAATCAACAACAAACTCAATGCCATGCCCTTATTGATATTATTGTACTTCTTCCAAATTGATTCATTGAATGTCTTCTTCAATTAGGAATGTATTTGTTTCATCATCTTCCATGATCCACTCCTCTAAAACATCAAAATTATCGAGACTTGTTGGATCAAATTGATTCTCGTACCTACTTGAGTTTAACTTCCTTAATTGCCTGTAAGAATGATAAATAAATAAAATTAGAACTAAAAAGTTCAAGAATGAAAACTTAAACGGAAACATTGAATTAAATACTTAATTAGTAATTAATCCTTGATTACCTCTGTCATAGCCGCATATTGCAATGGATGAAAACTAGATCATTGAGCTATTTATGTTTCAACCTGTTGTGTTTTTTTGTGTGGATATGTTCAAAGCAGCGTTATTCGACGCATATCGTATCGTAGTGTATCATACTTCAATATTAAAAAATTAGTAAAAATCTAGAAAAATCTGAAAAAAGTTAGAAAAAACATGATAATTGCAAAGAATTCATATAATGCAAAGTTTAATACATATTGATCATTCACCATTGAACAATTAAAAAACATGATATATTTTGAAGCAAAAAATGAAATACATTTACATTACATATTGTAAGTAATTAGGATCATCAACTAAATAATCTTCATCTTCTCCTTGCTGAAGATTCTCGCCACCTTCTGCTTCAAAATCAAAATCTTCATCTCCTTGATGATATTGTGGCGCTCCTTCCAAATTAATCCATGCAATGTCTTCTTCGATTAGGACTTAGGAGTGCATTTTCTTCGTTATCTTTCATAATCCACTCCTCTAATATATCAAAATTAACAAACTGTTATCTTTGTATATGTAGTTGGCACATTTGCTCATTTTCATATGTGAGCAAAATGATGAGTTCCATTTCTTTGATTATTTAGTCTATGACACCCTAATGATGTGATATTGTTACTTGATGATATCTTTTTTTTCTCTTACTGGAGACTAGCTTTTTGACTAGTGCTTGAAGTGGTTTGAAACAGAAGGATGATGAATGAATGTTGTGGGTCAAAATCAGGTCATCTAATTACTTCTGATCTCACTTCATAGGTTGAGCTAAGCCTCACACATGTTGGTCATGTTCAACTCAATGGAAGTCGTGTAAGGTGAACCCTAAAATAGTGAAAGTATGAAATGCCCACTCAATGAACTTCTGAGGCAACCAAATTGTTCTTGATTGTTTGTGATTTCATGAAATTAGAAACTGGTAACAGAAATATACTTAAAAGTTGGCAATAGAAAGAGAAATGATTTTGTCATAATTATTATTTGTTCTTAAATTATTCTTATTCAATAAAATTCTTATAAACTAACCCGAATTTACATGTTACACGCATGCATCTTGCAATCCCAAACGAGCATATCAAAGGATGCCTTAGGGAGAATTGAAGGGAGGCGAACAAAGGACAAAAACTCGCAAAAAAAATTCAATTTTTTTTTAGCACGATAACCTGTATCATATGATACTGGATACCGTATCGCCCACGATACGATACATATTCAAACCTACTCCACCAAACATTTAACAGAAACAAATATAAAGATCTATTTTACTATAAATATAAGATTTAAGAAACTTAAATATTAAGATAAATGATTCGTATGTTTACGTGAGCGCATATTAGTACGGTTGCGAAAGCAGTGTTGTTCGACATGTATCATATCGTGTATCATTTTGGTCAATGATACGGGCGTATCGTAGCATAGCGTATCGTACTTTAATATTAAAAAAATGTAAAAATCTAAAAAATATCTAATATTTTCCAAAAAATCAGAAAAATTTAGGAAAAGTTTAATAATTGCAAAGAATTCATATAATGCAAAGTTTAGTACATATTGATCATTCACCATTGAACAATTGAAAAAAAATTACATATTTTGAAGCAAAAATTGAAATACATTTACATTTACATATTGTAATCAGTATCATCAACTAAGTAATCTTTATCTTCTCCTTGCTGAAGATCCTCACCACCTTCTGCTTCAAAATCAAAATCTTCATCTCCTTAATAATGTTATTGCGCTCCTTCCAAATTAATCCATGCAATGTCTTCTTCAGTTAGGAGGGTATTTTCTTCATTATCTTCTATAATCTAGTCTTATAATATATTAAAATTATCCAAACTTATTGGATCAAGTTGGCTTTCTTCTCTATTTACCTTTTTTAATTGCCTATAAGCAAAAAAAAAGTAATTAGTAAATAACATTAACAATTAAAGTCAAATAATATATTGAATTGAATCTTTAAGTACTAAACTATTAACTAATACAAGATTACCTTTCGCGTAGTCGCATGTTACAACAGATGAAAACTAAGTCATTCAGTCGCTTATGTTTCAACCTGTTGCGCTTTTTTGCATGGATGTGTTCAAAGACACCCCAATTCCTTTCACAACCCGTTACACTAAAGGTTTGTCTCAAAACTCTTACTGCAAAATCTCTAAGGTTTGGACAATCACTTCCAAACCTATTCCACCGAATATCAGTAGAAAAAGACAAACATTAGAGACTTAATCCACAATAATATAAGATTTAAGAAACTTAAATACGAAGATAAACAATTTACCTTGGCGCATATTAGTGCACTTGCGAATTGCTACTTGCAAACCAATTAAGTGAAGAGCAGTATCATAAGTCTTCATCTCTCGATGTATAGCATCTGCTCTACACTCATTAGGGACTAATCTATCTATTCAATCAATGATGTCTCGATTAACCTCACCATCCCTTTTAAAGCTTGTTGAGTACCTGAATGTTGGGTTTAGATAATATGTTGCTGCATGAATACGCTGATCCAATTAAGTGAAGAGCAGTATCATAAGTCTTCATCTCTCGATGTATAGCATCTGCTCTACACTCATTAGGGACTAATCTATCTATTCAATCAATGATGTCTCGATTAACCTCACCATCCCTTTTAAAGCTTGTTGAGTACTTGAATGTTGGGTTTAGATAATATGTTGCTACATGAATACGCTGATGCAATTGTTTATTCCATCTATTATCTAGATTTTCCACATGGGCACATAATCTCTTTTTTTTCCATTAAAATTATTTTTAATGGCTTCTTTTGCCCTATCCATGGCTTCATAAAGGTAGCCCATAGATGGTTTCTCCTCGCTATCAGTCAATCTCAAAACCTTCACTAAAGGACATGTAATCCTCAACAGTCTAACACATGCATTCCAAACCTGAAGACTATCTCTGAAATCTCATTCAACTTCTGTTTCTTCTATTTTGAGACAACTCTGTAAATTGTTGCCACTCATCTGAGGAGAACATTCTCTTCAAAAATTGCTTCTGTCTCACAATACTCTGTACAGATAAGAAATTAGTTGTAAACCGAGTTGCTTCAAGAATTGCTTCTGTCTCACAATACTCTGTACAGATAAGAAATTAGTTGCAAACCGAGTTGCAACTGTATGAAGAAGCTCTGCATCATCTATATATTTCATCATCATACACAATAAAAGGCATGGTTGTAGATAAATTTGGTGATATCTTGGCAACACTAAGTTGCTGCCTTTATCTCATTCATCTCATTAATATCCTTAAGGATGAGATCTAAACAATGGGCTATAAATGATGTAAGTCCCATAAGTATCTGCTAACTTCTTCCCAATTGCTTTATAGTTAGTTATATTATCTGTAATTAATTGGATTACATTCTTTAGCCCAACCTCGCATATCATCTTATCAAACTCTTGCCTTAGGATCTCTTCAATGTGCCTCTTCTCTGACATGTATAGAGATCTCAAAAACATAAGTCCTTAACAAGGTCCTTCATTGCTTATCTGTCCATCGGTTTGCCATGATAGTGCATCCTGTCTCATTCCATAACTCTCTTAAAGTCGAACAATATTCTTCACTTCAATGACGGTCTTATATCTTTCCTCTTAACTTTTGATAAGAGGACATCTTGTATCCTAGACCAATATTAGCAATTACATCTGCTATTGCTTGAAAATGAAAAATTGTTTGCTGCATTAAATGGAATGCATGCATCATAAACTATATGTCCACTGCAAGGTTTGCCTGATCATGCAGTTGTTCTGAAGCTCTAGCATCACAAATTCTAGGTTGAGCACCAGGTGTAGTTCTAGGAGGAAAAAATGAATGTATACTAGAAGCAACTCTTCCTCTACTCTTTCCTAAGCTTTCTCTTCTACCACTTTTACTTGCAAAATCTTTAGTAACCCTCTTTTCCTTGTTTGGTGGTCGAGAATTACTACTACCAATCTCTTTTCTAGCATATGAAAGAGTGCTATCAGTGAATCCAATAGCATTATCATCATCTTCCATTTAATACCTTCTAGCAAACTTCTAACTCTATCCGTGCAAGGAGCAACTACTTTCCTAGTCTCTGCTAAGTGGTGTTTCAATCGTGAAATTCCATCACTAACCACCTTCTCACAAAATAAATATATGATTTTTAATCTAGAACCCTCAACTGTTGTACCCCACTATCATGCCGGATCATCAGGCCGAGATTGGGATTCTCTAACACCCCTTCTTACCATCTCAATTGAGCACTTCAATTCAATCAAAAACCTTAAAATAAAATCACTTTATAAATCCCCAATCTTCACATAACACTCAAATAGAGTGTCTCCCACTTTATGAATGCAATAAAAATCATATCCACTCACTTAATAACTTCATATTTTGTCATTAACAAAAAACACAAATAACACTAAAACAACAACAAATACAAAGAAAAAAATTCAGAAAACACTCAAAATATACTATAATCCGAGTTAGGATGCTTGTGCGGACATCGTAGAGCACCTTTTTGGGAGCCTTGAACACTAAGGAGGGGGAGAACCATCGGAAGATGGCTTGAGTTGCTTTGAAAAAACCACAGAAACTAACAAAAATGCGGGTTTATGTTCAGCCAAGAACCCTTATACGGGTCTTTGGGCGTACCCGTATGCACGATAACCTATATCTTGCATCGTATCGTATCATGGTTGCCCACGATACGATACGGTGCGATACAGCTAACACTGACTACAAGTGAAGAGAATTATTGTAGATCTTCATTTCCCGATATATGACATCTACTCTACTCTCTTCATGTACCAATCTGGTTATGCAATCAATGATATCTCTATTAACCTTATGATACCTCTATTAACCTCAATGCTCTTTTTAAAAGTTGTTGAATATCTAAACACTCGATTTAAGTAGTAAGTTATTGCATGAATAAGATAATGCAACAGATGAAACTATTTATTTCATCTACTATTAATAATCCTCCACACATAGACATAATCACTCCTTTTTTCATTAAAATTGCTCCTCATAGCCTCTTTAGCCATATCCATAGCTTTATAAAGATAGCTCATAGATAACTTCTATACTCCTGAACATCGCCTTTGAAATTTGATTAAGTTTTATGTTTTTCCTATTTTGAGGCAAATTTGCAAACTATTGCCATTCATATTATATAAGCATTCTCTTCAAGGCTTGCTTATGTTTAACAACACTTTGTACTAACAAAAAGTTAGTTGCAAACTGAGTAGCAAGAGCTTTGCACCATTAGTAAATCTCTTAATCATATATAATACAAATGCATAATTATAAATAAATTTGGTGATATCTTGATAACACTCATTTGCTAGCTTTACTTCATCCATCTCTCTAATATCTTCAAGAATGAGACCTATACAATAGGTTACATACAGTGTCCAGTAAAAAGTACAATGCACATGGTGTCCAATAAAAAATACCATAACTCTCAGTTAATTCCTTTGCAATTGCCTTATAGTTAGTTGTATTATTTATAATTAATTAGACTACATTTTCATGCCCAACCTCCAATATCATCTTATCAAATTATTGCTTTAGAACCTCTTAGTATGACACTCTTTTGATATGTCAAGCAATCTAAAAAAAAATAGAAGTCCTTTAGTACAATAGATAAGAAAGTTTAATAAAGTCCTCTTCACTTATCTATCTGTCTACCATGATAGTGCATCCTATCGCTTCATAGCTCCTTAAAGTCAAACAATATTCTTGTACATCAAGAGCAACCTTATTCAATATTTTTTTTCTCAACTTATTATATCAAAGCATTTTATATCATAGACCAATGTTAGCAATGACATCTGCTATTGCTTGAAAATGAAAGGAATTTATTGATTAAATAGAATGCATGCATTATACGATACATATCATTGTATCGTGTTATGTAACTTATCGGGTTATATCGCACGATACAACCCATATTGCATGATACAGGGGATACACCCATTTTAAAGTTGAAAAATAAACATGTTTTTTAACATATCAAGGTTATTGTCATACAATATTTTCCTAATAGTGCTAGTTCAAAATATCTCTGTCAGTTTAAATGTACAACAAAAATAAACTCTGAAAATAGAATGAACTTAAGTACATCTTACAAGCATAATACTAATTTTCAACATGGCGTGCCTGTTTTCATATTTCTAGCTACTTAAATGTGGTCTCCTAACAAAATAGAGCTTTTATATAACATGTTCATCCTAATTTATAATTTTGATATTAAGTAATCATTCTTTATTGTTTCTTTCAACACTTTTGTGGTCGTCCTCCACCTCTTTTAATACTTTCCAAATTTAGTTTTTCATACCTTCTTAAAGGTTCTTCTTTTGATCTTCTTTCTATATGTCTAAACCATCTTAAACAATATTCTCTCATTTTATCCTCTATTGATGCCACTCCTAATTTGTTTCTAATAACCTCATTATGCATACGGTCTTTTCTTGTATGACCACTCTTCCATCTTTTGTACATGTTGATGATTAACTGCCCAACACTCATAACCATAAAACATGGCAGGCCTAATTGCTGCTCTATAATATTTACCTTTTAACTTTAATGGTATCTTCTTATCACAAAGAATACCTTATGCTTCTCTCTATTTTAGCCAACCAACATTAATTCTATGCGTAACATCTCCATCAATTCTTCCATCACTCTGAAAAATTGACTCTAGGTATTTAAAATTTCCATGTAAATCATCATACACAAAGGTCATCATAAGGCACTTTGAGGCTCAACTAATCCATGTAAAACTTGAATTAATATTCTTTGTAACAATGACAGGTTAGAGTTAAATCAGAATGCTATTCAACCATAAAATTCTAAATTAAGATCATGAAAATGATGAGATAAAAAAAATGTCAAACCTAAAACCTGAGCTCAATAGATAACATGTCAACCCCATGAATACAAAATGGATTTAACCTAAATCAAGCAGGGTCTAAATTATATGAATTCTTTGCAATTATCATAATTTTGTTATTTTTCTATTTTTTGGATTTTTTTCAATTTTTTAATATTAAAGTATGATACGGGCGATACAATACGATACGTAACATGGACCAAAACGATACATGATATGATATGCATCGAAACACTACTACCACCACCAAATCCAACATCTTCTTTCTCAAACATCTTTTTATCTTGTTTCTTCTCAATCATATGTAGATATTATCACTAAATGGTTTTTGACAATCTCCTAACTATGTACATGTAAAACTTCTTTTCTAGTCTCTTCTAACTTTCTCATAAAAATTACGTTTTATTTTCAATCATGATTTTTTCATAAAAATTACATGCTGTTTTCAAACTGCTTCCTTCAATTGAATGTGATTGAAATTGGAGACTCTCTAGCACCTCTTTTTACCATCTTAATTTATTACCTTCTTATAATAAACCTGATTACCATACACATCATAAATCTTCAACCTTCACTTTATAAACCACCAAAATACTCAAAGAGTGTCTACCACTTCATAGATTGCCACAAATTTAACAAAAAAATATTCACTTACTTCGTATATTATCATTCGAAAAAGAAAAAACAAATAACATAAGTAGATAGAAAAAAAGGGAAAAACCCTATACCACAAGGAAACCGCTGAATTGCCGCTGCTGTCGCCGTCGGAGGGATGGTGCTGTTGGAAGTTGGACTGTTGGAGATGCTTCTTCCTAGCCGAAAGTCATCGATGGAGTGGTGGAGCTGCTGGAACACTCGAATAGAAACCAGAAACCTGCAGAAATGAAGGATTTCTGTTTGGATGGGGGTTGGAGGGTCTGATACACTGTATCGTTAGATACAGTGAAGCCACAATACGATACGATACAAAGCGATATACATAACACACTGATTTAAACTTCTCCAAGTGTGTATAATTCACCTTTAGTATCTGATGCGATTGAATTTTTTCTATGAACAACCCATGTAATCCATAATATAACTTTGTAGGAGACTTTCCACGTTTGGTCTAATTGTATCCTCTGCATTGGTAAATTCTAATTGCGTAGGATAAAAGCAAAACTTTCTTTAAAGTAATCATGAAGATTTCAATAATAACTTATTATTACTCAGAAGTCTGTCTTCTTTTTCTCTTTGCCATATTAAAGTAGTCAATTTTCTCTCATGATGGCTGATGTATGTAGAATCACTAGATAATTCATGTGGGGTAAATTTTTTGGGATAAACAATCAACATATAATTCTATCTCTGAGCTACAGCAAAATATTATTTGATATTCCTATAGGCTGTAATTGAAGCTTTGTAAGATAGTTGAAGTTTTGAGTTTTAGGAGCTTTAATTGAGTAGCAGTCTCAAAAGGATGCCATCTTTAGGGAAGCAACAACTTATTTCAAATTGATCATGGAGAAATACAAAACATGGACCTTCTTCCTCAGATTTTCCTTTGATTGCTTCTTCTCTATATTAAACAGCCAAATTTTCTCGGACTGTGGGTGTTCCAATAATTGTGACTTATATGTTTACTTTGTCTTGTGCACTACAGGTTGCCTTCAGGACAAAGGTTTTCCATCCAAATATCAACAGCAATGGTAGCATTTGTCTTGACATTTTGAAGGAGCAGTGGAGTCCTGCCTTGACCATTTCCAAGGTTAGTTTTTCACGAGTTAACAACCTTGTTAATTGGTTTTTGAAACTATCATCTCCCTCTTGGTTGGTGTTATTCTTTAAAGTCATTGTCCTGGAAGCTGCTCTGAACTTTTTGGACCATCTCCCTCTTGGTGGGTGTTATTCTTTGAAGTCGTTATTCCTGGAGCTGCTCTGAACAATTAGGAATTTAGGACCACCGTTCATTTTGAAAACCTCCAGCCTCTTTTCATGCCTTTCCTGTTACGAATTTCTTAAGGGCTTGTCTGTTATTTATAATAATTGTTCATAAACAAGCAAGGGTGCAACCCAAATCTACTATAAGTACGTGGGTAGATGTTTAATTTGATTGAAAATAAGGGAGTGATGGTAATCGGTGATGGGTGGTGGGTCAGTGTGGACATCATGGTGCTCTGGTATGCAGTGGTGGCGGTGGTGGTGGCAGGCTTTATGTGGCTGTGGAAACTGTGATTGGTCGTGGTATATTGATTGCAGGTACGATTGGCTGTGGAAGATGGTGGTGATGTGTTGATGGTGTGTTGATGGCAGGTGGGAGAAGGTGATAGATGGCGGTGCATAGAGAGCGAGGAAAAGAAAGATGGGGTTGTATAACTGGGTGAGTTGAATCTCTCATGCAGACACTTTTAATTAGGTGGAGGGGTCTATCATTGAGATAACAGGATTGGACATAGATACCATGTCGACTTTAGCAGTTTAGATAATTCATAGTTCATTGTAGCAGGCAGAAACTGCCTCTGAAACAGTCATATTCACATTTCACAAGATAGTTGTAGTCATATTCAACAATTGGGTGTAGCAGGCAGAAACTGCCACTAAGAAGCTGCGATAGGAACAAACAAGCAAATTATATATACTGTTTGTACTACCATCTTGTGCAATACGGCACAATACTTATTTTCTTTTTAATGGAAGATTAAAAAAAGGAAACCCAAAGAATTATATAAGCAGAAAAAACATATATTGTACAAAATGGTAGTGGAGTGTTTCGGCTCAATGACCAGTGTGCCAGAGTGATCAGCCCCCAACTGGTGCAAGACACAATAAAATGATTTTATATTTCTTAGCAGTATTCTTTTCTCTATTCTGATGGATGGCTTTAGATTGCCTTGCAACCATTCCTTAGAATGATTTTAAACATGGGCTGGTCTTTCTCCATTACCAGGTGTTGCTTTCAATCTGTTCACTGTTGACTGATCCGAACCCAGATGATCCCTTGGTGCCGGAGATCGCACACATGTACAAAACAGATCGGACCAAGTATGAGTCAACTGCAAGGAGCTGGACCCAGAAATATGCGATGGGTTAGTTAACAGCCTGCTTTGTATGATCACTATAAATTATATACATAAGTATAAACCAAACCAACTTGTCTGTTGCAAAGACTATTGTTTCATCTCATGTTTGCGAAGGAAAAAACAGATCACTTTTGCATGGTATGAATTTCGTTCAAAATCGTGTGACCAACTTGCTGCTGTGTCTGTTCATAGGTTCTCGTGTTTGGCTTGTTTGGCTTGCTAATATACCTTTCAGCGTGGAACGATCGAGTACCTGGTTCAATTGATTTTAGCATTTTAACTGATTGGATTTGTTTTTGAGATAATAAAAATGCAAAGCCCACTCAGCTTTGCCCAACTAAATGAAGTCGATTACATGGATTGTAGTCGCCATTTTGCTCTATCTTGTATCCTTTTAACATTTAACTTTGAAAAGACGAGATCAGTTATGTTTCGTTCTTTACTTTCTAAAGTGTTTATCACCTAATTTATCATATCTGGCTACACCTTATGCTGCAATTCACAGTTATCATGTAAAACATGTTGAATTTCTCAATACCTGGCACCATTAGGCATAAAAATCTTTACTTTTTTGTTTTGATTACAAGAGGAGGCCGAAGCCTAACACCCACCCACAGATGCACCCTCTGGGAGTTGAACTCTCCACCAGCAGCAGTGGTGATAGAGCACCTTGCCGTTGATCTAATGCTCTCATGCATAACTTGATTTTGAAATAGGTTTCAGTGAATCTTATCTTGGTAATTACATACCTGATCTAGAATCAAATTATACGGATATGAAGCATGACTGGAGCTGCAATAAAAGCTTGTGCTTGGATTGGATTCGATATCCATTCTTTATATTCAAGGTTTACTGGGATAATTGGATAAGAATGGTTATACTAACCTCATTGAACTTTCGATGCATTGGTACTCTCCGAAACAATCACAGAATTCATAAAATTTGTAAAAGGTTGGAAATTTTGCTGAAGTCCATCTGTGGACAGTCAATGAGGTCAGAGCAAAGTTGGTTACGGTTCGTTAATTGGGTCTCTCCCTTGTCCTTTAACGAACATCTCTCTCTCTCTCTCTCTCACACACACACACACACACACATGCACGCACGTGCCTTAAAGACGTTTCATTTTTCTTGTCTTTTTTCTCTACGGAAAGAGTAAAGAGATTTGATCATCAAGTTATGTTTGTATGAATTTTCTGCAAATGCGAGAGGGTATACCATTGCCGATGATTGCTAGCATTCTTGATTAATTTCATGCTAGTCACTGAAGTTTTTGCCTTCTTGTCAAACCTTCATGTCTGCCTATTTGCACTGAAACGACAAAAACGCTTCCTCTTTTTGCTTTGTTTTTTTGAGATTCTAGAAACCATTCTTTGGAAACTTCTCTATTTCACTTTCTGCATGCGAACCCTCTTTTCCTTTTAGGATATTGATCAATGGTGTTCGGTGAAATGGGTAAATCTGTTTTCAGCATGTTATATTGAATAACTTTCGGATAGGAGCTTTAAATGACTTGTCTTGCTGAGGTTTGTGGCGACTTTCCACTTGGTCTATCCTCTCTCTCTGCTTAACGGTTGCATCTCCACTCGGGTTTATCTCGAAGGGGGCCGAAGCGGGGTATGCGTGTCACGGGAGTCAAACTTGTGGTTTAAAACACACAAGTCAAGCGCGCCTTGCAGGTGGGATACCGGTTCGCATGCGAAGGAGGTTCTTTGTAAAGGAAAAAAAAATTTGCTATTCAGACATTCCATTCTACTAAACATGCTTCCTTTTTTATAAAATATTATTCTTGTACATTCTTTTTCTTCTTTTTTCTCACTGATTTTTTCTCTCAACGATTTGTCTCGGTTTCTCTCAATGATCTTTTTCTGATTATTTCTTTTAATCTCTTTCTTTCTTTTAATCATTTAATCTCTTTCTAAATTTGGTCTTCAACTCTTTTTTCTATCACTCAACTTTTATCACGTTGTTAAGATAAATCTTACTAAAAAAAAAATTGATAGAAAATATATTGTTAAAGGATCAGCCATTATTAACGTTAGGATTAGTCATTATTGATGTTTCAGTTGAGTGGAGAAAACAATAACTGATAAATAGACACGTTTGAGACATTTTAGGTAAAGGACAAACATACCTATTATATGCTACTATTTAAAGAGGAATACGTGATGGCATTTTTTTATTCAGAAGATGGTACAACCTCCATCACCCTTCACGACGGATGATAAAATGAGCTTAAAATGTGTTTTGTTCAAAGAACAGATGCGTCACTGTTTGAACAGTGACACACAGTAGGCATACAAGATGGTCTGTGCGCATATTTGTTTTCCTAGAAAGGTGAATTTGAGTATTTTTTATAAAAAACAGCATATTTAATAAAAATAAGGGTATGCATTATCCTCCAAAAAGAAATCTGAAAACATATTCGCATGCACCACTGGCTGGAAACATGCCTGGGTTTGGTCGGACGCAGTTTAAGACGCAGTTCAATATGTTTTACATGCATGGAAACTTAAATGAGGTATGTTTTGTATATTTCTTTTCCGGTGAAGAAGTTAGTTTTGTATTTTCAAAACGGGAAACATGCTCTTTACTTTTCAACACTTCTAGTCTTTGTTAAAGAACTTCGACGTTCTTGTGAGATCATTCTCATAGGCTTCAAATTTTAAATGTACACGTATAAGCGTGTCTGCATGCACACCCACACACGTTATTCTGTACACACACTTGTGAGTTCAGTGGCACATCCTTGTTTTTTTGGGGGAGGATACAATGCGGAGGCCAAAGTCAGATGCACGTCCAATAAACATGTCCGATTCCGGGTTATGGTTTTGGAACCACCAGTTTTGGAGTGGTTTCAATTTTTTATCCGAAATCATTCCAAAACTGATGTAAAAAGATATTTTAAAACTCCCATAAATAAAGCCCGTGTAACATTGAAAATGACAACTTTATACTCTTGGACCAAAACAGTTATTGTGACTAGAAAAACATGAAAACGCCTACATATAGCTAATATATAAGTATTTTAAAACACAAAATGCAAATACACGAGTCAAACTCTCTACTTGAACACACAAAGTACATCCTATCATTAAGCCATGAGCATTCTTGTAAACGTAAATATTAAAAATAATATATATTTAATAAATAACAGTTTGAAACTGCCAGTTCCAATTCTGATTTTGAATCGGTTTTTAAATTTCACAAACCATAATCGAATCAAGAGGTCCCTGGTTCGGGTTTCGGTTCTCAACCTGAAACCGTCGGTTCCAGGTCTCAGCAGTTTCGAGACCGGTTCGGTTCCGAACCGGCCATGTCTAATGTCCAAGGTATGGAACTGATGAGGGCAGGACTTATGCCAATTAAAAAGCTGGGTGTCAATTGTGATGAATTCCCCAGGCGCAAGTGCCTTATGGAGACAAATTCCCGGTGGCCAGCATAGCTAAAAGATAGAAAATCACATTTGAATATTCTCATATATGTGGGGGTCAATTTCGTATGATGGGTGTGTTAGTTTGTGTCACGTCATTTCGTGTTTGTGTCAAACGGTCAAGCCGGGGTGTGCATTTGGGAACCTGTTGTTTTCCACCCATTGATGGTTCGAGGTGTCTTTGATATAAAGTTTTGGACCTCCATTTTCAGTAGTTGTAATTTCAAGTTCCATTCTACATCAAACATGGAACCAGTTGTTGGTGTGAAACTATAGTTCTATAGGGTTAATTTAAATAAAAAACATGGACACCAAGGAGAGCTCAATCACAGGAACTCGATCATGGGTTTAGTAAGAAAACCAAAGTGCCTCCTCCCTCCCTCCCTCTCTCTCATCTTGTTATCCCATCTCGTATGAAAATTTAAGTGTTTGTGTCACTTGCAAATTAAATACAAAATCATGGTTCCTAGTTACAAGCTCATGTAGCTCTAGGCTTGAAGTTCTTGTACCAGGATCTCGAGACCAGGAATCAAACACACTCTAGAGGGCCACTATGACATGGTTGAACGTAGAGCAGTTTGATCCTAAGCGGTTGATCAACGGGTCCACTTGGGAAGATGGCAAGGAGCCTAATGGCTTCTAAGACACTGTTGTGGATGCAAATGTAGTAGTAGCAGTCAGCATGATAAGTTCAATTTCTTTGGTCAAAGTTAAAGTACTCTATCTCAAGAGGTCTCAAAGTCGCGGATCAGAAACGGATTAAACTGGTGCTAGTTGGCATCTCTATTCTACTCCAACATCTACCTTGAGAACTAATTGATGGACCCAAAGTCCTAATTTCTAGCTTAAAGTGACTTAACTAGATTAATAACTTTTCTAGTTTTTAACATACCTTTTTTTTTGTAAACGAGAAACTCTCTTAATTCTTGAGATAATGATGCTGGAGGAACACTATATCATATTCATCAAGTATGTAATATAAGAGAGTATCCCTATTAGAGCTTGAAATAGAGTGGGTAGGAGCTCCACCCCACACTGCCCATTTATATGTTTTTCTCACTCAACCCGCTCCACCCCACAACCACCTTGTTTAAACTGACCCACCCTGCACCCATTTTGCAAAAATTGGGAATCAGTTACAATTTACAACAATATTTAGAAGAGTTGATTGACCCTTAATAACACAATAACACATCTGTAATCAATAGCATTTAAAAGAATTGGTATACAAAATCTTTCAAATCAATATTTACAACATTTTCTAATATAGCATCCTTCAAATCCTTCAACTCTTTATCTACAACCAGATGTTGTTTCAATTTGCAGGTTTAGATAGGTCAATCACACCAAAATCAATAATAAAATAAAATAATTGATTGACTATAAACAAAATGTTGCAGCCCTGAGTTCTTTGGTTAGGGCAAACAAAATGATAGATAATATGTCCAATAAAGGAATAAATAAATCTCTATCAACAGACTTTGTTTTCTTCCAAGAAACTTAAAGCAAAAGGATAACAAAGAAGACCTATTCGTTATTATCTTATGTGGTAGAGATGCTGAAACTCAAAGAGAGTAAAGAAGAAATGAATATGATGCCAACATCTTTAGATTGAGAAATATCAAAGGGAGTAATACAATATTGTTAGGCTCTTGTCAATTTAAATAAATACTTATTGCATCTTTATATTTCATTCTTGTTGGCTCATCTTTTTCTCTTAAGCATTCATTATTATCTTTTCCGGATTAATTATCAATGACAACCACACATAGTATGAATGCACTTAGCATAATTAATAAAAATGAAGAACGAGGAGACTTAAAGGATCTTTTCATAGCACAAAAAACAACACAAAATGTGTTACAAGGCTCCATCCATGACATTTTTCAAATAAAAATACAACTCCTTTTAGGAAACCTATAAGGACAACCAAAGTTGTATTTGCTTTAATATAGTGCCTTTTCTGTGGATGAACAACAATGATACCTTCATTCTTTGTAAACATTTGTTGGTGAAAAGCCAAAGTTGGTAATTTCATTTTCATACTCATGTTATTGTGCAATCGTATACAAAGTGAAGATACCACAGATGTATATATATATATATATATACAAGGAACAACTATTCTCTTAATAAATTTACATTGACCCGCCTCTTGAGAACAACTGTTGCCAGGAGAAAGGCCCACCAACCCATAGAGCATAACCTGCAAACTTTATCTTTTAGTTGAACTCTTCTCCATGCCATACAATAGCAAACATGAAGAACTGAACAAGAAAAATGAAATGAAGCATCACTGTAGTGAAATAAGATTATCACGAAGCCAAGCAATAAGATGTTGTAGTGATAAGTAGAATGATTTTTTAGACTGAATTCCTTATTATGCCGATAATACACTATGATTGAAAAAGTATAGCCTCAAGATCAGCAGAATTAAACCCACTAACTTATGGGTAGCTACAAGGAACATGAAGAAGGGTTTCTCCTCAAGGAAAAATTTAGAAACTCTAACTCCTTGACAAAGCTTCCAATGAAAAAACTTCGGATTTCTAAAAGAATAGATGCAACAGTTTCTAAAAGCCATAATAAGATTACAACTCCTCTAAAAATTGACGTGTTTCACTCTAAATACTTGATATATTTGGTATCCCTGAATCTAAAAAGCATAATGACAGGAGATATGATTAAACAAAAGCAAGAAAAATTATGCAAATGTGATCAAGAAGGAAAACAAACAATACAATCAAGAAGGTAAAGTAGAATCTAAAGGACAACTGATGACAAATGTAATTACAAACCAAAGAAGACTAATTCACTGTAGCATAGATCCACACATAGCATGCAACATGACCTTCAAGACGTCGTGAGATTGTGAAGACACCTAAATGGCATTTTATACAGTAGAACAACCATAAATCTTCAAATCTTATATGCTTAAAGGGGTTCGTGTTTTTAGGGTATAGATGCAATAGTTAAAAGCAGTGACATGCCACAGCTAATCATATCCCTATGTAATCTTCTATTGTTATAACCGGTCTCATACAAAAAGTCTATATATGGTTTTTCCGATTACAGATGATGACAACAAAATGAATAACAATAGTTTTATAGAGAGTTAAATTAGGAAGAGTAGCCAAAAATAGAGCCACAACCGAAAACAAAGAAGCTTGTATCTATTGTTTCCTTTATCTGATCGACCTTATCGTTCTTCAATAGCAGAAAATGATGAAAAACTTGTCACGACTATGGTTCACTAGTCTCCTTGCTCTATTCACCACTAATCCAGATTCCCTTAAGCACTCTTTACAAAATCCAGAAACCCTTAACTTTGATAATCCTTGCCCTTGATGTAACAAGATGAGGAATCTTCTTGTAGTTTGGTGGGTTAGACTCAATGGAACTTAGGCTTAATTGGGATGAAGTTTGAGTCATGCACATCAATACAACACAAGCTTTAGAATAAGATTTTTCTTTTACCTTTTGATTGAAATAGATAAATAAATAAATATATTTATATTTATAACCTCTTGATAAAAAGACAAAAGTAGATTTTTCTAAAATACTTTCCATGAATTTCACTCTCTCATATATTTATATTCTCAACACCCTTATCTTTTTCCCAAAACTTTCATCTCCTGTTGATTCGGGCCTTCCTCTATTTTGAGCAAATCAATATTTCCTTTTGTGTTTCAAAAATTGAATTTTATAACCCCAGGGTTTCAAAATATTTCCAAAAAGCTTTTTTATTTTGAAAATGATGTATGAGATTTTATGAAATCTGCCTTGTATGTGCATATATATGTACATTTAAGCTTCGAAATTTTTGTGTACCACAAATATAAAAATCAGCACATAGTCAGTTCCCAGTATAAATGAATTTTCTTTTAATAAAAATCCCTTGGACATATGTAAAATAAATTATGCTCAACCTTACTGAACAAGGTTTTTAAGGAAAAATGGGTAAAACTAGTTTGCATAGGTTTAGAAATACCTAGGAATGGGCATGGGCCTTGTTCAACCCACTTCATTGGGCAATTTTCTCGTGGAGTCCACTATGTTGCCTAGCAACTCTAAGCCATTAAGATCGATATTGTTCTCTCTCCTCTTGAAAATGATTTTATCTCATCCTTTTGTGAGCTTTTATTTTTTATTTTTTTTAAGTCAAGGCCCAGATCTTACCCCTTTTGAAAACAAATTTTGAAAACAGTATTTTTTAATAAAATTTTGAGTGTTGATAAAGCTGCAACCAAATTCCCTAACAACAATAAGAGCTCTAATACTTTCAAACACGTGGAGGTCATGTTCTTGATTGTGAAAGAGAGAATTAGAGATCATTTAGTATCTATTGATCATATTAAGACTAATTGTATGCTAGTTGATCTCCTTACTAAAGTGTTGTTGCTAGGTACCTATAATAAATATATGTTTAATATAGGTTTAGTCAATTCTTTTGAGGTTTTGCTTTGATGGTTTAGACATTGTTTTATTATGTGACCCCAAACTTGTACTAATGATATCTATTGTCTACTTTTTTTTTTGTGAACTATTATTTATCGTTGGATAAATTTAAGTGAATAAACTTTATTATTTTATCATGACATTTGATTTGTTTATTCATAAAGTTTTACAACCACACAAGGTATTTGATTATATATTCGATCTTGGATATCTTAGTGTATGGAAGAGACATACAACGTAAATGTTTGTATCACTGTTATGTCTAGTATTCATAAAGGTGGTTATTTTCAAAATAAGATCAGTGGGTTTTGTTGACAATTAGATAGCGGTCACTCTACATAAAGTGTTTCTAATATAAGGTAAGCTAGGTAAGTCAAGTAAGAGATTGTTAGACCCAAAGTCCTAATTTCTATCTTAAAGTGACAACTTAACTTAATAAAAAAAATAGTTTTGAAGTGAACTTTTCTAGTTCTTTAATAATGGTATTTGAGAAACACTTGTGGAGTGTGCAATATAAAAGGGTGACCCTACCTAGGGTTTCAACATACAACCGCATAATGACTCTTTTAATTCTGAATGCATAAAAAAAACTCCCTCCATAGGAGTTGAGGTGTTGTTATGGGATTGAAGAGAAAGGTCACGCTTTCACATCAAGGATCATTATATGACATATCAAGGTATTTTGATATGGTTCAACAATCATACCCTCTAGGGTATACTAAAATCCTTGGCACAACTAGATTTTTTTGTGTAATATAGACCTTCAAATGTTCTTAGGTTTCACTTAATCTTGAAATTTTCAGCATCAAGTATTTTTTGTCATTTTCATTTTTACCGCAAAATAGGTTAACCCAAACACAAGCCAATTTTATGTTATCATGGATGGACATGAAAACATATGTTTTCACCATGTTCATGTTAGGTTTTTGTTCTATTAAATTGTTATCCTATTTAGTGGTCCAACCTCTATGTGTGAGAAAGAGAAAAGGGGGGGGGGGGGGGGGGGGATGAGAGATATTGGCTTGAGCAGCAGGAACCGAACCTCACCAAATCTCAGCAGTCACAACATTATCTAGTTTGACAACTTGGTTCAAGAGAAAACCCAAATATCCTTGATGAGAATGGGAATATTGGATACTCTCTCTCTCTCTCTCTCTCTATCTATATATATATATATATATATATATAGAGAGAGAGAGAGAGAGAGAGAGAGAGAGAGAGAGAGGGAGGTTATGGTAAATGCTCAAACTCCATTTATGCTCAAATCTAGATTATCATCTCAACCGTTCGATCTTTGAAATGAATGGTTGAGATAATAAAGTAAAAAACCGTTAATACATATGATACATTAAATGCAAATTAAAATGATACTTTTAATTCAAATCTCTACCATTGATCATGCTAATCAAACAATATAATGTTTGAGTAGATTTGAGCATGAATTAAGTTTGAGCATTATATATATAGCAAAATCATATCCTACCCACTCATCAATTTTTGGTGATATGAATATAATTTAAAAAAATTTAAGGGTTCTCGAAAGAAGATGAAGCACAATATTATTACTCATGCCTCCGAAAAGCAATCATTGAGTATGAGTGAACATTGTCAGGGTAGGATTCAATCACTATACACATATATACATATAAAGAGAGGGGGAGAGGTAGTGGTGAACGTTCAAATCTCGTACTCAAATATACTCAAACATCCCCATCATTTGATTGTCATGAAAACAATAGAGATTTGAAGTAAGAGTATCATTGAACTTTACCTTTAATGTATCATTTACATTAATGCCTTTTGTTTTATCACCTCAACTCTTCATCTAAAATATCGAATGTCATTTTACAGGTTCTCAATCGCTTGTTTCACGTGGTTTCATTGATTCAACCACCGATTGCATCCCTCAATCATCTGCATCCCTCAATCATCTTTTACTACTCCATAATTTAAAACCTTTTTCACTACTTAAGCCACCCAAAAAACCCAAAATGTTTATATATACATATATATATATATATATATATATATATATATAGGTGGCTTGCAGTTTTAGTAGTACCAATAACGGTTTTGATTAGTAGAAGGCAGGTTTGGACTATGGAGTAGTAAAAGGTGACGAATGGTAGTGGCCGATAGTTTTAACCAGTGAAGCCATGAGAAACAAGTGATTAAGCACCATGCTCAGTTGAACCCGAACCTCTCTCTCTCTCTCTCTCTCTATATATATATATATATATATGAGAGAGAGATTTAAATGGAATAACTCGATTTGAAATATGAGCATCCCTCTCTTTAACATTTTCAAATGGCTTGACTCAATGCGGAAGAGAAAACTCTTTTTTAGCAAACCATATTGTCTAATTCAATCTGCAATCTCACCATCTTCGGTCTTCACGCGCTTAAAATAACAATAGAACCTCCACTCCTTATCTTTGGACCTGTCGTTCAACTTAAGAAAAGTAAAGCATCCAAAAGAATAAGCAAGTCACCTTTTAATATCGTAATTCACTTCCCTATAAAAGAAAATAGTACAATCAAGTGAATTCTTTTCTTGCCAATACAATTATGTAAATAGAAGCAAGCCTTTCGTTTCCTGCTAACATCAGCATGCATGCCTATTTCATTGAATACGACACAAACATTTTAAGCACACAAATATATATATATATATATATATATATATATATATATATATAGAGAGAGAGAGAGAGAGAGAGAGAGGAATAGTTCATGCACACACCCATTTATGCTTAAATCCACTTGAACATATGTGTTGATCTACATGATCAATGACAAAGATTTGAATCTAAAAAGCATTTAAATCTACTTGAACATTTCAATCGGATGCATTAAATGTCAAGTATTAAAAAATTAATGGTATATTTTTTTTTAAATTCAAATCTCTACTCTTGATTATGTTGGTTAAAAGGTAGAGATATTTAAGCAGATTTGAGCATGAATAGGTATGCGCATACACCAATTTCAATATATATATATATATAGTTGCATTGGTGTGTGGGTGTGGCTTGTTTCGTGTAAATTCTGGTTTCAGTAGAGCCAGAATACGTAGCTGAACTGGTTTAAGGTGCTTAATTTCAGTAGTTCACCGACTTAAAGCAATTACCACAAATATACAAGTCTAGGGGTGGCATGTTTGTCTTCTAGGTTGTGCTTGTATGCTCCCAGTGGTGTTCGTGTCAAAAAATAGGTCAACATGAGCACAACCCGGTAAAATTTCTTGTTAACCCAGTGTTATTTTACTTCTTGGGTTGTGTTCGTATTGTGTTTTCATGCTGGGTGCGTTACTGCCTGCAATTTTGTGTTTCAAGTCGTACTTTGTGTTGTATTATTTGGAGTTGGTGTTAATAACAACTCGATCTTTGTAACGATATTTTGTTTGGACATGCTTCAGGCTGTGTTCATGTTGGGTTCTTGTGTCATGTCTTATATTGCACAAATCAAACTTGGTTTTCACTTCTTGAATTGTCCAACTCTGGGGAGGCGATCGACTCTGCTACACCTAACTTTTGACAACCTGGCTTAGTTTGGAAATTTGTGTTTGGGTTGTCTAGAATACAGGCCTACCCGAGGATGACCCGATTCTATAGAGGCATTTGATGGACACGAACACGGACTTTTCAAATCATATTCGTTTTATTGGGTTTAGGGATCGTGCCGTGTATTGCCGGACCCAACCTTGTCTCCCTTTTCCTTTCTTTTTTTTTTGTGTATGGTATGAAATTATTCTTGTTTGTTTAATGCAAAGGTGAGGAACTTTCTCTCACTACTCTTTTAGACATTTACGAGATGCATGGGAGCCAGCAACAAGGAACAGAGGAGTCATATTTGTACGTGCATTCAGACAGTGATTTTGTTTCCTTTCCTTCGTACAAACATTGGTTTGGTTTTGTAAATATTTATTGATGCTTGAATGTTGAATCGGCCAAGTCACAAAATGTCGATACTTTGATGAAATCGTCAAGATATAAAAACACCCACAAATATGGATGTATCAAATCAAGAATACAACAAGAGTCAAGAGAGAGAGCCACATCATGAATCAAAAGGTTATGCAAGACAACTTGTGTGTTTATTGATTGAGGCTCTATTTATAAAGCAGTATTGCAAGTGAGAGAGAAGAAAAGAATAATAGCCATTTAGTTGAATGCACATATCTCCCCAACGGTTACCTGGATGGCCAGGGCCATGATATCCCTGAACATCCAGGACCTAACCAAGGGCTAGCATGGGCCAAGCCTTAGCGGCCCGGCCTGCCCTATTACAAGTTAACACTCCTCCTCAAACTTATGGTATGTATATTGAAAGTTTGTCTAACAAGAAATTAAATCTAAAAGCCGATAATGACTTGGTGAAGAAGTTTGTTAGTTGCATTTGAGATGATACATAATATAAAATGAGCTTTTTCTTCAAGCATTGCTCTCGAACAAAGTGACAGTCCATCTCAATATGCTTCGTTCTTTCATGAAAGGTGTTGTTAGATGTGATGTACGTGAAGACACTCTTGTTGTCACAAAACAGAGTAGATGATTGTTCAAGGATGACCCCCATGTCTCTCAACACTTCTGTAATCCATGAGATCTCAGTAGCAGTGGTTGTCATGACTCGGTATTCCGCTTCTATAGATGAAAGCGATACCTTCTGTTGCTTTTTGTATTTCAAGGATATTAATGATTCACCTAAAAATATACAAAAGCCTGTGGTGGAATGTCAATTATTGATATCTTCACCCCAATCTGCATCAGTATATGCAATCAAATTAAGTGAGAAGGAAGAAGTCGAAAGTACCCCCTTATCCACAGAGTGTTTTATGTATCTGATGATTCTAATAACTGCACTGGACGAGTGATAGTGAGATAGGTTAACACTCCTATAAGTTGTCTGTATGAGGTAGGATCATCCGGTTTCTCTCCATCTATTGCTCTCAATTTTGTTTCAAGAACCTCTAGTGTATCCACCTTCCGTCCAAATGGTCAAACGAACCGAGAGTGAGCTCACTCTTGTTGGTTGCAATACCCACTGCTGCTCAAGCCACAGCCCAAGTGTGCTGCTGCGGCTACCCACAAACTCAACGTACACCTAGCCTAGCCTGAAGAGCACTCACAATCAGCAAATGTGAAGTGATTCACCGCCACCATGGGAACTGAGTGATGAAATACACCAAGCAACGAACTAGGTTGGTTTCTACACAACCAGACCAAGATTGATCTGAGCCGACTGTGGTAGTCTCCACCTATAGGTGGGCTGCCCAAATATGGAAACTTTCGGCTGAATCATAGCAGAAATCAGTCGAATGATAATTGAACCCAAATCAGGTTGAGAATGCAACCAGCAAGCAACGAATTTTCGTTAAATCAAAAGGGCAATTTTTGTAAGGATCTCTGCAGCATTTTGTCAATGGATGTACACACAAGGTTTATCCTTGGCAGCAGAACCAAAACCCATGAATTTTTGGTGAAGGAACCATAAAAAATCTGGACCAAATGTAGTCTGAATTCTTCCAACCGAACAAAGAGAAAGGCGGATCTGGTTCTGGCACCAAATGTCGGATCTCCACCAAGTTCCATTGCTAGTCTAGGATGCCAAAGAGGCCATGGAAACAGCATAGATCCACCAATTGTAATTGATCTCTAGAGATACTATTAGAAACGCCCAAAATGTCTTTGTTGATCACTCCATAGTTCATGAACTGCGGTAGCCACATCTTGGCCCCCTTCCACCGGTCTCCCGCCACCAAGAGCCACAAAAATTGGTCTTTATGCTCTGATATCACGTGTCTCTGACTGGTTTTTGGTAAATAGCATTAGTGCCCAACGCTAACCAGCTTTTAATCAAAACCAAAGACATGCTCGATTACAAAAATGAAATTTTTTGCATAAAAACAAAAGCATAAAATCAAACAATGAATACCATATATCAAAAACTCAAATGAGGTTCTTTTATTACTCAATAGTTGGCAATATACAAGAGTATTAGAGAGGAGTTCACGCAACACAATGGAGTTGTTAGGTGGCCTAATCCACTTGGTATCCCGCTCTATCCTCCTAGGCATAGATGAGGAAGACGACCAACAAAAGAGTCCCAGACTGCCACCATGATCTCACTCTTCTCTCTAGACTTCTCTCTCAAGTACTCTCAATCCACAGTGGTCTATATTTGCTACTATTTGGCACCCTTTTATACAACAAGGGACATGTTACATGGATACTACTCAATAGGGTGGGGCATGGATCTTACTTTCATACTAGATTCCCTACAACCAAGACACCTAATGGATCCAGCATGATCTGACTCTCCCATAACACAAACATGATCCTGATCAAACCCATGCACACTCATACGAGACCCCCAAATCACCTGCAACCAATACAAGAAATCTAAATGCATAATGTTGGACCCAAACCTAGTCTTCATGGTGAAATCTCCTTTGTCCTAGTGCGGATGATATCGTCTGTGTCAATGGGTTGTTACTCTCTCTCTTAGCGCCTTTATCCCTACTACACTTGAACCTGTTCCAATTCCAACTTCTCTGTTGGTGGTTGCCACTACTACTGTTGATTTTCTCTTGGCTATCCAAGTGGAGCACGATTTTAAGAAGAGGTGGTTGGACTTCTCAATTAAGTTGTTGATTATCTTGTTGGTCACCTCGGTCTACACATTTAGTATGGTGTTGAATTTACTAGCTTGATATCGAAGGTTTCGACAAAGGCCACTACTTTCTCACTTGTAAACATCATTCCTTGATCAACGACCATGGTTTGGAAAATACTGAATTGAAATATAATGCAATCATTGAAGAATTTTATCATATTCTCTTGCATAACTATCTCCATGAGTAAGGTTTTGACCCATTTAGTGAAGTAACCAGTGGCCACTATTGCGAATGCATGACTCTTCCATAGCCCATTCTCATGTTATAGCTTGATGACTGGGTGAAGCTCTCAAGTTGGTACCTTCTACAAAAAGGTTCATGGTGTTGACACGACATCCACTTTCATAGTCAACACAATGATGGTACATGGTGGGCCAGTAGTACCCATGTCTATATTTTAGCTACTTATCAGTGGTTATCATAGATTCCCTTGTGAACCTCAACCATTATCGTTCGAGCTTCTATTGTACTTAAGCATCTCAAAAATAGGTCTTGATGACTTCGTTTATACAAATCATCATCCAACAACACATAATTCAAAATCCTTATCGAATTTTAATATCTAAGTTTTGAGACAGTTGATTTAGGTATTGTACTAGTTTGGCCCTCCAATTGTTGAGAACCTCTTCCTCTATGTGTTGCTCTATTATCATCGTTATTGACCATTCGGCCATGTCTGACCTATAACCTGTTGTAGGTTGAGCTAAACCATCTACAACATCATTATTATCTCTTGCTATATATAATAATTTTATCTCAGCTTATGCTTAAGTTAACTTCCTTCATCTAAGGGCCATAAATTGGGACAGTGGCAATGATAATCACCACTGAGTTAACCCAAAACAACCTATGAGTCACCAAATACTTTTAGCCTTTTAGCGATGGTCACTAAAGCTATGCTTTCTATCGCATTATTGGTTAGAGTCAGTTCTAAAGACAACAAATATTCTGACCTTTCCTATGAGGATATAGTGCATACACCAATCCCTATGTTTTGTTACATTTGTATTTATTGGACATCATCTACATGGTTGTTCGATGATTATCCCATATACTACCTCTAGTGGGTCAATGACTTCAACACAAGACAATCTATCATTCAATGCTCTAAGTGGTAAGTCTTTTACATTGCACTGGCACAATTTTATTTCCCACTTGACTAGACTGCCCTATAGAACTGGATGACTAAAAAGATAATGTAGGAGACCAAATTTGCAAACCACATGCACTTCGGTGGCCAGAAGATAATATTCTAATTTAGTACAAGCATGATACAAGGCCAACCATTACTATTTATTAGGAAATATTGAGATTCAATGTCGGTGAGTAGCTCACTCAAATCAAATATAGCACACTCACTAATATCATTGGCATCTTATGCTAATAAGGCATCAACAGTTTCCCAAGAATAACACTAGAGGCTTCATCATATATTCTTTGATCCTTTTAAAAGATCATTGTTATTTTGAACCCATATGAAATCCTTGACAACATTCAATTTGAGCAATGTCATGAGAAGTCTCATTTTCATTGAGTTGTCTATAAAAGACAACATTCCATGAGGGGCAACTACGTCCATTATCATATTGACCATGGGCATCACATATTAATTCTTTGGTTTGGACAAATTGAGATTCTTGTAGTATATGACTCTAAGCTTTGAGTTTTTTTATAACTAGGATAATGTTGGACAACCAGTCAACATATTGAATTGTCCATATAGACTTAGCATTGAGGAGATGCTGAATTTCTTGTAAATCTTAGTGTTGGCTTCCTATGGGATCTAACATGTGGTTTTAAGGGAATCATTAATTCAACTAGGTCTTGAGGTACGCCTATCATTTCATGATATTCTCAAGTGAAGTAGTCTTTGTATTATTGTAATAACTCAAGTAATTATAGGTGACTTTTTTGGGCAAGATATTGCTTACCTTTGTCAACCTCACTGCTTCGTTTATGCCCAAATTCACCTCTACCAACATACCGGTAGGAATGAAACTTGGTCATCTTTTTTAGTAGGCCATTTAAACTTTTATCCTCCTCCATTTGTGGTTCTATACATGGGATAGGCACAGGCTCAACTTGCCCCCTCAATCACCCTTGAATTTCTTGATTTGATCCTCTTCTCAATGTGAGAGACCTCAAGTCACCGAAAGTAATCCATGGTTACTTCAGAATGATCACCGATAAGTAATCTTTAAGATAGGTTGAAGATTGGCCTGATCATGTATGAAGCCTCGAGTTGTTAACTGGCATGACCTCAGTCCCTCGAGTGCCTCGGGTATAATGATTGGATCGACCAATGCGAATAGAACAACCCTTCGCTACTTGAACATCAACAACAAAAGAGATTGTCCTCAATATCGACAACCTCGATTGTGTCATTTGTCCAAAATACGAGCTTTTAATGTAGTATCAAGGGTACATATTAATTTGTATGGATTAAATCCCTGTAAAAGAGTATCCAATATCCTAGGTTGTCATCTACCACAAAGAATATACTGTTAGAAGTCCTTGAGCCCATCATGCGTTTCATGACTATCACTCCCATAGTGACAAATGGTTTTCTTTAAAAATCAAACATCTTGATATTGGTGAAGGTCAAATCGGAAATTGTCCTCCCAATTTATTGTAGGGTATCATAAGGCATTACGTTCAAAACAATGCCTTCATCTACAAACACCCTCTTCCAAGGATGACTATCCACAATAGCCTTGATGTATAATGGTCACAGGTGTCTTGTAGCAACTTCGTGTGGTTTCTCAAAGACTATCGACAAATCAATTTGGTCTACTAGGTATGCTAAACTGGGTTTGTCTACTACATAATTTTCATCCTAATTAGCTTGTTCATGCTCGATAAGGTGAAATTTTCTAGTAAGATCATGATCATTCCTTCTTATGAACACAATATGTTTTTGTTGAAAGTGATGACGCAATACCAATGGCACTTATAGGAATTCACTGATGGAGCCAAACATGATGTATGACGTGATGGAGCCAAACATGATGTATGTTCTCAAAGGAAAAAACATATAAGGCTCAAGGGGCAAATGTGGGTTTTTGAGAATCCAACTCACCTGACATCATTGGTATTGCATGTCCAGGAAAATGAAGAAACAAGACAGACAAGAGAAATCATTGTCATGTTGAAGAAAAAGTCGGTAGTAAGCTAAATTAAAATTACTTCTATGAAAAGCAAGGAAACCTATGACCAAAGAAGTTGATAATGTGTTCTGATTGGATTTTTGCTTGATCAATTCAGCCACTATTTGTGGGCTTCTCTCAAGGCAACAATAGTTGAATCTAATTTATTTATGTGTGCATGATTTTCAATAACTTCCTACTCACATCATTTCTATTGCATTTATATCATAATATTAAGTGTGTCTCCAATGATTTGTCAGTTATCACTACCGTTATCTCATGCCTAGAGGCTTCTTTACAATGCTTAAACCTACTTCTTCTTTCAAGCCCATCAGAAGCTTATCATATCCTTTCGATATTAAAAACCAACAAAAAGAAAAGTAGCATATCCTTTGGCTTTGAAAGGAGCAAGTAGCACCATCGGAATGTGCCCTTGTGTGAGAAAGAGAAACAACCTGTAAACACCCAAAATATTTTTGAAATATAGCCCAGCCTATTTCAGAATTTTCAAAACAATAAGCTTGTTTTCAAAAGTCTCGATTTTTAATACACCTTATAAATTTTCATAAAAGCAAAAAGGGATTTTAAATGTTTAGAAATTCAAAGGATTTTAAAGTTTGAAATCAAGTTTTGAAAAAGATGAGGCTGAGGAAATGCAACACGGATCAAGAGCTAATGAGCGAAAGCAATGCCAAAGATTCAGGATTCGAGCCAACAAAAGATTGAAGCAAGGAACGGACAAAGGCTAAGTCAAACCTCGAAGCGGAAGCAAGCACCATCTAGCCCAAGTCGGCTAGGCCAATAAATGCCCAAGATCAAGTATGGTCATCCTGGTCTCTTGCATCAAAGGTTACATCAAGTTGCACAAGGCATAGCCGGACTACACCAAAGGCTAGACCGATCCAAGCCATGCCTAGTTGGGACGACACCCAACCCATGCATGTGAAGGACGGCACCTTGGCCAATTGTGGCTTATTTGGCCCATCAAGCATACCTAGCCAAATCGTTTCACATCAAGGCTAAGGACTACACCTTGGTCGTTTGGACACACTTGCCTCAACAAACCCAACCGACCTCTTGATCAAACCCACCTTAACCACACTTGACCACATCACCTTGGCTTGAGTTGGACCAAGTCACATTGACCAAACCATGACCCAAAACCCCTTTGTCAACTTGATTGAGCCATCTAGGTTTGCTTGACCAAACCTTGATCGAGCTCCAACCATTTCGACCAAAGCGTGACCCATTGACTAATGTAGACCTAACCTACCTTGGCCAAACCACATGGGACATGCTTAACCCAATCACCAAGCTTACATTGGCTGGACCGAAATGGGCTCCATCAAAGGCAACCCCAAAGGAGAACCCAGTCGACCACACCCGACCGCACTAAGCCTAGCTAAGAACTCACTTGGTCATGCTAGCTCAAGCCAAGGACTGCATCCACTCGAGTCAAGGGCTGCATATGCTGGACTCCCCTTGACCTAGGGGACCACAAGACCCCTTGAGGCTATGTGCAATCATGCCTCTTTGGATTGGAGCCAAGTTGGGGCCAAGAAGGAACTTATTTGACCCACATCAAAGAAGGGTCTAGTAGCCTCCCTGGCATATAAATAGAAGCCATGGGGGGATGATTTACAGTATTAGGAGGGCATGAATGAGCATTAAAGGGAGTGTAGAAGGGATCCAAGAGAGAGAGAGTGGGTACTGCAAAGAGAGAGAAAGAGAGAAAAGAGAGAAAGAGAAAAGAAAGCAAGAAGGGAACGTCTCCTTCCTTAGAGTCATGAGCCATTGGAGGAAGTGTAAGTGTGTTTCCTTCCTTTCTTGTTGATTTTAATGCTTTCTTCCTCTTATTCAATTAAAAAAGGAGTTGTATTAATGGAGCTTTAGTCTCCCCCCACGTTGTAATAGAGTAGAAGTGTTGCCTGTTTCATTTCGTTTATGTTTATGCATTTTACTTATTTGATTCCATGTTCCTCTACCTCTTTATATTGTATACACTCTTATATCTCCTAATCCCCTCTATGCATAAGCTAAATATGTATTTACATTCATTTTCTTTCAGTCATTTACTTTAATTTAGTTGTATATTGCTTTTAATTTCGGATAAATGCATGCATGTATGTTCTCAAAACTGAAACACTATTTTCTAGCATCCTATATACGTTTGTTGTTGCATTTTTCTGCTCCGAATGATCTAAAATTTGGAACACCAAACCTACACATACAAGACCACTTGTAATAAAATTTTCAAAAATTATAGTACCGTGTAGCATCATAAATAAAATAGATAAATATTAGTCAAATTCAAAGTCAGTTCTGCACAGTCTATTTTTCCTACAATAGAGGTTGGGTAATCTTTCCATAACTTTGTTTGTAGTGAGTTTAATTTGATGAAACTAGTCTCATTGGAAAGCGGATATCCATAGCTTTCCAACAAGACTAAAATCATAAAAATCAGAGCTTTGTGCACCGATATACAGAGGTTTCTTTAGGTCTCTTTGTTTATGTAACTGAACATTCTGAAACACCTGAGCAGTGGTCTTTTCCATATTTAATTTTGCAAATTCACGACACAAAAAAACAAAATAAAAATATTCTTAAAATCTACATATTCTGCTCTATATACTGTAAATGTTTTATGAATTTTAGAGATCTCTAAATTATCCAAAAAAAATCGGAAACAAACTCTGAAAACTTTAGAACCAGTTTCTGTTTTTCATAACTTAGAAAATTTTCATTCTCTAGACCAAATGCACAAATTGCTTTAATTAAAATTGTCTTTGAAAGTGAATTTTGAAAACATACACTCAGTACAAATTAATCCTCAAAGCATCTAGGCTGATTCTTGAGCATCGGTTGAAGAAGGCGTAAGACAAAAAGATCCCGCTTAGCCACAATCGCCCAATGAAGTCGGAATTATACTTTTGCTAATTTTAGTGAAACTGCTGACACGCTCGCGCAAGAACGAAGTAGATTGAAGAGATTATTCCAAGTCTCTACATTGGCTTTGGAATAAATTTTTCACATCTACACAACCTAATTGCTCAACTCTTCTTGGTTGTTGGTAGGTCCTGGAACTCAAGATAATGAGAGGAAGTTTAGCGATACCAACATTGATAGAAACAAGATGCAAATCAAATGAAAAATATGGCAGGATTTTCCTTATATAGTAGGAGGCAACATGTACAATTAGGTATAAGTGAAGAAGGGTGTAGAAACTAGGTCAACACTGTGTGGCTAAAACCAATAGAGTCGTACGTCTAAGTCAAGTGAGTTGTGCCGACTAAATATGGGCCAATGGAGCTCAAGCCCGTTGGAGCATGGTGTGTCCAAGTGTAGAGGTACTAGGTTGGTCCATGTCCAATAACAGGCTCCCATTGACATTGAGCATGGGCCTCAGCTCAAATGGAAATAGGGTGTATTTTTATCTTAAAGGGGCTCGGTGAGTGGTCGTGCAAGTGGAAAGTTTAGGATATAAGGGTAAATTGGTCAAAAATTACTTGATTGATTAGTATTCCTAAGGTTTGTCATCACCTCTAGGGGTGAGCAAAATTCAGTTAAAATTGAACAACTGAATCAGAATTCCTGATTCAATTGGGTCTATCTTCAAAGCAAGTTTAGTAAAATTAAAAATTATGGGTTTTGGTTCAAGGTTCGGTTATGAGAGATCCATAACCAAATACACCAAATAATTGATTTATGTTTGTTCATAAATTCCTCCCTCTTCACTCGAAAACCCTCTTTGGTTTTTCCATCTCTCTCACCACTGCTCTTCAAAGACTATCATCGCAATGTTGTGCGATGAGATCTCCGTCATTGGTTAGTCTCTTTCTTTTGCATCAAGCAGTTGCAAGCCTTCAACCTTCTGATGGCATGGGCCGCGGTTTCGCTCCTCTTCATCTTGTTCTCTTGGTTTCAATGTTACAACGGCAGTCGAGGGCATGTAAATGAGATAAGGAAAACAGGAGAGAGAGTGAGAGGTATAAGATTACCTGCAGAGGGTTTTTTTCAAGAAGAAGTCAATCATGTATCATCCTTTTGCTATATATTTCTGTTGTATATATATATACGACTTTTTCATCTTCTGAGTTTTCCTCTCTAGGCTTTTCTTTTTAAAAGTCATTCATGTTCATCCAGGAGATGTCTAGGACCTTTTCAAAAAGTAAAATCAGTTTTGAATAAAGTTTACATTTTTTCAAAAAACAACTTATGAATTCAGGAAGATGGCCCTTCTTCCCGTATTTCAAGGTTGACATCAGTATTGCGGCCGATAATGGCCACCAACTACTTACATCTCCCACTTGGCCACTAGAGCCAACCTTTGATACACTAGTTTTACTTCCACTATTTTGGGATTTACCAAATTGTACCATGTATCTAGTTGGAAGTAAATTGCAACTTTTATTTATTATGCAGTTTTTCCACAATCAATGTGTTTTTCCTACATAATACACAACAAAGTGTATTTACTACACTTATACACTAGGCATATCTCAAACACATGTGGGTTACATGTTTAGTAAAAAGTTCCTCTGAGTTGCCTTTTGCTAAGGGGTCAGTCAACATATCAGTAGTTGGCATATAACATATAATAATTTCATTTCTTTTGAGTATATCATGAACATAGTGATATTTAACCATCATATGTTTACTTCTTGAGTTATCAGCTCCACTCTTAATAATAGTAATTATTGTATTGTTGTCATAATAAATGACAACTGGCTCATTGGTTATATCTAGCTTCAAATCATATATAAAACAACTTATCCAAATGGCACTAGTAGAAGCCATACTACAAGCAACATACTCAATTTTTGTGTATGCAATGCTATACAACCTTATTTCTTTTAAGCGTAAGAAATTGCATCACTTTCAAATAAAAATATTCGACTAGAGGTTGATTTGTTGTTATCCTTACTCCCAACAAAGTCAGCATCTTAGTATCCTACCACTTTCAATTCATCTGCTTGAAAACAAAGTTTCAAGTCTTTTTTCCTTTAAGATATTTTTGAATCATTTTCACATCTATCCATTGTTGTCATCCAAGATTACTTTGATATCTACTTACATAACCAACATCAAAAGTGATTGTAAACACCCAATTTTTTATTCAAAATAATTTTTTTTAAACAATTCAAAATTTTGTTTTTTTTGGTAGCTTTGTGTTTTTAAATAAAAATACATCAAATGAATTTATTTTGGCATCAAAAATTTTTAGCAACCTCAAAATGATGGTATATTGCATCCCTCTCAAAAAAATCAAATTTAGACAAAATTGTATAAAAATTACTATTTTGCCCCCAAGACCAAATTGGCAGGATTCTCCCTTTTAAAATGGTTGACTTTAAAGAAAGGTGATTTCAAACAATTCTTTTTATATAAATAAATAAGAAAGAGAACATTGGGAATCAAACCCTAAAATATTTGTAAATTTATAAATTTATGAAATTCCAAAACCCATGATATTCAAAAATAAATTAAATTCAAATCAGACCTCATAAATTCCCCCGGTCGAGAATAGTCTCATTCTGTGACCTGATACCTAGGGTTAAAGTGGTTTACTACCCTTCACTCGTTGAAGTGGTTAAAGTGGTTTGATACCCTACACCCGTTAAAGTGGTTCAAGTAGTTCGATACCCTACACCCATTGAAGCGATTAAAGTGGTTTGATACCCTACACCCATTTAAAGTGGTTAAATGGTCAAGGTGGTTATAGATTGACTCAAAGAGCAAAAGTAAGTCACCCTTGCAAACAAAAACTGGGAATGAAACCCAGTGGATTTTTTTTTAATTAATAATTGAAAATTTCATTAAATTTGATGTTTTCAAATATAGAAATAATTTTAAAGAAAGTGTTTAAAACTATACATGCTATATATAAAATTCGGACAGAAAGGAGGTAAATTCCCTAGAAGGAGGAGATGGCATGAACCAAAAAAGCAATGACCGAGCATTTTCCAATTTCGGCGTTGTTGAGTAAGGTAACCTATCATTTTTAGTTTTAGGTATTATAAAGGAAAGTCAGCGTCCAAAAAGGAAGGTTGGCATCAAAAAAAGAAAGTTGATGTTCAAGAAGAAAAGTAGGCTCCCAAAAAGAAAGGTTGGCATCAAGGAGGGAAAGTCAACGTCATCCAAAAGGGAAAGTGATACTCGACTTGGCTGTAATGTTCGATTTGGCAAATCATCAAGAGAAAACTTACCAATCTCGGTACCGATGAATCAGGTGACTTGCCATAAGTGGCTTTGGTATGCTGTTTGGTAATTTACCAAGTCTTACAAATTTCAATATGGGAAATCATACAGCTTGCTATAGGGATCCTTAGTACATAATTTGCCGATTTGAGCAAGATTGGAGAAAGGTAACTTGCCATTTTAGGCGAGCTATTGGGTTGGCCAATCCTCTTATTAGATATATTTACCTACCAAAATCATGAGCCAACAAGATGTTGAATTACATAATTCACCATTTTGTGGATTTAGTGGCTTCAGAACAAGCACAAAATGGACCATGAATTTAAACTGAAAAAACCCGAAAAGAGAATTACAAGAACAAGTTAATTAAGTATGTGGCTCCTAGCTATTTGATTTCCATATACACATAGTCTTTTATTTTGGCTCATACTTCAGGAAACCTTCTATAAGACCCGAACTTATTGATATGTGATGTAGATATATCAGTTCTGAAGAAGACATCTTTATGTTTCTAGAGGAATACTTTAGAAAAATAAAATCTTTGAAGTAGGTGATGATGAACTTGCCAAGGCACTATCGAACTCTGCAATATTAAGGGAGCAACTTTCTCAACTATCAAGTGATTGCAACAACTTACCACATCAGGCCTCACCCGATTCCAACAAGGATGCCTTGCCAAATTCAGCATAGAAGTTGCCACATCCAAGAGCATCGATTATTTTCTAGTTCTTGGTGCATTGAATCAAGTCCAAGAGAAAGCAGCTTGAATCAAATTCAACAAGAAACCAGGAACCATCACAATCATAGTCAGCCGAATTCAGTAGCAAGAAGCATGGACGAGGTCCCAAAATGGTAAGAGTTGAATACAGACATCCATACAACAACTTATATAAGGTGATGGTGTATGTGTTCCAACAAGTTCACGGAATACTCCTCCCACGTCGACCTTTGCTATTGCAAACAGCATTACCAGCCTTGTCCACCAGCATGCCATGAACACGAGGATAATACGACCAGGTAATCCGTTGAACAAAGTCAGCAAAAGTTCAGTTCAAATGTCATCGGCTGGTTCATCAAGCTCAATACAGCCACATCCACTTGGTCTAACCCATTTGGCTGAACCCACTTGGCCGAACCCACTTGGCTGAACACATCTTGACCGAACCCACTTAACAAAAGACAACAAACAACCATTTTGGAAGGTTCATATGCAGCACTTCACTTACCTTATCCAAGGGAGTAACTTTTGGCAAGAATGGCCAGCATTCACTTGTCAAATGCAACCATTTTCAATAAGGCAACTTGCCTTATGAAAATTTGCAGCAAAGAGAAAGCCCTTAGCCTATAAAAGGGGCCTCATGGAGGCTTCAAATGATCAATCTGAGTTCAACCATCTATCCATCAAGAGGGAAAGAAAGAGAAGGAGAGAAAGAAAGAGAGAGAGAGAGAAGGAGAAAGAGAGGAAGAAGAAGGTGTGCCGTCAACCGCTAGCCATCCTCCAATCCTTCCGCCACAGGTACATTCTTCCTTCATGCTTTTATAATTTATCTCCTTTTTCATTAAACTTTATGGGGTTGTAATTAAGGAGCGTATGTCTCTATGATGATGTATTAACCAAGGTTCATATGTTGCACCCTCTTTCTTTCATTCATATGCTATTGTTATATATTTCAATTTTAATTATTTCTACTCTATAACATAATATAAGATTATAGACTTCCTAATCCCCCTATGCTCACGTGGTAATTGGGATTTTTATTTTATTTTTTATAGTTGTAGATTACATTTTAATTTGGATGAAAACACAAGCATGAATCTGAAAATTTGAAAACCTGTTTTTCTATATTCTGCGGATGTTTGGTAAATGATTTTTCTTTCACTATCTCTTGCTCCGAATATTTTGAAATTTTTCACATCTAATCTTAACATACAAGCACAATTCTGATAAAATTTTTCAGAATTTTGGGCTTGTGAAACATCACCAATAAAATTGGAGACATTTTATTAAAATATAAATAGATTCTCAAAAACCAAAAGTTCTTGTGATAGAGGTTGGGTTATTATCCAATATCTTTGTATACAGTAAACCAATTTGATTAAAAATAGTTTCATTGGAAATCTGAAGTCTATATCTTTCTAATAAGACCAATTTCATAGAAATCTGAGGTATGAGCATAAAAATACAATAGTTTTTTTAAACCTCTAACTTTTGGCATAGGTTTGTCTCGAGAATTTGTGTAGCGTGTATTTTCGAATTTAATTACATAAATCCACAACACATAAAATAAAAATAAAAATATTTTCTGAATCTATACATCAAAATATTTTTTTATAAAATTTTCAGAATTTTTGGAGATTCAAAACTATTCCAAAAAAATCAGAAACAAGCCTCTCAAAATAGAACCACTTTCTATTTTTTAAGACTTAAGATATTTTTAAGTTAAAAACCAAAATCACAATTTTGTCAAATCTTTGAAATTGAAATTTTGTTTTTGAAAACTTACCGAATCTTGAATGATTTTTAAAGTGTCTAGGCTGACTCTTGAGCATCAGTTAAAGAAGGCATACATCGAAAAGAGCTCACTTGTCAACAATCGCTACATGAAGTCAGAAAATCAATCTTTTCTAGTTTCATTTAACTAGCTGACACACTCATGCACATGACGTAGTTCGGAAATTTCATTTCAAATCTTTACATAGGTTTCAAAATAAAAATTCATGTCTATAGTGATATCAGGTCTTATACACAACATAGCATACATCAAGCTACTTACAACCTGCGCAAAAGGAACATTAGGCTTATCGTATCCTTCACCGAGACGGTCAACCTTACTCAATTTAACCCCTTTCACAATCGGTGTAGATGTAGACTTACATTCACCCATTTTAAACTTCTTGATGATATAATTAATATACCTTTACTAACTTAGGCAGAGAAATTTAGATTCTCTATCTCGAGAAATCTTTATACCTACGATATAGGATGCTTCTCCCATATCCTTTATTTCAAGCCTTGAGTTTAACCATGACTTGGTTTTTACAATCATCTCATTGTCATTCCCAATCAACAATATATCATCTATATATAATGATAAGATGACAAAGTGGTTTCTACTATTCCCGACATATTCAAAGTGATTAAGTTCATTAGCCACAAACTTAAGTTCAATAATGACATTTTGAAAACATAAATACCATTGACAAGGTAATTGTTTAAGGTTATATAGGGATTTTTTCAACATATATATTTTATCCTTTTGGTCTTCAACTTTGTATCTTTCGGGTTGTTGTATATATATGATTTCATCTAAATCTTTATTTAGAAAAATAATTTTTATATCTAACTGATATAAATTAAATCTCAATATGGTGATATCACAAGGATTATTTTTATGGATACAAATTTTGTAATAGGGGAATATGTCTCAACATAATCTATCTCCTCCTTCTGTGAGAAATTCTTTGCAACTAATTTTGCTTTAAATTTATCGATTGTTCCATCAACCTTATATTTCTTTTTGAGAACTCATTTAGAACATATAGCTTTTCTTCCTCTTCGCAAGTGAGCCAATTCCCAAACTTGTTTTTTCTTAATGAATTTAATTTCTTCATCAATGACATTTTTTCCAATCTGAAGATTCAGATGAGTCAATAGCCTGTTGATATGTAAAGTTATTAGTTAGTTCATCTAAATTTATCTAATTACACACTTCTTCTAGAAGGTAAGTGTGATAATTCTTTAAGTAAGATGGTGTGACCATAAGTCTTTTGTATCTACTTAAAGTTTCGATTTGATAAGAAAGATCATCTATGGGTTCAAATGATGATTGATCTAGTTCAACTATATTGCCAACATACTCATCACTATTTTCAAGAATGTCATTCTTAATGTTCTCTAAGAATTCAGCATCTCTGCTTTCTATCAATTTATGGTCTTTATTATAAAACAGATATCCTTTAGATCATTTAAGATATTTGATAAATATACATCTTAAGGACCTACTATCTAGTTTATCTCTACACTTATCAAGGATCTTCACATAAGTTATAGATCCCCACCTCCTGAGATGACCTAGGTTTGTTTTTCTTCCAGACCGTATCTCATATGGTGTAGAGAATATAACTTTACATAGTACTCTATTAAGTATATACACAGTTGCACTTATCGCTTCTCTCCAAAATACCCTTGGCAAAGAAGCATCTATTAACATAAACCTTGTCATATTCAATAGGGTCCTATTATATATCTTTATTACACCATTTTGTTGGGGTGTCTTGGGCATTGTATTTTACTTTGCAATACCAAAATCTATGCACAATTCTAAAAATTTTGTAGAGGTGTACTCTCCACCTCTATCCAATCTCACGACTTTGATTGTATGTCTCAATTAGTTCTCAACTTCTTATATTCTTTGAATGCTTTAAGTGCGTCAGATTTATGTGCTAAGATATATATGTATATCTCAAGTAATCATCGATAAATGTTATAAAATAAACATTTTCTCGATGTGATCTTACTCTAAAAGGTCGACATAAATCAGTGTGAATAATATCTAATAGAGTTGTTTCCCTAATCACTTCTTTTGAAAATGATTTTCTAGTTATTTTCTCTTCTTTACAAACCTTACACTTATTAAAAGTGTTTTCATAAAAACTAAGCAATAAGTTAAAGTTAGTTAATTTTCTCAACTTCTTTAAACTTATATGACCTAAGCATTTATGTCATACATTCATATCAATCATATGGGCACCATCAATATAAGTAGAAGAACTCTTATTTTCATTTATATTAAGTTTGAATAATTTATTCTCAACATAAAATAGATCAGAAAAGGTCATCTTGCCATGTTTTCCCATAGTGATTTTATTAGGGTCAAACTTGACCTCAAACCCTTTCTTTACTAAGGTATAGATCGATACAAGATTATTCTTAATAGTGGCACAATTAATACATTAGTAAGTATAATTGGTATGGCTTGTATAAAAATCCTAAAGGACCCAACCCAAAGAACATCAGAAAATGTATTATTCTCCATATACACCTGATGCTTATCAAGCTTGTATTCCTTTAGATTCATTGCTCCCTCTTTGCTCTTTGAAATATGCCGAATTGATCTAGAGTTGATCTACCAACCAGTCGTTGGGTGATCCATATAGAGGCACTAAAAAAATGACGTAGATTATGTTCTACTTCTCTTTTGGGTCGCGTCGTTGATTGTTTTCAGTATTGTTCCTCTTGTTGCGACAATCCCTTTTATAGTACCTCATCTTGCCACAACTAAAGCACTTTACCTGAGAAGTGGATTCCTACGATTTCTTAAAGTTTTGACCGCCCTACCTTTTATTCTTACCAAATTTGTTATTTAGTTTTTTCTTATCCTGGTTATTTTTTAAGCTAGACCTAGAGTCATCTTGAGCAACTAGCAACTTTTTCCTTTTGCTTTTGTTCATATGTTTTTGTTTAATTGCTAGTTTTAATGGGAACTCTGAAATGGTAAAATCTGGTCCATATCTAAGTGTTGTAGTTACTATATTCGAGGAAGGGGGTAGACTATTTAGAATCATGGATATATGTATTGGTTGAGGAATGATTGACTTTGATACAACTAAATCCCTAGTCATTATCAATATTTGGTTAACATGTTGAACTACATTATCACCTTCTTTCATTTTATAAGAATTATATTTTTGAATGAGTAGTTGTACATGCAGCTTAGTTGTAGTATTATATTTTGTGGTCAGGGAATCAAATAATTTTTTAGCAATCTCTTATTCCTTAAAGACCCTAATCAAGTCATCTAACATGTAAGTTGACATTATGAGCCTGGCTATAGTATCATCTCCTAGAAATGCCTTATACTATATCTATTTTTCATCTATTACAACTAGAGTAGAGGGTAATATTGTTTTCCTAAGTACATAACCAACTCCCTCTAAAGTTAAGGTAAGTGGGATTCTTCTCTTCAAAGTTTGTAAATTTAAGTCATTTTACTTTTATGTCTTTGTTAATTCAGACACACAAATTCTAGAAGTCATTTTTAATAATTTGGTAGAGACAACAAGTAGAGAGTTTATACAGCCAGTTCCAATTTCCTATCAATTTTTTTCTTAGACTCATCCACACACAATATCATTTGCAAATAACATACACAAAGGTACTTCATTTAAAATATATTTTGTTAACTCATCAATAACCAATATAAATAAATATGGACTTAAAGTTGATCCCTAATATAACCCAATATTAACTTCAAATAAGTTTTTTATTCTTTCATAAGTCCTCACACAAGTTTTAATACCATTATACATGTATCTTATAAGATTTATGTATGTCAATGGGATACCTCTCTTTTCTAAGGTTCTCTAAATAACATCTCTTGACACCCTATCATAAGCCTTTTTTAGATCAATAAATATCACGTGAAGGTTCTTTTTTGCTCTAAAATATTTCATAAGACGTCTCAATAGGTGAATACAAATTGGTTCTCTATTGTACTCGGTACTTGTCTTAACCTACGTTCGATAATTCTTTCCCATAATTTCATAGTATAACTTATTAACTACTTGTCTTAACCTCAGGTATCTTTTGGGTTTTTCATATTTCATTAAATAGTCTTGTGAGCAAAGCGAGCCTCATCTCTCCTAGGGTTTTTCATACTTCTATAGAAATATTGTCGGGTCCTACATATTTATCAACCTTCATATATTTAAGAGTCTCTTTGACTTCATTCTTTTGAATACACCGAAAGAAATTGTAGTTTATATATAGGACTTGAATAACTAATGAGAGATAATTTAAGGAAATTATTATTCCCACACTCCTTTTACTATTCACACTCTTTTTTCCAAAACAAAAACAAAATTATCCCTCATTACTTTCTCTCTCCTCTCACACCCAATTCTAGCAAGGGTCTCTCTGGATCTCTTTATTCTGACGATCGACATATCATTTATCTTTAGTATTGTTGCTTGTTTCACAATTGTACAACACATACTCTTACAAATCTCCTCGAAAAAAGAAAAAAATAAAATAGAATCAAGAAAGATGAAACATAAAACATAATGGATAATAAGAAGAAGAACAACAACAATAAGAGTTAAAAAAGAAGAAGAAGAAAATTAAGAAATATATGAAAAAATAATAAACAAAAAAGGTCAAGTTTCCAACTCGAGATATGGTATAGGCATGTCTCCCCATCAAGTCTCCTACCAACAAAGAGATGTGCCTCAGGCACACCGTCAAGGAGACATGTCTATGTCATGTTTTGAGTTGATATTTTTTTTGTTTTGATTAAGACAAAAACAATATATCAAATCAACAAAATACCCCACCAAATCACCCAAACACTCTTCAAATTGACAATCTTCTTCTTCTTTCTTCTTTTTCTATCGGATTTGAAGTACTATGAGACTATGGATAGTTCAATATTATTCATTGGACCAAGCTTTGAGTCGTAGGTTACTAAAAGAGTTTTGTGGGATGATCGACAGCAAGGTGAGAACTCACACACAGAGAGAGTTCCATATAGTTAGAAGCATCGGGGTAATTTTTGGATTTTAGTAGGGGTAAAATTGGAATCAAATAACAAAGGGTGTGTAGATAGTAAAAAGGATATGTGTGTATCAATTCTGATAATATAATCTATTACTCCATTTGTTTAGATTCAAACTTGGGCTATGCAAAATAGAACCAAATCCAAATCCATGTAGATATATCTCGCTTTCAACACAAACCTTACTTGATTCATCCTCAATCTAGCCCTTCAACACCTTCAAATATCAAGTCCAGCCCCAAAATTCAAATGCTATTGGTAATTTTGAATCGGATTGCGGTACAAAATCAAGAGGTCAGGACCAATCCCGTTGAAGAGAAATAAATGGGTTGGATCTACAGCAGCTGAAGTTGACTTAGAGCCGAGTTTCATGGTGTTTAGTATATCTAGGTTAGATTTTAGATACAAAATTTCCAGAAAATCTTAACCCAACCGGGTTGGTTCGAAGATTTTTAATGCAATTTTAAGTGTGCATGCACCCTAAGAAAGTTCTGGTCCAGATTGACATCCATCCATTTATACATCCAGATTCCAGATCAACAAGACATTAATTAAGATGATATGCAGCACCGTTCGTTCAATTTGACACAAGCTTGATTCCTTAAGAGAGTTTGGTTTTAAGAGACTCCCAAGCATTCCACATCCTACCGGTTGATCATTAATACCACATACAAAAATGTACGATTGCAAGGGCACGTATAAATTCATCCAGGCATATATGTACATATGTACATATATGTACATATGTACATATATATATATATATATATATATATATATATATATATATATATGTATATGTATATGTATATGTATATATATGTGTGTGTATATGTATGTATATATGTATGTATGTGTATTTGTATGTATATATGTATATGTATGTATGTATGTATGTATGTATACATATATATTGCAAGGACACATATAGATTCATCCACACACACACACACACACACACACATATATATATACATATGTATATGTATGTATATATATGTATCATATATACATATACACATATGTATGTATGTATTTCTCTCTCTGAACATGTTTGGTTTCATGATGGTTTTGGAACCGGTTTCAGTTTCAGTTTTGGAAGGTTTCAAATCTAGTTTCGCGACAGTTCCGGATTCGGTTCCGAATCCAGTTTTGAATCTTGTTTTGAGCTGGTTCAGGATCCGGTTTCGGGTGATTCCAGATCTAATTTTTGAATGGTTTTGAATTTGATTTAAAATGACTCCGGATCCGGTTTAATTATGTAACTATTGGACAATTTAAATTATATGACTTTAAGTTATATAAGAGAATATAAGTTTATAACTATAAATATTAGTGTATAATGTATTACATTATTCATACATATATTACATTAAGAAGGGTAATTTATATTATATAAGTTCTTATAGGTTATAACTATAAGTATTATATTCATTAATTAATTTATATATTATATATTAAATTACAAAACATATATAGACTATGTCATAATGTAACTATGTAAGTATATATTTTATATATACATAATATAATAATATAACTATATAAGTATATAGCATATTACATATATGTAATGTATTATGTAATATAACTATATAAGTATTGTATTATATATAAAAAATAATAAGAAGTAAACTAAAGTTATAATATTATAAAATATAATATATATTCATATAAGATGCAATATAAATATACTAAAAATAATAATAATAATAATAATGGGTTTGACTATAATTCACTTACCTATGAATTATGCCTCCTACGTAGATAGAAACCCCTTACCTAAAATAATTGACTCCAAACTTAATCATTATTGTTGCTCCATGCTTGCGTGGGATCAATACCAATAGTACTCACAATAGTTTCTCCATTAGTAGTATAGCCTTTGGTATACATGTCAATCGGTATTTTTTCACGCTCTTGTATTTGATGCTTTGCTCTTGTCTAATTATTTAGGTAAGCGTGAGCTTGTAAGATCTAGGTTGTACATTAGAATGATGTTTGTCTAATGTATTATCACTTGCACTAAATGCTTCCTCTACAACAACCGTTGAGGCTAAAACAACAAAAACATTCTTAACAATTAAAGATAAAATTAGATAAGTAAGTTGATGCTCTCACCACCATTTTAAAACATTTAATTTCTCTTTACCCTCACCTTCTTTAAATTTACAAAAACCATAATTAGTAACATTATATACCTCAAACTTAGTTGAGTCCATAGATTTTGGTTGCTTTCTAAGTCTAGAACTATAATCGACATATAATTGATTAATATTTAATCTTGTATCATTACTTACATTATTGATATCCTTAAGCTCAATTAATGAAAGATCGTTATAATGAAAATTCAAAAATAATTCTAAGCCTTCTAATTTTAATCTAGAATCTAATGCAACAATAATTAAACTAATTTATGGAAGATCTATATAATAATTAAGTCATTTTTCTTTCATCTCCTATATAGTATGAGATAAGTAAGAATTCGTATGAAATTATAATATACATAAACTATTTCTAAAACTTGATAAACAAATAAATGACAAGTTGAATAGTAAACACTAGATAATACATTTATAGCATTATTAAAATAACAAGAAGATCTAAAAGACATGTACAAACATCCCAATTAGATATAAACAAATTCGATTGTAGAAAATGGAGGTACATAAACTCTATTAATAAGTCTCTATAGGGCATAGTTACAAATAACATTTGATAGGTTGAGTTCCAACAATGTCCAACATCTTTTAAAAATTTTCTTAGACTTCTACCTTTTTATTTACAAAAAGTTACTCATTCATTTCCAGCATTAGAACGACTTCAAAGAAAATTAAGTGTCTTTAATAGGTTGTATTTTAGGTCATATAATCTTCAAATTATCTTGTACACGTAGGTTAAGAATATGACAAGCACATCAAATATGAAAAAATTGACCACCTAAAATAGGCTAACATATTCTTTGTAATTCGGAAATAGTACAAATATTTGCAACAATATTTTTAAGTAAAATTGGAAACAAATTATAAGATAGTCAATACTCTTCAAAAACCGATTTTAACATATAACAAATATTTTGTACAATGTGTGATTTATCAAAACAATGAAGTGAAAGAAAACATTTTTGAATTGACCAACTCTCGTCTATCTAGTGAACAATCATACATGCATGCAATTGCCAATTAGTAGTCCATATATCAAAATATAGTGACACACTATACTCAAATGAACAAAAAAATAAAACTAACTCTTTTTTTATATAATTTAAGAACATGTCTACTAATTAATTACCTGGAAATAGGTACAAGTAAAGATTGTGAGTATTTTTATATAATCAATAATTTCAAATTTTTGAACAAAATTAGAAAGAATATATTTTATTGAAATAAAATATGCAAACTCTTCTATCTTGATTGAAGTTGTAGTGAAAAAGCCCTATAAAAATAGATCCACTAGTAGAGAAACTTTATTGCGTAGAAAATTAAGCTTGATGAACATCCAAACCCATTACTGTTGGATGTTTTTTCATAACATGATTTCAGTATATCTTATCACAGTAATCGTACTTCACTCAATTCACATTGTCTTATTCACAATATAATTTTACAAAATAAAATTTAAATGAATTGGATCCTATAACTTGCCTTTTGGAGGACATCTTTTATGTATAGGTTGTATTTGTGGAACTTTATATGGTAAAATGATTTCCTACATAATGATACATTGATACATGTATCGCTACCTATAACTATCATGCTTTCTTGATTCAATGATATTGGCATCATAGGTCTTTGACGAATATAGTAACTTCGACTTCGGTTTAAAATGACTTTCTATTTGCTTTTAAAACTAGAAGAACCAACATAGTAAGCCATTCACTTAACAAAAATAACTAAATACATTAAAAATATTGTTATTTATATAACAAGGTTGCAAGAGCAAGACTGCAAGAACAAGAGGAAGAGCAAGGTTGTAAGAGTAAGACCATGTGAGTTTTATGATTTCAGATTTGAAATATGTTATTTATAAAATGAAAACACTATTCATGAATAACAAATGGTCATTCAAAGAGTTAGCTTGCTAGTACTAGAAATATTTTAAAAAATATTTGCATTTAAAAATATTGATTAACCATGCGATAACTCGGGTATAGCAAGGGACAGTGGGTGCCATGCGGTGCCCACTTACTGGCCATGCGATAACTCGCTGACCGCCAAGCCAATACCCAAGCCAATACCCAAGCACCACATGACATTCGGGTATAGTTGGGACCGGCGATACATGCTTTATAGCCATGCGGTACCCGTGCACCACATGGCACCTAGGTACATATAATATAGTATATATTATTAATTATTATATTTATTATTTACTTATATAATATATAGTAACAAATCAAAGAGCACCATGTGGCACTCTCTGATATATATATATATATATATATATATATATATCATGATCCTATTCGAAACCAACAAACTTCAAATGATGAGTTAAGATCTGGAACCACCAGTTCAGATCTAGAATCGACGATTCGAACAGAAACCAACCACTGCTTTTCAAAGTGGTTTGAGTTTCAGGCAGATTTTGTATATATACAAATCGTAACCGAACCGGGTCATACCTTGTTCTGCTTTAGGAACCAGATCCAGCAGTTTCAATTCCGGACGGTTTGTGGGACAGTTTGGTTATGAGTGAACCGCCGAGTGGGGTCTAAACCGATCATGTTTATATATATATATATATATATATAATATGGCACGAATGAGAGTTAGAGACTCATATTTTATCTATATGTTCTTTTGTGAATGCCCTGACTCGTGTAATATTGTGCCATTTTGAAGGTGACAACGAAGTTTTGTGATCTTTTCACTTTATCATGTACTTTTTTCTATTTTGTAAATAACTTTGATTCCCCAAGTTAAAATTGATGGATACTTATGTAATATATGCTAGTGTGCAACTTACATACATAGACAACGTTGTTGAGATTTAATCCAAACAAAAATTAACAATCCAATTTAAAAAATAAGTTGTTGAGATTTAAATGCAAGAAGAAGAAAAGGTATATAGACAAAGTATACTGGCAAAAGTACATTTTTCACCTTTTTATATTTGAATTGAAAATAGCTGCTATCAATGTCCATAATGGGATAATTCATATTTGTTTGGATATAATGTACATCATGTTCTCTTTATATATATATATATATATATATATATATATATATATATATGTATATATATATATGTATATATATATGTATGTATATATATATATATATGTATATATATATATGTATGTATATATATATATATGTATATATATATATATATATATATATATATGTATATATATATATATATATTTATGTATATTTGTGATGTCTAGCTTTTGTGTATCTCTATGAAATTTGGAATTACTAGTGTGAGTAGTGCACCAATGTACTCAAGTCACAATTTGGATAAATTTTTTAATTTCAAAATATAAATAGTGTATTTTTTGCTTTTCATATTCATACATAAACGATTTGATCTTTTGACCGTATGATGTGAATTTGGTGCATTGCCGCACCATTAATGCATGGTGCACCAACAAATCCAATCTCCCCATGTACACATATATAAGCTTTTTCCCATAAGATCAACTATATGGATTCTTTCTCCATGTACACAAAAATAAGCTTTTTCCCTTAAGATCAACTATATAGATTCTTTGTTTTTATAGAGCTCGATCATGTGTCTTACTAATAGCTTGTTCAACATAATCTACGTCACTCTATTGTTTCCTTTCAATATTTTGTGGTTTTTCTTTTCTTTTTTTTGTAACCCGTTAAACTGCGAACTGTACATAGCCTTTTTGGCTCCCTTGTAAAAACTCTCATTTTGAGGGAAGACATCCCAACTAAGTAAATTCCGCGTGTGAGTGCACGCACTCTCGTCTCTACTATCAAAATTCTCCTTGCCTTCAAGTTTTCTGCTTTCAAGTTTTCATGCACTTGTGATCAAACCGCCTCCTTGCCTTTGCCGTTCGAGTGAGTGAGCCTCTGAGTGCCAAGGCATCGACACACTTGGTACTCGGGAGAGGGACATCTCACGCACCTTTTTGGGAAGTCGGTGGCCAAACCCCAATACTCAGGTGAAATCCGCTAAGGCTTGCTTGAGCTGTAACGATCTCGCTGCCTCATGCCATCAAGCTCTTTTGCAATGGATCTCAAGTTTTGAAGATGCTCCGCCCCATCACAGGACCAAGAAACGGATACGGGCCGCAGGAGGGGCCGCTCGACCGAAAAGGCCACTATTGACAACCGGCTACGTAGATTGGAGAATGGCATAGCAAACGTTGAAGTCAGCCTCGAAACCTTGAGGGACGACGTACACAACATCCGAACCTTCGTAATAGAGGAGTTCGAGTTGATGCGTGGCGCCATCAGCATCTTCAAGGAAAACTGGGGCGAAACACTGACAAATCTTGAAGATCGGGTGGAAGAACTGTCTACCCACTATGTTAGCCGCGACGGGAATAATACGGTCATTGAACAAAGGCTGAAAGCCCTCGAGGCGCACTGCGGGATACTTGATCGTGCTGTTGCAAGCGGGGCCTTAGCAACCCCCTTACATGATGACATTACCCCCAAGCCTGATCCGTACTCAAGAGATCAGAATGTCAAGGATCTCGACAACTTCCATTGGCAAGTGGAAGAGTACATCAAGGTGCGGGACATTCGACGAGAGGACAGAAGGATCGGTGCGACAACATCATTCTTGAAGAGAGATGCCCTTCTTTGGTGGAGACGACTCTCCACAGACGTCGATCGGAGACTCTACACCATCGACACATTTGAGGACTTCAAACGAGAGATACGGAGACAGTTCATTCCCGAAGATCTGGAGTACTTGGCCGGGAAAGAGTTAATGCGACTGAAATACGAGAAGTCCATCCGCGAGTACATCAACAAGTTCACTTCCCTCATGCTGAACATCGTGACCGTGGCAGAAGCAGACCGATTCTTCTTCTTCATGAATGGGTTGACACGTGAGGCAAAGCGTGAGCTGCGACAGATGTAGGTGAAGGACTTAGCCTCGACCATCAATGCGGCAGAGCGCCTGGCGGATGACGAGCCGCGAAAGGATGAACGGCCCTACCGACCTTGGAGTCCAAAGAAAAAGCCTGCATACTACAATGGCGGCACGACGCCATACAATAACGCGCCAAGGGAGAGCCCGCAGAATGGAGGGGATAACGCAGGCCACCCCAAAATGAACAAGCAGGAGGTCAGCCACAACGCGACAAAGGCAAGGCTGCCCTCCGATGCTACATTTGCTAGGGAAACCACTATACGCGGGATTGTCCCACAGCATCATCCTCCCAGCGGGTGAACACAATGGCTGTGGCAGAGTCGCAGAAAGTGGAAAACAAGGGTGAGGACCACGTGCATTTTTGCGGTGCACTCCAAGTCTTCAAAGGAAAGGACCAGCGCAACTGGGTGTCAATGTTGAGGGAACATGATGGATTGTTTTACGTCAGGGCGCGACTGAAGGGGACAGAGGCCCGGGCCATGATCGATTCGGAAGCTTCGCATAACTTCGTGTCTCCAACAGAAGCAAAACGACTAGGACTTCACATTATTGGGACCAACGCCTACATCAAGGACGCGCTGGGCAAAGTAAATGACGTCAAAGGGGAGGCAAACAAATGTCATCCTCATGATTGGAGATCGACGCACTAGAGTGGATTTCTTTGTGGCAGACGTTGAACATCCCATGGTCTTGGGTTCGGCATTCCTTCAGGCAGAAGATGCGCGTCCCAACCTCAAGGAGCAATGTCTCTATTTCAACGCAGACAGTGACCGATACAACACCTTATCTTCAACGTCAGGCGAGTAAAAAGAGCTACGACTCTCTGGCCTCAAGATCCTCCGACCCTGCACAACCCCAACAGGCAACAAAGGGACAACGCTCACTGCGGCTGCCCCAACAACTCACACAAAAGGGACCGCGTTAACTGCGGCTGCCCCATCAACTAGCTCCAAAGAGATAGCGATCACTACGGCTGCCCCATCAACTTGCAGGAAGTGTATGCTCCATTCATCGACATTGCCCCAAGCCCCACGGAAGGTGCAAAGTTACCACGATGCATTGATGCGGCACACCACACGCCCTGAAGTGGAACAGGCACGATCAAGCAGCCACTGGTGCGGGGGATGGCTAGGACGTTGCTGTTGCCGAGGGCGGCAACGATTTTGGGTAGGGGAGAATGTAACCCGTTAAACTGCGAACTGTACATAGCCTTTTTGGCTCCCTTGTAAAAACTCTCATTTTGAGAGAAGACACCCCAACTAAGTAAATTTCGCGTGTGGGTGCACACACTCTTGTCTCTGCTATCAAAATTCTCCTTGCCTTTAAGTTTTCTACTTTGAAGTTTTCGTGCACTTTTAATCAAACCGTTTCCTTGCCTTTATCGTTCGAGTGAGTGAGTCTCTGAGTGCCAAGGTGTCGGCACACTTGGTACTCGGGGGAGGGACATCTCACGCGTCATTTTAGAAAGTCGGTGGCCAAACCCCAACACTCAGGTGAAATCCGCTAAGGCTTGCTTGGTCTCGAGGCCAAGCGCCGGTCCCGAGAGAGCCCGTCAACGTCTGGCGACGGTTTACCCGTGATCTTCTTTCAATATTTTTACAATCTAGTTTCTCGTACCTTGTTACTTGTTAATGATGCTTCGGTGTTTTTCTTTATTGTCCCACGCTAATGACAAGGCGGGTTGGGAAGGCACACACTAATGAGAAGACGGATTTGGTCGCGCTAGTCTTGCCATCCCTAGTATATCCTCATGCTTGAACTGGACCGTATCCGTGTCTGGTTTGGTTTGGTTCTGCATTCATCCCTGGCATGGCTACAGGCATTCCTGACAGTCTGGCCAACTGGCATGCACGGCGGCACGAAGCTCGAATCGGTCAAACCGAATTGAATTTCATATCGGAGTGTCGTTCGCAAGTACGCACTTTGCCCAAAACGAGCCGCACAGGTCGACTACATGAAGCCGCTGGTTAAATTGGGAAAAGAACTCGTCGGTTCATTCTCCTCGTCACTCTCTCTCTCTCTCTCTCCTGGATTTGGTGCAAGCGGAGGTCCTTTGTTTAATCGCCTTTCGGATCTCTAAAGGCTTCTCCATTTCTCCGACGTTCGATTCCTAGCCAGATTGCCGATCTAGGGTTTGGAATCTCCATTTCCCCGGAAAACCCTAGGGATCTTCCATCGCTGAATTACCGTTAGCGGATCTTGAATTGTGGGAGCAATGGCGGCCGCTAGCGCCCCGATCACGATGAAGGAGGCTCTCACGGTAATCTTCTTGCACAATGATCTCATTTTGTAGATCTTTCTCTGGCCCATGATC